>CM077102.1:20716002-20728290 GCA_039619505.1 Cimex hemipterus
TCTCTCTCTCTCTCTCTCTCTCTCTCTCTCTCTCTCTTTCTCAATGGCCCCTTTCACTCAACTTTCACTCAAACGTCGCACAACAGTTATTATTATACAATTATCAACACCGTTTTCTTTGCATCGAAACTGTCTCTTTTCGGACATTCTCACTCACTCTATTTGAATTTCTCTCGCTGTCTCTCTCTTCCTCTTTCTCTCTCTCTCTCTCTCTCTCTCTCTCGCTCTTTCGCTAATTTCTTTATCATTCATATTTACATTGTATTGTATATAACGTTTATGTAATCTTATCGACACCGCTGGTTCATAAACAAAGTGAGAAAATACGGACTCATCTGGATATAAACTATATAAAAACAGCATAAATTTTATATGTTTATGGTGATGACATTATCTTCGTTACTTTTACTTCAATGAGCATCTCTACATCGGCAATGTTTGTCTCATTGTTTAAATCAACAGTAACTCTTAGATCCGTTAAATTTGCGGACGAATTTTTTAAGAAAACGTTCCTAAACATATTTTAATTAAGAAATTTAAGGTTTGATTGCTCAAATGATACTTGTTTTAGAAAGAAAGTAAATATTTTAACAAAATGGATTCACTTGTTTTCCTAAGATTTTAATCCTTTTAATGGGATCTGCAGAAATAATAATGATTCAATTCCTAGATTTCAGTTTCTATTTATTGATATATTTGCTAAGTATGATATAAACATTATTTCTAAACTACTATAAGTTTTTTTATGTTTAAGTAGTGTGATTAAATACTAATTGTTAAAGCGTACCTCAGTATGAGCTATCCCGTTCATTTATTTTTTAATATAATATAATCCAGCGGTCCTAATATCATTTCATTTAAATATTAATTTTCCAAGTAACGTCCTTATCACTTTCTTGCGGGAACTGTGCGGCTTAATGTCCTCAAACCTCAGCCGTGCCTAACTCAGATGGATGAGGGTTCCTTCCCTAGCCATAAATTTAAATTAAGCAAGTTTGGTTTTGTCGTGTGACGCTAGTTCGGCTCTTTGATAATTATTAAGGTGAGCAAGTGAGCGTCTCAGGGGGCACACGGGTCCCCTGTGGGCCGCCAGGCCGGTTTGTCAATTAATGTTCCGAACCTATAGCATGCAATGGCCCTACAGCTCGAGGGTGGCACAACTATCTAATTATCCGGTTGGGTTAACGGTGCCCTCTTTGTCACTCGCCTTGGGACGACCGACTCTCTCATTACTCTATCAGAGTTCTCTAATTATTCGGAATGAGCTCGGTCAATTCCAATTGAGTTTGTAACAAATCTAGCGTGGTACCAAACTGAAGTAGAATACCGAAAACGTTTTAATCTCGATTGTAAAAATCAACAGTAAAAATAAAGAGAGAATGGAACACAAGGCACAAGTGTCAAGGAACATGACATATAGTGTTTTCAGTTTTACAATTTGCTTAAACAAAGATACTATCTATTATGAGAGGAAAAAAGATTAATTGACATTGTGTGCCACAACAGATTCATTCTAAAAAAAACAAACAAAGCATTGGAAAATGTGTATGAAACTTGAACAGTTTAATCTTCAGAATATCTGATGCTTTGTGCTATGTATTTTGTTTATGTAAACATTTCTATTGGTGTAATCTACGGAGGTGTAGAGGTATCAAAGTGGTGTGGGTTGATATTATATAATGTTCACTATATATAATAAAAACAACAAAATGAAACCTTTGCAAATTCCACACTGCACAATTTCCTTGGTACCTAATAACATCTGATTTGCATTCCTTACTGACTTCATAAAATTCATTTGGCAAACTTTATTTTTGGGTTAATACAATCTTTTACAGAAGACTGTGGAAGACGTCAAATATTGATACGAGAGTAACAATCTTAAATTAACAATATTTTGCGGATTAGGAATGTCGTGTTAAAGACTTCAGTACTCGCGCCAAGTTTTCGACCTTTCTTCCCCTCTTCTTCAAAGTTCTACAGACAATTAAAATAATATGGGTACTCGTTATGTTTATTGGTGTTAATTCGAATAGAGAAAAGCCCAGTCAGATCGAGAACGCCCTCTCCTTTTCTTAGCATACTTAACTTTAATTTTACCACAATACTCCGCGTGGCGATTGGATAAACCGAGAAAAAGCTATATCATTCGTTGAAGGCTTGTTGTTGTTTGCTGTGGTTTCTTCGTGTATTATATTTTAAGATGCTAGAAGTTAAAAAAAACGGAAAATTAATCTACTCTTTCATTTAAAATGCTATCTATGCGCTCTAAAAGTACTATCAAATGACACTCTTCAATTCGTGCCACTATACCTTGTATCCTGACGTCGAACAGCCTACAATTTCATAGAATAGGGGATGTACCTATTATGAATTAGAGGAAAACTTATTTTTAATAAAGAATGCGACATTCATGATCACCAGATGTAAAAATGCAACAGTAGAATTCAAAAAATCGTTCGCTTTAAAAATTATAAATCACTGATACGCAACTATTCGAAATACTCTAGTTGTTTGATTACCCCGATCAGTGAGTTCACATATGTCTGAAAGATTTCAAAGCTGTTGATGAAGTTCTCTATATGATTAGTTATATAATATGTCTAAAGTGTATTGGAGGAATTACTCCACCACTGCACTTGAGACAATGGAAATATTGATTATAATCAACAGAGACAATTATTCTGATATCAAATTAGTATTTTATTCTGTAGTCTGTCATAATTATGCGTGGTCAAGATAGATTATTATTAGGTTTATTATAATCCTTAACCTTTCAATAAAAGACAAGAGGATTTGGTATGATTTTAAATTTGGCGTTTTAAAAATTCTAACACTGTACAGAAAAATGAGAATAATTTTACTTTTCTTTTCACCTGAGATTTTGTACTATATTTCGGTTAATTAAATAATGCTGCATTTCGGCAATAATGCATACAAAACTGGTACATAATTTAATGGCAAATATAATGAAAAAAGGAAGTTGTTGGTTAAGTTATTATTCAAGAAATTATTTTTGCTGACGCTGAAATGTTTTCAACGATTTTATTCGTTTGTTGTAATATTATTGTTGATAATAGTACACGTTTTACCTAGATTATTTTATATATGAACATTTATACTTGTGCCTAATCAAATTTTATGTACAAATACATATTTCCACACAAAATTCTGTCCAACTGTTCTTTTTCAATTTTATATCAACGAGATCTTTCAGATTAAAGAATGGAGTAGCAATGACCGTTAACTCGATACACTCGAATTATGACATGACAGGCAACCGGTCTTGGCCCATTATTTATTGAGGTAGCTATCTCTGAATAGTGTGTTTATCCCGTTTATAACGACCTGGGGTCGGTCCGTGTCAAAGGGAGTTCGTTGACACATAACTTTCTCGTTTTCGTTTTGTTCCACCGCTCTCCTTGATGTCTCTTCATAATTAACCTCACACCCGGTTATTAGTGTCAGAGAATGACAAGCACTGGATGGGCATCTTCAATTAAGCGACCACAAGTCATCCCATGGACCCTTTTAGGCGTATACCGGAAGGAGGAATAGGCAGTGTCTCCTAGGATAACGCCAACACGTACCCGGTTACCATTTATTAAAATGTGTGGTGCTTAGTGACCGTTAATCGATAGTTATTTAGAAATCTTGAGATGCGGCCTGGTGTAATCTAGGTTTGAAAAAACATTTTCTTTATCGTGTCGAGTGTTTCGAGCTTTATCGAGATCATCTTCAGGGCCTGGAATTTACAAACATTTGTTTACATTGTGGTGGGGAAAAGTGAATTTATACAATGCAAAATATTTTTTTTTCGAAATATATATTTGGATTATATAAATTCACTTTTTCACATCCAAAATGTATTTGCTAAATGTAATCAATGTTTGTAAATCCCAGGCCCTGAAGATGATCCCAATAAAGATAGAAACGTCGGCACGATAAAAAAAAGTTTTTCTGAAACCTACATCTCACCAGACCGCATCTTACGATTTCAAAATAATTTATTAAAATGTTTAAAATCGGGAAATTTCTTTTTTATTCTGCAATCAGTAGCCTAATATGTTTAAACTATTATTTAAAATCTCAAGGGGATTTCTTCTCGAACGAAAGAAGGATCATCATTCATCTTCGATTTTTAGCAGAATTAATCTTAGTAGGATTAATTAATTAAGGATTGGACAGGTTGGATGTGGCGGATGATAAGACGTTTGGGAGAAACTAACACTTCCAATTTGTAAGTTCATATCTGCTAGTTTGGTGTAAAAGGGTTTTGTATTTTTGAACGGTAAATTAGAAGATTTGTCAAGAAGTCGTTCACAAGCGTTGAATCGTGTCATTATTTATTAATTTTTTGGCTGGTCTTGTACTTCATGATCTACGTCCTCTACTGCGAGAATTCCTATTTTATTTGGCTATATAAAATTAGAAGTAAATGGGTAAGTAAATGAGTGGAAGATGAAGTAGAAATTCCTGCATTAATATTTGTTGGATCATTATTAACACTCAACAGTCGTAGGTTATTTGTCTCCATTTGAAATTTGATTGATATTACTTCCTGCTGATTACCAATATTTTCGATTGCTTCGATGCATTTCGTCTTATAAATTTTATTTGAGAACATGTTGCAATTAATAACTAATATTTCCTTTTTACAACAAAGTTGACAGCAGCCACTTGATGGTTAGTTCTTTGCTGGCCTTGGATAGTTAGTTTGCAAGGCGCGTTTCGGCATTTCCCCATCTACAAGGGTTGGCTTTGCGTGATATTTTTCTAGAAGTTCGTGTTCCTTTGTTACGTTTGTAAAAAGTGAAGGAGCGAATGGTATTATCTTGGTTCTGCGGCGTCTTTTATGATTAAATCTTGGGCTTATTGGTTGTTTGTTCTTGAAGTTTATCGTCTAAGTTCGTTTTCTTTTTGTGTGTTGCCTCCTGGTCTTGTCATGGTTGTATATTATATATTTTTAAGTATATTTATTATTCTTCCTTTTCAAACGTATAGGACCATGTTCAAGTTGTACTTTTTTTATGTATACCTGTTCACTTTAGATGTCCTATGATATTACTATGCTTTCAATTTACTTGTTTGTTCGTAGATATGAGCACGTTTGTATGTGCATATTTTGGCTGAGTTTAATTTTTATGTTGACATTAATAGGATAGTTTGAATATGAAAGTGTGATGTTGACAGTTGATTTCGATTATGCAGAATTGGAATTTGCAGTTATGTTGTTGAATGAATTTTAATGGATCAAAGAAGTCAATATTTTGTCTGTTAGGTAATGATTATTTAGAGATCGTGAGATGCGGTCTAGTGTCATGTAGGTTTTGAGAAACATTTTCTTTTTCGTCCCAACATTTCGATCTTTATTGATATTGGGTTGTCCGGAAAATAATGCAGGATTTTGGTATTAAACAAAAAAAAAAGAAACTAGTTACTTTAAAGCAATGTTCTTTAATCAAAATAATTTCCCATACTCTCAATACATTTCGCCCAACGTGTTGGTAACTTATTAATTCCGTCTGAGTAGAATTCAGAATTTTTAGAATTGATAAAGTCAATAAATGCATTTTCCAGTTCCGTTTGATTTTTGAATATTATGTGTTGTAAGTAGTGGTCCAGGTGTCTAAAAAAATGGTAGTCAGTAGGCGAGAGGTCCGGAGAGTAGGGTGGGTGAGGCAAAGTTTCATAGCCAAGCTCCAATAATTTTTGTGACGTTACACGTGACACATGTGGTCGAGCGTTGTCATGCAACAAAATGGGCCCTTTCCGATTGACCAAAGAGGGCTTCATTACTGCCAATTTCCGATGCATGGTATTAATTTGGTTACAGTATGATTCAGCATTGATGGTTTCGCCAGGATTTAAGAAGCTGTAGTGTATTAAACCAAATGAAGCCCACCATACCGTAACCATTACCTTTTTTTTCACTTTTCCAATCGCCTTGAGGTGGTCAGCGACGGTCGTTTTACTGACTTTGAGTTGCTCTGCAAGTTCTCGAACAGTTGTTTTGGGGTTTTCTTCCACCACTGATCGCAGAACATCATCATTAAGAGAGGAAGGCCTTCCACGACCTTCTTCATCATCAAGGCTGAAATCTCCCTCCCGAAATTTTTTAAACCACCTTTGCACAGTGCACTCATTAACACAACCCTCGCCCCAGACTTGGTTAATGTTTCTAGCCGTTTGGGCTCCGCTTCGGCCGAGTTTAAACTCGTAAAAGAAAATCGTATGAAATTCTCGCTTTGACATTATAAGGATGACTGAATTATTTCCAAGTAGCGGAATGCTACAGAGGTAAACAAACAATATCATTTGGAAGAGGATTAATAAGTGTTGACATTCATACAAATGAGTAATCCTGTAAACGTAAACAGAATATTTTATATAGATTTTTTTTAAATGAAAACTTAAAATCCTGCATTATTTTCCGGACAACCCAATAGATTGGTTAGCTTAAACAATGTTCATGAATCCCAGGCGATGAAGATGATTTCAATAAAGGTCGAAACGTTGGCACGAAAAAGAAGTTTACACAGTTTCCGTTGTTAGTTTCAAAGGTGAATATAATCTTTTTATGTATTGAAGCATTGGAATATTTTAATAATAGATTTTTCTTAAATTTTGTTTATTTGTTTCGTCGACTATGAAATTTGTTGCGAACAGTGTGACTGTTTTATTAAAATCAAAGGTTGCAGTAGTATCGCAAATCGTGTATTTTTTAGTATTTCCATTATTCCCTTAACCCTCTCCCCTGTTTAATTTTCCGCTTTATCCTCAAGTTTAGTCAATCGCTTGCCAAATTTACTGACAATCCTTCAATACCCCTTCATCAGAGTAACTCATATTCCGATTGCAGTTAAAAATTTATTGTACGTTAAGGCCTTTGCTGCTTTTTAACTTCCCTTCAATTTTATACTCTTCTTTACATTTCTTTCTTTTTTATACTTTCTACTTATTTTTTTCTGACGGTGCAACTACAATACATTTAATAAAAATATAATGCACAATTAAATACCATTCAGATTAATAAGTTACAATCATACAATCATTCATGCTCGATAATCCTAAGAGGCTTCCATTCTAATAAATTATATTCACTCTATACAAAATAATATATATATATAACGTTTATTCATGCCCGAGTGCTAAAATAATTAACTCGGGGATTACCTGCTTCTCTATTATCCATAAAAACTACATTGTTTCCAATACATAGCGTATATTGAAACATAAACAAATAGAGATTTAGATAACACATACTGTTAAAATCATTTCCAGCTCTGAGAAATTCCATCAACTTTCTGTTCCTGCTGGTGTACAAAATGGGTGTGTATAGGGCAGACCGAATATCCTTGTTTTTTTACACATACAACCCCCTACAAGTCTTTGTTAAACTTATGTGCCTTGAACCCATATAAAGAAGACCTTCTTCCCATTACGATTGATTCTTCTCAGCATTCATATATTTTTCTGATTAATGGGTCTGCTGTGCTCTTTTGCTGAGATTTTGGGCTGTAGATAACCTGAGCTCATTATTATTTTCCACAGTAGTTTTTGAAATCTGGTGAGATAAAAAAAATGAAAAATAAACAATAATTATTTAAATGAAATTGTATAAATTTTGTCTTATTTATTAATATTTTTACAATATGTGTTTTTCCTAGATTGTTGTCTGTTTTACCGAAATTAACGATTATGAATGGAATATCTTTGTTTTTGTGCGATTATGAATGGTAAAATAAAACAGACGTTTATAAATTAATGACATCCGTTCCACGTTTACAATAAATCAGTTTAAAATAAAACCATCTCCCATCGTGTCCGTCTCTCCCTAAACGCTGTAAAATATAATGTACATCCTTTCGCCGCTCTCGACGATAAACGTCATCTGAGGTTGCTTTTACGGCCGCGTTGGCTAACAAGCCGATGCAAATAGGCCAGATGTAAGCAACCCGAGTGCTCATTTATGAGACGAATCTCCATCTATTTGTATTTAGGAATCCACAGGTGGGTAGGGAAAGGGGGTGACAGAACGCCAACGACAATCAGTCTTTCCCTGGCCTTATCCGAGTAAATAGTGACCTGCGTTATCTATCGGGTTCGTTCTCATGGCGATTATCATTATCAGCAGTTTGTACCTGGTTTTCCTTCCTTTGTGTGGGTGTAAGATGTTGATATAAACGTCCTAAATTGACAAGTCGATGTCAACATATGTATCAAATTGGTTTAAAAAAAGAAATTATTAAACAAATTTTAATTTCACTTTTTTAAATTTAAAACCACACATATATCGGCTAGGTTTTCGAATTATGACCATACAGTAAGCAAATTTACGTATGATTTAAGGAACGCGTTTCTTAAAAACAAACATCTGAAAACCCTTCAAGGCAATTTTTATCGCAAATGTCATGAAATAATTCCAGGAATAAATGAATAAATAATTCCGTTAATTAATGGAGTCTTGGAAATGCACATCACATCTTGTTCCAAATTTATGGAAATAAAGGTTCAGGAAAACATCTTCCTTTTAGCCGTTATTGCGCGCAATGTTTATTGTTGCTTTGAATGTGTACGTCTCTTGCATTAATGTTCTGGTTTTGAGTGTAAAAAAATAAAAATAAAATATTACTGTAAACAAACCGATACAAAAAAACAGGCACTAAATGAACTGCATTCAACTACATAGGAAAAATGATTGAAATAATAATAAATCTATTAAATAAATTAGGTTTTCCAATAGTACTAAAACCAAAAAATAAAATGAGAAGATTATGGTAAAACCAACCTATTGTACATGACGAAATTGGCATAGGCACCGTGCGAATGCGGAAACGGTTTCATTGAAAAGACAGAACGGGGAAAAATAGATGCATAAGTCGTTCAGTAACAGTGCTGCAAAAACCAAACTGCGCGAGTCGCATCCTGGCCTGAGATTTACAAACATTGTTTAAATTTAACAATACATGTAGGATGTAGACAAAAGTGAATTTATAAAATGCATAAAAATATTTGTTTATATTCAATTAAAGTATTTCTACTCACTCGAAGTGATTGTTTGCTGCGTATTTATGTCATTCTTGGGTGTCGTGTTGAGTGAGATATTGATATATACGTTGGATTTTGAAGGAGTGGGGAAAAAAGTCGGTATAGAAAGACATTTTTGTATAAGCAGTCGGCTTCTTTGAGGTAAAAAGACCCGACGATATATGTATAATAATAATATAATACAATCCAAAGTATATAAACATAAAACATCAATATCTCAATGGCACTCTCAACACTACACTAAAGAATGTCACACAAATTTAAACAATGTTTGTAAATCCCAGGCCCTGAAGAAGATTTCAAAGACCGAAACGTTGGCACGATAAAGAAAATGTTTTTCTGAAACCTACGTTACACCCAGACCGCATCTCACGATTTCCGAATAATGATAGAGAAAATTTTAAGGGCGAATTTGTATTAAAATTAATGATGTGTGCGGGAAGGGGGCTGAAGTGAAAAAGAGAAGTGAGAGAAATTAAGAGATTAGGGAGAGAGAGAGGCGGGAAGAAAGAGGAGTGCGAGAAGTTCTAAGAAAGAGAGCGAGAGGGTTTAATAAAGAACAAGTGACCGAGTATATCACAAATAAGACGTGATCGAGTGGGAAAAAATGAGGTCTGGTGCAATAAAATGAATAATGTGTGCGAGGAGGTTGAAGTGAAAGAGAGAGGTATATAGGTAGATACTCTCTTTCACTTCAACCTCCTCGCACACATTATTAATTTGAGAGAGAGAGAGAGAGAGAATAAAGAGAGAAAATGAATTTAAAAGAAAGTGAACGAAAGAGAAATATAGCTAGAATGATGTACATCTAGTTAGTGACTGGTAGAGGAATAGATATATGCACATATTGATAGACAGAGAAAAATGAGAAGTTTGATAGAGAAAATGAAAGAAAGAAAGAAGGAGAGAGGGAGAAAGAGAAAGAGAGAGAGAGAGAGAGAGAGAGAGAGAGAGAGAGAGAGAGAGAGTGAGAGAGGGAATAGCTAAACAATTTTAGCTAGATATCTCCCAATTATGTGCGTTGTGTTTCAATAAAATTATTACTGTTTGACAAATAAATTAAAACGTAAATTTTTAGTACAATGTAATTTTGTGAACATCGCATTCATCTCCCAGGTAGTTTTTTTCTGAATGTGTTAACTCTTTGTTCATCAGTTTCAGTTGTATCAGTTATTTTCTTAACTTCTTTTTAATCCGTTTTATTCCGGTTGGATTGGTCACACAGAGGGTTGGAAAAGTTCACAGGAGTCCGATGAGGGGCCGAGCATCGGTTTTCCCTTTCTACCCTTTCCTTTCCAACGGTTGCCTCTTCAAGCAATTATCAAATGTCAACGTTTCACTAAACCAAATGCGTCTTTCTTGTATGCGGAAGCTGGCGGAACGTGAAACAGGACGATAGACGCAGCTGACGTTTAATCAATATAACCGACATCCGGGCCCATTGATCAGCAGTAAACAGTAGAAATTCTGCGACTACCTGTGTTTTGTTGTCGTAGTTATACGTACTATATAATATAGTTTCGAAATGTGATCAACAAAATCGATTCTAGGAGTAAATATATTCACTTTTAGACAAATAATAAATAAATATTGTACTCTTTACAGCTTCAAGTAACATTTTGATTATGACACGATTGGTGAAGAAAAGTGAGAAATATTGAAACCAAAAACACCTTGTTTAAAACCAGAAAAAAAGATGATTTTGGTTATTGATCCCAACGTCAGAAAGGGGAGATGGCAAGAAAATAATAATTAAAATACGAAAAAAAAACCGGAAAAAATAAACAGACTCGGTAGATGCTGAACGATAAACCTACGGCAAATTTTTTACTTTTCATTAATTTATTAACTTCTTCTAAAATAAGTATAGTTTTATCCGGGGGATAATTTTACCTAATAGTTGTTTTCTTGTCATGCGAAAAGATGCAAATTGAAGTCGTATTTACTTTAGACATGATTAATTATCAGCGAGAAAATTTAAAAGATTTCTTATATGATTATTCATAATGGTGAAGTCGTAGGAAAAAGTATAATACTTCTGTTGAATTTTGATATATTTCAATGTGAAATGACCAATAGATTTTAATTTTTATTGATGAATCAATTTTAATTTTTAGTCCTGGCGATGTAGAGAAATGAAATGAATGAATTAATGTAAATTAAATAATAGTTTATTATTATCGAAAATTGAATGTTGGAATTATTTATTTTGTGTACAGTTCTACGTCACTGAGGGAAAATGGAAAATCCAATGACCTTTGAATGCCCACTTTGTCACTCTCCCCCCAAAATCTAATCTAAAGATTCACCACAGTAATAAAGATACAATCGTACTCATATGCACGAGTTCTTCGTACCCTCCGCATACCGAAATTTAGCAGAATATTGCGTTGACCTTCCCCTTCTGTTTCAGTGGGACGAAAACAATAAAAACACTTTTCCGTATAACATTACCGTTGGGTTTTATTAGACTTAATAAATATCTGCAGCGAGAAGGGGAAGCCCTGGTTTGCTTAGATATTAATAGAAAGATGAAGATGAGGGAGATTGCGAAGGGAGCCTGTCTCCCATGGGGAGGCCGATACCCATACCTTCGGCCCTTCTATAGTTTGACTCACAATTGATATTTAGGGTAGCGATAGGTCCCTCATATTTCCCCGTCGGATGGGCTCTTTCCTTCCCTCGTAACTTATTATTATTGGGGCAAGTTGGGGCATTGCCCATATCTTGTGGGAGTGGGACATTACTCAAAGTGAGGCTATCAGGATCTGGCGAGGGAGTCACTAGTCAGTAGGAAAAGCACCGCAGTTGATTCCGTCTCTTTCATACATCTTTGTTATCCCTTTTATATACAACCGTAGGTGTCATTTTTTATACACATACATTTACGAAAAATTTACACTGCCATTTCTGAACATTCTATTAGTAAGGCAAAAAAATAATGTATACTATGAAAATAACATATAACAGAAAAGTTTGAATAATGAAAATTATATAAGTTCTTTCAATTAATTAATTTTATCTATTTAAGGTCTAGGTTGAGATAAAAAGTCACGAGCGGGATTCCAACTCACGGCCTTCCGCTAAATACGCCGCTACTTTACCGCTTGAGCACATGTAAAATCATTTAAAGATAAATAGGTAAATAAGTAGATAAGTGGTATTGAAGTGAGTAGAGGGATAGATAGAGGAGAAAGAGAAGAGAGAGAGAGAGAGAGAGAGAGAGAGAGAGAGAGA
>CM077102.1:20733290-20745069 GCA_039619505.1 Cimex hemipterus
ATATATATATATATATAATCACATTCAACTCTGAATATGAAAATAAAATAGTCCAAATCGTCATTACACTTGAAATGGAATTGTTAAGCCCACACGGGAATATCACAAAACATCTAATTTTGAGGCCCTCTCTTGAAAAAGTTGGTAAATTTTACTTTTATTTCTTAATTGTTTATTTTCTCGAATTCATGATTTTCCCTAAATTTACAAACTTTAACAGTTGCGGCCATAAATTTTAAAATTACTAATTAACTAATTAACTTTAAAGGCATTTATTCTTTTTATTCATTATTCAGTAAGTGATAGAGTATTGTTCGATCGTTCAGGTTTTAAAAATTTCGAGTCTTATAGAAATTACGTTTATACGGATGAGGAGAAATCATACTTATGAAAATTTCATTTACAATACATATAAGTTGCACGTAACTCAGATAGAGGGTGACAATATAGACGAAAAAAAGGAAAATGAAAAATATTTAAAAATTGCATAGAACGAGGAAAACAAACAGTGTCATTTTAACGCGTGCATTCATTGTCGACACCTTAGTGCCAAATTGAGATCAAATTTTCAAATATTTTAAAAACTTTCATTTAATCAAACAACCAATTTTGATAATTTTATAATGAATTAACAACAAAATGACAATCCGTTTGTAAATGTGAAATATTAAAAATAAATTGTAAACTTATTGAAACGTAAATAAGCAAATTACTAAAAACACTGTTCGAAATATTTTAAATAAAACCCTAACAAAATAAGACGATTGAGATATGTACTGCATTTATAAAAAAGTACCAATGTAGGTATAGTTTTCATTCAAACTTAAGTTATAACTAGTAAAAAGTAGATAAATATGGTGAGGCAATAGTAAATTAAAAAATCATCATATAATACGAATATACGAATGGATACCTACATATATCACGTACAATTAAATTAATAATAAACCCATTGGGAAAGAAATGATAATAATTAAACTGCAAATAAAACTATTGTATAAGACATTGAATAATATTTTATAATTCAAAAAATATTTATTCATGGGGTATTCGTTGAGGAATATATTGCGACACTCCAACTGCGTTGAAAATAATGAATAATTATAACAATAATTACAACGCATTAATAGCATTTCATTAATAATATTAATATAGCCTGCTCAAATTCGTTATTGGGATGCTTATAAAAAGTATAATTAAATTCGTAAGTCTATTCAGTAAACACTTTCTCAGCCTATATTTCGAATACTTTTGGGATATTGCGGATGAATTGGATAATTTTATGTATTTTAAAAAAGTGATTTGAAACATTCTAACAACCCAAAATTAAGCTTTCTCGTACTTGGGTTCTAAAAACTAGCAATATAATCGTAATCAGGATGGAAATAACAAAAAGTATCTCTTGAAAATTTACATACTCGTCCATAAAACCGGGAATTAAATATTCTTAATGTACCTATTTTTTTTAAAAGAAGCTATGATTTTTTCCAAAAGTAACGATCAATTGAGCTTTGATCGTTAAGAAACACAGTAGATGATTTTATTTAAACGGTTTCTTCAAAAGAAGCGTGTTGACGTAATAATAATCAAAATTCATATCTTTGAAAATCCTCTTAAAAGAAGCATTTCAATTGAAAATGTAATAGCATCCCTTAATTGTTTGCAAATAATATTTTACTTGCAAGATATATAAACAAATCTGCTAAACGAATTGTTTCAACTACAGTTTTTATCTTATTTAAGATTTTTGATTTAATAAATAATTCATTTCATTTTAAGATTTGAACAAAACTTTAAATTTTGAAACATTAATCCTCTCTATTCGATATTTCGATATTCTCTATTTGATATTTCGATATTTTCTTTTCGCCTTGCACATATAAAAACAATTTTCACTCCGAAGAAATGAAATAGTAGATGTTGTAGATATTTTATAGGTACATGTTCTAACGTATCTTTTTTTTAAATATATCAACAAGTGTATGTTTTGGTATTGTACTTTTCTAAATTATTACTAAATTAAAACTATGTGATATTAAAAAATAAAAAATGTACTTTTATTATTTGACAAGGCTTTTTTAAACTGAAAAGAATAGAATTTTTTTCCTCGCGGTACATCCCCAAACCCCAATGAGTCACGAAAGTAAGAAGAGGGCGAAGGTCGTAAGCAAGGGGAGCGACAGGGTTGTGGCGTCTGCGGGGGTGGGCCACCCCTCGGGACTCCGCTCATCTTGTGAGAGCTCTCCCCTTCGCGTCTTGTTATAAACTCTCCTCAAATGACCCAGCCACCCTTCCACCACGTCACAAAACATATATTGAACGGAGGAGACAAATTACAGTCCAAACATGAGATCAAATGAATGGTTTCAGTTAGCTAAAGACGTCCACCCTATCCTTTGGGGACGTCGGACCTACCGGGTAAACACGGATCCAGTGACCTTCCAACTGATTACTATTTCGATTACCCTACCATTAGAAATATCCTTCAAAGATAGCTTTTATCCGGCTCCCCTCAGTCGTTTACTTCCGTAAATTGAATACAAATGGAAATCTGCTCGATAATTATTTCATACTAGCCCGGAAGGAAGTGATATGAAATAACAACTATGGTTACTATTATTCACATTTATGTTTAGTATGTACATTAAAACGAAATATTTACATGAGATATCGTAATAGCAAACAAATTTAAGAATTCATTATATTGTGTTTTTGGTTTCAGAAGAGTTATTGTTGGCGGCAGAATAATCACTGCGTGTGGTTTGATGAGCATACTTAAAAATTTTTGATCTGACTTAGTATGTCGTACCGGACAGCAAACCCTTCCAGTCAGTTTTGATTTTTAGATCGAAGCTAGTGTAATGCCCTATCATGATTTACAATTTGAGTTGAAAAATGAACTCAATTCAGAATAAACTGGTACAACTGCAACAAGCACTCGCAGAACGGAGGAACTGTTACTCAAAAAGTACTGAAGCTCGTCAACTTAGCTTTTCATGTCGGATTATTTAGTGATGGTACACGGGAAAGTCTTAGCAACCTCAAGTTACCATGAGGAATAAGTTCGCAAGGGATGACAAATTTCAGATCAGGCTCACTAAGCCACATTCCGTGGGCACATGGCTGTACTAAGATCCGTATTCCCTGAACTCTCAAAAACTTATAGCGCTTCTGCCTTATTCTAACATCGGCTTCATGTTTGGTAGAATATTAAATTGCGATATATGACTATATCGGATATACTCTCAATTTTAAATCTCCAGCAATTGCAAAACTTGAAATGCTGTGCAAAAATTATATTTGTTGATCAACATTTAGATAATCTATGTAGAGTTCCAATCTTCGTAGAGATCATTAGACAGGTGAAAAAAAAAGAAGATTAATTGCTGGGTTTACCTAGCTTTCGGTTGGATAATACAACTGAATAAATTCATTGCTATCCTACCTGCGTTTACGAAGATGATAGAGACAGATGTTCCATCGATTTAAAAAATACCAATACAATAATATCGTAATTGGGTGTTTTCTTCTCTGGCTGGGTCCGCAGGTAGGTGACCTTATTATTGATGAAAATGATGTTAGGTTTTTCTGTTTTATTGACAGTCATGGATTAAATGCGACGTGTCTGCAAGGAGAACGTTGAAATTATAAAACGCTTAGATATTATCAATTTTTTATAAAGGCATATAAGGTATATATATATATAGGTTATATAGATGTATATAACCACATACTATATACAAGTTGACAGTGTTAGGTAAAATGAATGCCTCCACCGTTAGTAAATTTGGTTTCTGGAACAATTTAGTTTTGAACTTGGAATCATAAGCATTTCAACGTATACACATCGGCAACAGCTAGGAAACAAAACTTTTTTGGTTAACAAAGTTAGAGGAACCGATAAATTTTCGGTTTTACCGGTGGTGCAAGATTATCAAAACGCGACGAATTAGGTTAGGTACCCGGGGGCCGACGAAAAGCCGGTGAAATTAAGTAGAAGCAAAACCGTTCCATTTGTGGTCAGAGGTAAACTGATACAAGCTCAAGGGGCAGATGGAAGGGAGTAATCGAATTTCGTTCAAGAAGAGGGCTTTCTTAAAGAGGAAATAGGCATAACACGTGACCGAAGGAAGAAACAGTAGGAAATCAATCAGGATCGGTCAAGTTAATCGAGCAAACGCCTGACCCCCAAACTAATCTATTATTTATACCTCCAATCTCTTAGGAACTTTTAAGTTTTGCGTTTCCGCATTGAATTAAAAATACTTTTCAATAGATTTTACAAAATAATTTATTTGGTTGTGGTAAAGAATATAACCTCCCCCAATGCTGTTACTCAATTCAAAAATCAATCGTCGAGGGAGGGATTATTATAACCATATTGAAATCGATAAACATGGTGAGTTTGTTGAGTAAATACAACCACCATTTTATTTAAATTGATAATTTTTGAATAAGAGACTACTTAGAGAAATTTATCTATTCAATACTGTCTGTTGTCCTTGTGGAGAAAAAAGTAGTGATAGAAAAACATTTTTATATGAGGAGTCCCTTCATGACCCCTTCAAAATCAAACGTATAGAAACATAAAACATTAATATATCAATAAACACGACACATAAGAATGCCACAAATACCCAGAAAACAAACACTTTGATTGAGTCTAAACATTTTTCGTCATATATATTCTTTTTTCACACCATACATGTATTTCTATAATTTAAACAATGTTTATAAATCCCAGACCCTGAAGATGATCTCAATAAAGATCGAACCGTTGGCAAGATAAAGAAAACGTTTTTCTAAACTTACGTCGCTCCAAAACTATTAAATACTGATGATACAATAATTTAAAAAATGTGTGGTGATTAGTGACTGTTGGTCGATGATTATTTGGATATTGCGAGTTTCGATCTGATATGAGGTAGGTTTTAAAAGCATTTTCTTTATTGTGCCTACGTTTCGATTATAATTTCTAGAAGACTCACTACCCTAAAAACATAATCAACAAAATAATCATCAACTACAACTCAACACTAAATCCATCTATTATTACTAATATTACTACATCAAATCTATCAAATACAGACAAACCAACGTAAATTTCCATGCCATTCATTCACAGCCTATCACATAAATTAAACACATTTTTCTCTTCTGACAACTTTAAAATAGATTTCAAAACCTATAAAACTATTCACATACTTCTTTCCAAAATTAAAGAACCTACACCATAACGAATAAATCTGACGCAATTTACAAAATCAATTGTTTAAATTGTCCGGTAACTTACTTAACTTATATTATATCTCAATATCTGCATAAGATAGCGAAGCTACATATCTATGATTGCAAAAACCCAAGCAAAATCCTACAGCACTAGCAACCGACCATTTTAAACACCAACACAATTTTACTTAAACAATTCAAAAATATTACACACAGGACAAAACAACCATAACAGTAACATTTTAGAAATAGTATACATAACGGGGATAAACACAGCAACAAATACAGAACAGTGACATATAAACTCAGTCGCATTAATTAAATTCAATATCCATAATACTGATATATCGTTATCATATCACTCAAAACGTATAATATAACGTATAAAATAATCATCACATCCAGACATAAAACATTTCTACATAGTTCAATTCTTCAACAATTTAGCTTTCCGTTCCCTAATTATCCCCGTCTATGTAATCCTGAAAGGACAATCAGGACGAACCATTGCCCCTTTTTTCCCACTATCCGCTCCTCAAAGAACTGAACTCCTCATATAAAAATGCCTTTTTATTCCTGATTGCCCTCCCTTTCAAAATCCAATGTATATAGACATAAAACATCAATATTTCACTGGCACTCTCAACCCGACAGTCAAGAATGACACATCTACACAGATAACAAACTATTTGAGCGAGTGCAAATACTTGATTGTGTACAAAATTCATAACATGGTACAAATTCTTTTTTCCCATGGCCTACATGTATTTTTAAAATTTAAACACTCTTTATAAATCCCAGGCTCTGAAGATGATCTCAATAAAGATAGAACCACTGCATTTCCCGATTTCCACATAATAAATTAAAAAAAGGTTTCGTACCAAAAATACATACATATACTTATAAAAGCTTAAATGACTAATAAAGTATTACCTACAAGCTTTTAATATTTGTGTAATCGTGGATGTTTGAATAGATTGGTTCTAATGTTCCGATAATTCACTAAGTAGTTGATATAAATTTATGTAAGATAAATAGTTTATCCCCCTGTGTACTGTGAGATGCTGTAATGAACTACTCAAACCAGGTACTTTAGGGTCTCATTAACACGGTAACATTGTCTTAACACGATATACTCATTATGATACCAATTGATTGTAACACGAATCCATTGTTGATTCATTAATGAAACGATAGTGTACATACAAAATAAATACAAACAAACGCTGATTAGGTTAAAATTTGGTAGTTCACTAATATATTTTTTTATTTCGTGACAGATTAAACAATAGTAGATGATTTTTAATAAAGACAACGACAATTTATCGAATTTACTTATGTTAATACAATGGAAGAAAAGAACGGGGATGAAAAAGGGTGCTAAATATTCGACAAGGAACGCTCTCGAGGGGCTGGCATCTCTCCCTTACAAATTACACAGGAACCAACAGATAGGGTGCGGTCCACCCCCGAAGATAGTGTGTTTCCATGTCACCGTCAGTCAAGAACCCAACCCTACGAGTCTGAAAGAAGGGACTTTTCATTTGGGCGCTCGTCCGGACAAATGGGGATTTATTCCTCATAAGGGTTAGATCATCCCTCACACGGGTGTTAGTCAGCTAATGTCAAAACACTTAGCCCCCAACCTCCTCCCTGAGGTATTATTACACTCGTAATGCACCCTCTCTGTCTTATCTGTCTCTGGGTAATTATGAACAACTTGCCCTGTTACTTTACTTTCAAATATTCAAGAAATTCCAGGGCTCAGAACTTGGAAAAGTTCACGAACTTTAGTCGTTACGCTAATTGACAACATTTTTGCCTAGGGTGAGCTCCAATGTTATCATTTTTTAATACCTGCATTAAAGATTGCTGATACTCCTGTCTTGAAAGAGATAAAACGAGGAATATAATACAAGAGATAAAGCGAAACTCCTGAAAGATTTTTTAACAAAAATCTTATAAACTAGAACTTTTTCAAATATTGTTGTAAATTTTCTTGAAAATTAATCAGACATATCAACTTAATGTTATAATCTTTTATTTTTGTTGATATTTGTGTATACGTATATATATTTTATTATTTGTATGTATGCTATTGTGTACACTCACTCTCCCTTTATTCCTTAGGCTTTCACCCAAATTCATTTCTTTGCCTCTCACTCTCTCTCTCTCTATCTCTCTCTCTCTCTCTATCTGTCTATCTATCTATCTATCTATTTATCTTTTTCCTTGTCATTATGTCTGTCTGGCTTGTGGAATCCCAACACAAGACATGAGATACAAGAAGAACAAAATACTTTGACTACTAAGAAGAATTGCAGTAATACATTTTTTCACCGACAAAACACAACCAACCCTATTTATGACAACATTGCTACTACTCTGGAAGAAGATAGTCGACCTGTTCCGATAAGTCATATAATATCCAGCGCGTTTAATAAATGTCGACAGGCAAATAGTGAAATTTTCCAACGTCAGTAACTTTAACATTCGTTGGTTTTACCATCTACAGGGACATTAATATACAATTTCTGAACGATCTGATCTGATCCCGCTCCCAACATTTCCACATCCATCCTAATTCTATTATATGTATGTGTGACCAATGCGTTGTGACCAGGAACAAAGAACAAAGTACACGCAGGCTACAATTAAATTACAAAAAAAATTACTGCATAAACAGAATTATAAAAATTGTAAAAATTGTACCAGTTTGTACGAGGATCTCAATCTGTCCTATTGTGCTTTTTATGAATACATCGCGCACAAACTAGTAAGTTTACGTTTTCGTTATGGACTTACGTCTTAAATGCACGCCATTATGGTTTTCGCAATACAACATGTAATGATTTATTATTGTATTTGTTTAACCAGGGCTTCAATAAAATCACAAAACTCTAAAAATCCAACTGTACTACACTGTACACGTGTCACACACTTTGCTTATCATAATGGAAGTCAATGAATAACTAACTGTAATGGTATTAGTTTTTTGACAGTAATAGACAACATACAAACCCAACAAACGAGCTTAAATATTAATGGAGTAAGTTTTACGAAGATTACTTTTGCCTCGAATGGGCTTTCTTTTTGGGATCAGGATTAATTAGTTGTTTAAAATACAAAATAAATTATTGAAATCAAGATTTTATTGATTATTCAAAATCATGTAATTAAAAATTTACAAAATCGTTGAAACTATAAAATAATGTATTGGTTAAAAGACATAAAAATTTATGGAAAAATACTATAATTAAGAAATTCATTAAAATAAATGAAATGCAACTAAAATAATTGAAACACAAACAATAGATCAAGGTATGAGAAAAAAATTTTTTTCGTCTATTGAAGGTTACCATCAGAGCCTATATTAATTTCACATTATGAAAAACATATCTGTACCAATGATTGAACATTTATTTTTCACAATGTGAAAATGTGACTCCTCTACAGCATAAAATCTTTCACTAAACAACCTAACTCAAAATGTGCCACTTTGACCATAAATACTCACACCGATGATTTAAAGCTGGACACAGTAATAAATTTGGCCACTTTTCGTGTAGACCATCCTTAGTTGTGTCATTTTTCGTGTAGTGTCACACACCGGAATACTTCAAAAGAACTAAATAATCTGTTTTTTATGATTTTTCCATTTTGGGCGTGCGATATCAGGATCAACAATTAATCCATTTACTGGGTACGTTTGAATTTCCTTCAATTCCTTCAAATACTTCAAATGAGTTCACGTTTTTCGCCATCTTCAGTAATTAACGCTATTTTTAATAACTAAAGAAAGTATATTTAGAAAAAATATAATTCTTTCCTTCCAGCTCTTGAAGTTTGATTCTAAGGCAATTGTAGTATAACTTTTAAACCTTTAATATTTACCCAGCACTGCTTTTGTCCAATACGAGTGCAGGTGTCGTTATCGAACACAGAAGGGGAATTTGAAAGGTATAGAGACGAAAGAAATACCAGCACTTACGTTATCTGGACGAGGGTTGGTTTCACCTCCCCTACGCTCTTCCGTGCCGAATGTATTGCTCGCATCGCGCTAAGAAGAAAAGAAATGTTTTGAACGGGCCGTTTATGACAATAGGGGGGAGGGGGGACCCAGTTTCACAATATTTACCCCGCGTCCCTTATTGTGCCGCGACGGTGCAACCCGATACCGAAGACGTCGACGGTTTTTACAACGGAGCTCAGCCGAATGTAAATACCGGCTGTGTTTATAGAAGAGAGTGGCGAACGGTGTCACCGTTTACGCCCGGGATCCGGTTAACACTATAGTCTCAAACGCACCTTTCTACAGGCTTATGAATTATTAATTTTTTCCAGCTACAGCCGGTTTTTCGGTGGGAAACGAGAAAGAGAATAAATGACGGCGCTTGTCAACTTATGCATTCGTTAAAAAGATCTTGTTAAATGTTCATATCAGCCTATACGTAGACAGATTTATGATGTCATTGTTTTTATTATTTATTTCCGTTTTGTGTAAATAGCGCTAGTTAGGTATTTACCATTATATAGTTGTTAGTCATAAACCTTTTACATTTACATATAAGCGTGAGACATCATCGTTAACAAGCAAATGAGAGAATTCTCAAAAGAAAAAAAAAAGCATACGTAATTATGTAAATTCATCTGGAAATGTAACATTAAAATTACAAACTATATACGTGAATCAAAACTCTCAAAGCTGCTTTTATAAAAAAGCTAATACGTTGCATTTCTCAACTCGATCGACGAAAATCCTTAACGTAGCACAACTTCTCCAACCACGGTTAATTTATCGGACGACCTCAGGATTCTTTAATGTTTCAATTCATCACTTTGATTTATATCATTGTTTAATTTTTTAATATGTAAATAACACCATTATACCCTTGGACACCCTGGTCCACACAGCTCGTTCAATTTTTTGGGAATGAATGTTTAATATTTTTAATCATTCCTAATATTATATGCAATGGAAGTGATCAACGTTTACGTGAAAATCGTATGATATGCTAGAAACATAACAACAAAACCGCAAATAAGTAAATATAAGCTTACAATTAATTAAGGTTATCAGTAGAGATAAAAAGGCCAATGGAACGAGCAGGATTTGAACCCAGGATCTTTAGCTTGATTCGCAGCTGCTGTACCACTTGAGCTATCGTGACCTCGATCTACTCAAAACGAACTTCCCATTTCAACCACACATTTTGAATTTAACCTCTTTTTTGCCATTTTGCAAATGACGTGTAATCTATTTGATGCTCGGCGACAAATGAAGTGGCCACGGAGAACTTTAGTGAAGGTATACATTAACAACTTATTAAATTCACTAGTTTCGTGGTCCGCTTACTGCTGTTTTAAACCATTTGTTATCTGGATCCTTCAGAGTTAGTAAAAATTTAAAATTTAAAATGAAAACGTATAATTTCTGTTTACTGTTTTAAAAATATTTTTTTTATACAAAAGATCATTTGTAGAAAATGTGAAAAGAAATATCTTTATTTCAGTCTTGTATTTAACTATTTTTATTTACTGTTTTCGCGCTAGCCAGTTTTATGAATTGTAGTATGATTGATTGATCTCATAGGAACTCAAGGTTTTAGTTAATGAATGGTTTCATTTTCAAAACAGGTACTGTACATGTTTCGGACATAAAAACATAAAACAGTTACACTCAGATTTAGTAAGGTAAAATGTAGAGTACCTTTTTTAAACAATACCAACGTGCGTCCCCACTGCTAGCAGACCCATCAGTATCATCCCAAGAAATTCATAAGTAATTTTAATAATTTTTCACTTAGTTCTTTCATTACTTTACACAAGTGTTCTTACTAAATTTACACAACGCGGAAAGTAATTAATTTTCAAATTTTGTTTACCTCCCTAGACATTATATATTCTTCAATAATATATAAAAATACTTTGGTCCGAAATAAATGGTGTATATACCAATAATAAAATACACCAAAAAAATTGAACGTTGTGAAGAAAAAAAAGACTTTAAAATGTTTCAACAAGGTATATGACAAAATTGGTTCATGAGATCATCAATGTTTGTTTTTAAACTAGAACTTCGCTATCGCTGTCAAAAGTGCGTAATTACAACTGCGTGAAAAGTTTGAATGACGCGTTAGGCGATTAAATAATTCACATTTTTTAATTGCAACGGAAAACGTTTTACATAAACTTTGCATAAGACCTTAAAAGTTAATTTTGGAAATTTTACTTGCAATTGTTCAACATGATACAAATTCCGACCGAAGTATTTTCGTCATGGTGTTTTCTATGCCCGAGGATCATTAGAAGCCGCCGATTCATTTAGGAAACCAGGGAAGAGCAACATGTGGAAAAGAGGAGGCTTATTGTTTCGCCCCAATAAGGGCGAATCGTTATTTGCCTGTTGTGTCAGAGGCATCTGTCAGTGCAGCTGGGCAGGGGCTCTAATATCTCCACCCCCACGACTTTGGGGTGTCTGCGATCATGAACTCTTAGATCGTTATTGAAAATTACTTGAAACCAGCGAAAGGTTTTTGTTAACAGTTCT
>CM077102.1:20757044-20769280 GCA_039619505.1 Cimex hemipterus
GAGAGAGAGAGAGAGAGAGAGAGAGAGAGAGAGAGAGAGAGAGAGACGGGGAAAGAGACGGAGTGTTATGCAGTGTCACAAAGATTTGACTGTTTTAGTATGGAAAGTTGTGGATTGTTTGCACTTTTCAGTCCTAAGATGGGCTTTCGTGGTTTGATCATCTGCCGTGATCACTCGGATATCTCCTTGTCCTGGCTCTTCTCTTTTCAGTTGCTAGTAGCAGAATGCGTGAAGGTAAAAGCTTGATATTTCGGTAAAGTCGGTATTGCGAGGTTGTGGAAAGGCGGTTGACGCCCATGCTACATGGGTACACCATTTTATAAAATCGTGTAAACCTTGTTCAGTCTCTTTTGTATTGTTTAGAGATGTGTGAAGGTAATATTATTATTTAAAATGTTTTACAATCCGTAGGGTCATTTATTAGATAAGGAAGGATTTGTATGACGGAAGAGAAACGATTAACCAATAAGTGAATTGGGCTATGATCATTGTACAAAGTATTTGAATTATTCAAATGCGTTGAAAACATACCGGATAATATACCAGAACATTTAAGATTAAATATTGACCGATATGTTTGCTTCGAAGGTTTTATTACCGTGGTTCTCAATAAAAGTTCCGCCCACATGAGATAGACACACAGTGTCCCCTTTGTGGTCGCTTGGCGTTGAAGTTGCAAAACAGCCGCAATATTCGATTGAAAGGAGGAGGCGTTTAAGGTAATGGATAGGGATATTCCTTTCCATAAGGTAATGGAAGTGGACATTAGTGTGTAAGCGGAGTATAACGTGTTTACCAAGGTGATAAAGAGCGACGAATGTGTATAGCGTGCCCCTCCCTTGCTTAACAGAAGGGGGTGATCTGTCCTGTAAGTAATGTAGTCTTTAGTAGTATGAAAAAAGTTAGTTGCTAAATGTAATTCAGTAATTAGTGCCATATCAATTAGTTTGTCATGTTGTACTACGTCTAGTTCGTCTTTTTGGGAGCTCAAACCATTAGCATTCCAAAGAAGAATGAGTATTGTGAAGACGTGTGGAACGGGCTAGTTTTAGCAGGATGGAAGGATGTGACTCACTACACCCGTGAGCAATGTTAGAAGAGGTATAATAAGTGTTTTCAAATTAATAAGGAAACGAGAAAAAGGTTACGTTATATCGTTGGATGGAGAAGGAAATGGAATGAACGTGTCTGCCAAATGATTTAACGATTGCTTCCCTCGGTTGAAAGAGAAATGGCATTGTAGTCGTTGCGGAAGAACTGCAGTTTATATTCACTTATTCTTATTTTGCGGAGGATGGTTCTCATTTAAGGCGTTATAGTTCTTTGTGGGAGGGAAACCCTCAGTGTAGTTTGCAGTGTGGTTATGTTTGTAATGCATACAATGAATGGTATGATAGAAAAAAATGATACAAGACAGTATTTACCTATTTCGATCATTAATATTATCCCTGATCTTATTTATTTATATGTACTTATGTACTTATTTTTTAACCAAAACATGTAAATCTTAAAAACCTGTTTAATAGCGCCATAATAGTACACACATTACTTACTTTTTATTGTTTTTGCTGAATAAATAAAAACCGAAATATAATATTAGCTTTTTCTAAAAAAAAATTCCCCGGGCTTTCTGAAACGCTTGACCGGTAAATCGGGATAAGGCCCAACTTAATTTAGTGCCAAGTTTATTTAACCTACTATTGAAAAAAAAGTTCAAACATTTCAAAACGCAACTCTTTCGGAACAAATAGAAATCCCTTCAGCGGATTGGGGAGGGAATCGAGCATTCTAATTACCGGGTTCTTAATAAATATTTTGTGAGATTCGGCTATGATGATCAAAGTGGATGGAAAGGGAGAGGAATAAATTAAAAACGATATAAAAGCAGAGTAATATTAGTATAGAAAATTGGATAATGAATTCGTTATAGAGGTCCGATACTGAGTCCCGACCGTCTTAATTACTTTTCCTAAATTAATCAACAACCTAAAAGACTGCTTTAGGTATTTGTAACTAATTAATATTTTATTTTAATTTTTAGACATAGTTTATCCATGGTTGTTAATGTTAAATCAGGATGGAAAATGTATTTTTTGCGCACTAAATTGTGAAAGGTAGTACGTAATAATAACATATTAAAATTAATTAAATTATAGTATTCGATAATAAATCTTTTTCGAAAAGGTTAGTATAAATACCATTAGGAATGATATATTTTTATAAAAGCATGATGTACAAAATGACTTTCAAAAACATTCTGACAAAAAAATAAATGCCTGCAGCTTGTTAAATGATGTGAGTTGATAAAAAATAAAATAAAAGTACAAATATAGTTTTTAGAGCATCCCTTTCTAAACGGTTAGTTACATAACCTCCTTCCTCCCATTATAATCTGCCCCAAGACTCTAGCGTCTTTCCTATCCTTTTTTCCAAATATACGAACGACCTGTCCGACTCCATCCAGCCCTGCAACTGCCACCTTCGCCGATGACTACCAAATATACTTACCACCCCTCCGATTTTCACACGGGCATTCTCAAGATCCAAAAAGACCTGAACTCCATCAACAAACGGGCTAGTCCTCAATTCCTTCCAAATCCACCGCCATAATTATCTGGTCCAGGCAACTCCTTAATTCCCTCCCCATCATTCCACCGCTCATGCTAAATAACCATCGCATTCCCTTCTGCTCCTCGATTAAAAACCTTTCCTGAATTCCTCACATTACCAAATTTCCCACCATTGTATTGCCTCTTGGACTATGTTCCATCAGTCTTGTCTTTCTCCACTCACAAACTACTTGTATGTTCCCTTATTCTTCCCTTTTTTCGATTACAGCTATGTGGCAGTCTGTGACCTCTCGGAGGGTGGTGGAATGCGCGATTGAAGAGTATTATTAATGGTTGCGTAAGAATCGTGTTCGGCACCCCACGGGGTTCCCGGTTGTCATGGTTGTATTCCCAAATTTCCTGGTTCTACCCCTCCTTCCGTGCACAATATTTTATATTATGCTTATTTCTTTTCTAGTCCATCCACACTCGTCGTCCTCTTTGCAACACCCAATCCTTCCAATTCAACTTCTCACATCTCACTCGTAACACCCGTTCATCCCAAATTGACCGTATCCTTCCGCACACATAACCCGTACCTTCAAAAGTTCCTGTCTCATCTGAGCCCATAAACTCTGGAACACTTCCATTTTCTATTCGTCACACTGCCTCCTTTTCCTCCTTCAAATCCCACCTATATAATCACCTCCTTTCTCTCAAAGAGACTTTACGATAATATTTGATATTTTTTATTAATATGCTCGTAATGTTTTTTTTTTTTGGCGTACCTTAGTGGTGTACGTTGTGAGAAGATTTATATCTCATGTGATTTTTAATTTCATAGAAGGAACTTCCTTTATTTTTTCATGTATATTATTTTTAGGGGACACTAGACCGATAATAAAGTTATTTTTCTTCTTCTTCTTCTTTTTCTTAATATGTGTAAAGGGTGATGGAAGAATGTCGAGTACTCCAATACCTGACCTAAATAGGAGAGAATGTATTTAGAAATGAGTGAGAGTGTGAATAGATTTGGAATTAGATACTATTTCTTTGGAAGTTGGAATGACCTAGTTTAGTATTTAAGTCCGATTTATGCGCTACACTGAAGTCTGAGTTTCAATGGGTGGGGCACTAACTGCATCGTTGGATGGTGTTGACAGCATATACCCCCGGAGCCCAACCACAGTGGATCTGCCTCCAGTCTGCCAACTCCTGGAGTGGGTGATTTCGAGGCCTGCCGGAAATTGATTATAAATTGCAAAAGTTGGAGTGCCGGATCACTGCGAGAAGCAGTGGGCACAACATTGCACATGTATATATTTTTGGCGAATTTGAACGTAACAAGTCCAAATCCGAACTTCCCGTAAATAAAATGTCTTTATTTTATGCGATTCAATATTACATTATATACAGTTACACCTCAATTAAAGATATATCGTTTTAATTACATTTTAAAATATTTTCACCATTTTTTTTCTTTTGATACTCTCGAGAAAAGGAAAAAGAAAGATACTTCAAAAATATTTGCCATTTCTGTGGTGTAATTCTGTCCTTCGTTCGAATGGTTCTTTGTAACTTTGGACTACTTTTTTCGATACCCCATGGGATCTTACAGAAAAAGTTTCCGCTGAGCGATACTGGATTTTGTTTCTGAATGTTGTTTTGATCCTTTTAAACCCTCTCCATTTATTCAGCGATTCGAATATTTTAAAAAATTTTCTGGGCTTTTTTACAATTTAAAATGTTTAAAAGTCTATTTACAATACTACACGACCGTTGTAAATCTGTTTGTTAGACTGTTGTTTCTGTAAGAATGCTAATACCTTATCATAACAACCAAATTTGGATACTAGTAATAGTTATCTTTCTATAATAATGAGCATTTGAATTTTTTGAATGGTTGAAAAGGAACTAACAAATATTAAATATGCAAAAGTATGTTGTACGATATATTTTTAAAAATATTGTGTAAAGGTTACCTTTTAGGATAGCAGTGACTCCTGCACTGTTCTTTTTCTAAATCATAAATTTTTATAATTATGTCCTGCTTGTAGTAGTAACGGTCGGTGATATTTTCCAAATCAATTAAATCTGCGGCTAGGCCAATTAGCATAATTCCATTAGAGGTAAACACAACTCAAAACTACCAATTACGATTTAGCCACTCATCTTTTTGAAATGGAAATAGGGGCTGATCGCACCCCGACGCGGTCGTTTTTATTTATGGCCAAATGCGAATTTCCAGCAGTGGTGGCCTTTTAGCGCGGGAACATCCGCTGATTTATATGGCAGGGGGACCCTTTGAATCGCTTTCTGTTTTGAATAACTAATTAACCTTTCTGGAACATTTTACCAATTATATCTTGTCCGACTTTAATTTGGACAACCGATTAGCGAGCGCTAGGCTTGAAAGGGAATTTCGAAAAACAAAAATACATGCGTGATTTTTTTTAACCTTTACCAATACACAAATTTTAACTAAGTATTTTAACCAGTGATATATTCAGCATATAGTAAAGTTTGGACTTTTAAACCGTAAACTAACTAACGGTTAAACTATAACGGCGGTTATATAACGGTAAAGCTATAGATTGGGGAAATTTTTTGGGGCACTCTCTACACGACACACAATTACACAGAAAACAGACACTTTGAGCCCTGAAGATGTTTTCAATAAAGATCGACACATTGGCACGATAAGGAAATGTTTTTCTAAAACCTACGTCCCACCTGACCGCATCGCAAAATCTCCAAATAATCACTAACGGTCTTTAAACACACATACATACACTCACACACTCATAGACACACACACACACATACACGCGCGCGTTGTAATTAGTGTTAAGAGTGTCAGATAAAAAAAGTAGAACTGGATTACTCTGGCCCTTGCTATTCTTTACGAATTTATAAAGTAACGTTTAAGGATCTGTTTGACAAAGTTCATAACTCACGGGTTGTCGTACAAGATCAAACGAAGAACATTTCACGTGGCCATGGACTTACCTTTCTGTCAAAGGAGGCAACCCATTACTCAAAGCGGCTGAGCTATGAGGGAGCTTTTCTGATTGATTTACTCGCGCCCCTGTGAAGTCAAGTCTAATAGTACAGACTTCCAGAGAGCAGATTTACAGGCGATTCCTGTTCTAGCGGTAATCTACGCCATTTATTGGGCCTCGAGGGCCAAAATTGGAAATGGGCCGCTTTCAATACCTGAGGTAATATTTTAGGCAGATTGATACGGGGAGGTTTTCTAATTTAACCAAATCCTACCGTTTCGTACCACATAATTTTGCTGGAATACATATTTCAAAGCTACATCCATCTTCTTATAAGGGAAGTAAAAATCTGAATGTATTCAGAAAATATAATGACAGTAATTTTTACTTAATTGCTTCGTTGGGATTTGATGAAAATTAATCATGGCTTTAAATTTTCAAAATCGAAAAACATGCCTTCACTGGAAAGAAGGCAAAAATGGACAGTCTGAAAGTATCAAGATTAGAAAACAGTAGAATCACAAGAGTTTAGGTAATGACTCGGTTTCATCAGATCAAAACAATTTTTGACCTGGAATAATATGTAGTAAAACCAATCCATGCGAGCCAGGTTTGATCGAATAACACTCAGCTGTTGGGGAAATTCTTTTTCCTCCCGAAAGGTCACGAAAACATGTTTTTTCTTGTTCTTGTTTCAGCGATTTAAAACCATTTTTCATGGTGCCATAGGATTAGTGGTGAAAGATGAGCAAAATAATAAAAACACAGATATGTACGTATACATAAATAAACGTCAATGTGTTTTGGAGATTTTTTTTTTGTGTGTGTGTGTGTGTGTGATTTTTTAAGCACTCTCAACCCGACACCCAATATACAGAAAACAAATTTGAGCCCTGAAGATAATCTCAATAAAGATCGCAATGTTGGTATGATAAAAAAATGTTTCGCAAAAATCTACGTCACACCAGACCGCATCTCATGATCTCCAAATAATTAGTAATTATACTATAAAACTTATTAATTATAATATATATATAACTACTAATTTTAATTATTCGGGATTCGTGAGATGCGGTCTGGTGTGATGTAGGTTTGAGAAAAACATTTTCCCCCTTAGCCTCACAATTTCACGCCGTCTTTTTATTAATGATGAAACAGTTTCCAGTATATAAAAAGTATTCGGATTACTATTTACCCAAACGACACTCTCTCTGGGACGAAAAGTATGCAACGGCAGACCTTTGAAATCTGCGCCGATACTTTTATAATTTTAATCCTTCTAACGTCCCTTCGCTCTTTTTCCTCATCGGAAAGGCACCTTGCGCAAACGCCAACGGATTACGCAATTAAGATGAAATTGAACAAGTTTAAACAGGGGAGGAATTCCCGGAGCGTTAAGAGGAGAATAGAAAGACGTGACTTTTCTTTTTGTTGAACTTGAAAAGTAAAGTTAGATAAAGCAATAAATGAAGCTACTACATCTTTCTGTTCTACTGTTAGAAAATATATTTATTTTTTATAGCACAGTGGCCAAAATAAAGTTAAGTAAATTTAAAAGTTAGGAGTAAAATAAAGTTTTTAAGAAAGAATATATTATTGATAATAAATTGCACATTCTCGTCATAATATTTTATTTTTGGGATAAGAACAAAAAATATATAGTATTTTATCCAAAGGAAGCAACCAATCGATTTTTATGTAATCTAGTAAGATGATGACAACGGCGGAAACTCCTGTTCAGCATACATTGGCATATTCTCAAATACTCGATTGTTCTGAAGGGCGGAGGAAACGGTGTGGGCGCACTTTTTTTTATACAAGTCCCTTTCCTGCCCATATGAATACTAAGTTTTTCGGGTCTGAAAGGTTCTGATTTGCCGACGCAACTATAAGTGGACAAATAGTATTCTACCGGATCAAAGAATGCGGACCTCTATCTGGCGACATTAATTTTATTTGCAAGGAGGCCGTGTTTCCTCCGTTTTCTTTGAGCTTTAGCCATGTAAAGTCAAGAGTACATAGGGATAAGCTGATATCGGTAGTATTTCATTTAGATAGGTAGATAGAGTATAATTTAAAATGATCAGTTTCTAAAATTGACGAGTTTCTTCATTCCGGCCATTTCTTTGGTCTATTTATGCATATTGAACGTGCCATAATTTGTTATATAAATTTTTCAATTTTTAAAAATATTTTTTTCTAAATAGTTTTTAAAACTTATCAGCATCAAAACTGTTAAATCACCTACGCCATATATATTAACTCGATTCCAAATCGCGTGGCCTTTTCCATTTTCGCACCAACATAAAAATATAGAGTGCTTCATGAAATATTCCGGGATGGCAACTGACGTTTCGGGCCAGAGTTATTGTGGCATAAAGAAATCATTATATGTTGCACTTAGAGGGTCAGGTGTGACTTGTTTTTAATGGCTGCGAGTTGATGGCGCTAACGAGGAACAGTGTAAAAACTTATATTTCAACACCCGTCTTTATAATGTGCTGTAAAAGCGTTGGCATCGTAAAAGAAATGAGTGAAAACATTTTGCATCGCCTGTAATAATGCAATATTTAATAATAGACAGTTACCTGACTTAAAGCCGTCGGCATAAAAAATTTAATCTCAGCAATTTCATGTAAGCTCACTGAAATGTAATGAGATTTCCTTTGATCAAAGTCAAGGTCCTATCCCTACTTCTGAAGAAACAAATCTACATACTTATAAATTGATTTCATATTTTTATACCTAAAGATAAAGTAAAAGTAATATTTATATCAATATATCTCTATACTGTCTAAATCGGTCATTCTCACCGTGTTTACTTCCTTTCCATTTTTTCCAAATTTAGCTCTATTCTTCATCAATGAATTTTTACGATTCAGATATTTTTGTCTTTCATTCTGACTATTTCTCTCTCTCTCTCTCTCTCTCTCTCTCTCTCTTTTCCATATGTTTCTTTGTTTAGTTATTTATCTTGTTAATAAATAAACATTTGTTTCGCTAATAGACAGCTTTCTTAAGTAGATAAAAAATATACTGTAAACGTTTTCCAGAAAGGCCAACGTATTTCGAAATTTAAAGACCATAACAAGTTATTAAAAGTTTCTTAAGTTAAGGTATTCCAGGTTAGAAATATGTACGTTTAGGGTGAATTTCTATGGGTTGGTTTGTTGCGGTCGAGTTGAGGTGATGTAGTAATTAGAAAGGGGAGCCCAGCGAACCCACCAATTACCTTTTGTACCACTGAACGTAAATTCCGTTCAAATATATTTATTTCCGTAAAAGCCAGCGATCTAATTAAGGTTGAGCTTCGTTATTAGTCATGGCCGTGAAAGTTACTCATGTAGTTTTCCCGTTTACAGCGTTTCCTAGAGCAGCGCCAGAACGTCTGTATACGTCTCCCTCTGATAATTGGCCAGATTGATCCAATCTTGTCCCCGCCTTGACTGTGGGGCGGAGGAGGGTAGATTATAATAAATCAGAAGGGTAGATGAATCCTTCTGGATCCAGTTTAATACTACTAGGAGTCAACTGCTTATCTTGGAGAGCCAAACTTTTCTATTTCCCTCCCTGCTTTATACGGCCGGCCAGTCACGGACCTCTGGGAAATATAACTGAACAAAGAGTCAAAGCAGATAGTTGTCACGAGGGTCATTAATTAGTTTTTTTTACAGTTTTATACAAACAAACTGGCACTTCGTATTCTGCCAAAGTAGATATCTTACGCCATGTGTAAATACGCTTTCTAATGATTAATTTAACTGGTACTACCACTTATTGTTTATTGTAAACACACACACACACACAAACACACACACAAACACACACACACACACACACACACACACACACACATATGTATATATATATATATATATATCGTTAATTGTCGTTGGTACAGAAAATGCTAATTTTAATAAGTATAAATGACAGTTTTTCATTCCATTGAATATAATACAATAATAATATAATGCATCAACAGCATTATCAATTTAATTCGTTGCCCTGAGAGCCCTAGAAGAAATATCTTATTTTAGGTGTATGCATTTTGTTAATAAAGTTGGTGATGTCTAGATAATATAAACATTGCAGACTATTACATCTTTAATTTAAATGTGAAGCCGAGATTGATACACTTTAAAAACATTTATTTTATTATTGTTTGAGGAAAAAGCTAGTTGCTTGAAGAACCATAGTGTAATATTTTTACATTTTATTTCATTATTCCAATCCAGTCCTTAGTACAGAAATATTTCCACGCAAGTGTGGCTGAGTAAAAAAAATACTGCATTGGTTTCCTCAAAAATCTTCAGCTTATCGACCAATTAGCTTACTTCCCATTATGTCCAAATTTGAAATTTGAAAAAATTCTCCTTAAACGGCTATTGCCTCATTTGAAGTCTAACGTCTCCCCGATCATCAGTTTGGCTTCCGCCCACACCATTCCACAGTCCAGCAGGTGTTTCGCGTTGTTGAACGTATATCCTCCTCCCTCGAGCGCAAAGAATATTGTATGGGAGCTTTCCTTGATGCGGTACAAGCGTTTGACCGCGTGTGGCACAGGGGACTCATGTACAAACTAAAGCGTATCCTTCCAAATACTATTTACCTAATCCTCCGGTCGTATCTAACAGACCGGTTCTTTCGCGTCCGACAAGGAACAGATTACTCCGCATACTGCTCTGTGGGCGCAGGGGTACCGCAGGGCATTGTGCTCGGACCAATCCTCTTCATCCTTTATACTGCAGATATATACCAAACCTACCACCATACTTGCATCCTTCGCCGGAGCTGTACTATCCTCCAATTCCGATCCTGCGGTTGCTTCGGAAGATCTGCAGGAACATATCTCATGTATAGCAGATTGGTGTAGACAATGGAAAATGAAGATAAACGAAAGCAAGAGCGTCCATGTTACATTTACACTCCGAATCAAACCTCCTCTCACGACATACTACAACAACGTTCCTATCCCCAAATCTGACTGTGTTCGCTACCTTGGGTTTCACCTAGACTCACGACTAACGTGGAATCAACATACACGACTGACACAACAAGACCTAAACAGACGGTATGGCCTACTGCACAGACTTATAGGACGACAGTCTAAACTATCGACAAAAAACAAACTTACAATCTACAAAACACTTATACAACCGATTTGTACGTACGGAACAGAACTGTGGGGAACCCCTAAGCCTTCCAATATACAACGCCTCCAATCCTTTCAATATAAAGTCCTCAGATCCATTATAAATACGCCCTATTACGTCTCAAACGCTACCCTCCACAAAGACCTCCAAATTCCTTATATCCAAAAATTTATTTGTCCAAAATTTACCTATTTCCACAAAAGACTTTCCGACCATCCAAATAACCTTGCCCAAGCCCTGTCCGACAAAACCCATCCCTACAACCCCATAAGGCGCCTTAAGAGGAAATGGCCCCGTGACCTCCTTTCTGATTAAACCTACAAAAACATTAACAAAAGGTTTCCTCAATCTACAATTTGAAATTTTGACAAAAATTTAAGTTTTGAATTTATCTTTATTCACTATTTTTTGGGCGGCATGACCAATTAATATCATTAAATTAATTATGGTTTTAAGTTAAGATTAAAAAAAGTTAGTGACACGAGCGGGATTTGAACCCACGACATTCGGCTTGATACGCCGCTATTATACTCTCGGGCACTAACTTCCCTTTGACATTTGAAAAATGGCAAAAAGGAAGGAAAATTCAAAAAGTGCTGTTGAGATAGAAGGTTAGTGCCCGAGTGGATCGTAGTCACGATAACTCAAGTGGTAGAGTAGCGGCGTATCAAGCCGAATGCCGTGGGTTCGAATCCTGCTCGTGACACTGACTTTTTTATCTCAACTTAAAGCCTTAAGTAATTTTACCTATATTATATCCCGTTCTGTATTTTCTAGAACTGTATATGCATTAAGATAATGTAGAATAGAATATTGCTATGTTAGAATATTGGAAGTTATTGTACAATTTTTCCATTATAAGACAATACTCTGACAATGTTTTGGATGGTTTTAACGATTACCAGCTATTACCAGAGTACCTAGTAAAAATATAATAACGAAATCACCAGTATTATGAAAAATAGAAGAAATAAAGACAAATGTATTAATTATTACAGTTAAAACACAAGTATGAGCTTCTCCTCAAATAAAATATAGTGCATATGGCACTCGATATCAGAAAGTTTGCTATCGGCGAAAGAGCAAGGCTACGTTGGCAAGTATTACTATGCTACTTTTTGAAGAAAAAATATGTTATCTGGTTATATACTAGTTACATAAACCGTCGAGCTATGAATTTTAATCTAAGAATATTCACAACGTTTTTGGCAAAATTCACGTCCTGTATAGCCATACTAATTGGGTGGTGTGAGGTGATCCAGGCTCTTTTCGACTTTGATTGTTGAAGAGGTTTTATATCCTTATTCTAATTAATGTTCTCTCATATATTTGAATCTTCCACCCTTTCTAATTTCATGGATATTTGTGATTAAAGTGATGGTTCACATTTTCTGCAGCATTCAATAAATAAAGTCTTATTAATAATATATACGAGTGATGAATAATGTATAAATAAATAGATAACATTGCATTACTAAATCATAAACGGACCGTGACTCAATAACAAAGATAAACCATAAAAGGTTATCCAA
>CM077102.1:20779280-20796592 GCA_039619505.1 Cimex hemipterus
ACATATAATATTTATAAAATATTTATTATATAAACATTTAATAAAATATTTAACGTAAATGAAAAATCTTTTAATTTATTTAATAATTATGTTTACACTTAACACAAGTTACCTATTTTAATGAAATTACACATTATTATTTTATAATTTGATATAATATGAATATAATTTTATTTTATATATATTATACCTTTCTGTGCGCTTAATGTGTATTATTTTTAAGTTGTACGTAGTTGCATCCTAATTATTTAATCATTAATTTTTTTATAGTAGCAGTAGTATATTATCAAAAATAAGATCTTAATACATTAATTTTTCGTCCTAATTAACAAATGTTGCGTGTTGAATGAGAAAAAGGAGAGGAACTGTTATTACTGGGAAAAACAAGCCATGAATTAGTTATTCAAGCTGTAAAATGTAGCCCGGGCTTATTCCTCTGTATTTTATTGCTTTTGGGATTGCGTCAAACATACTTCCAGTTTTGAATTAGGGCAGGAGAGCTGGTATTATTTTGGCCGTGTATTTCGGCGGTTCCAAGGGACGGTGAGATGTTTCATTTCTTTACTTTTCAGTTCTCTCACGTCTCTCTTTCTCTCTCCCTATCTCACTTTCCCTCTGGAGATGGCTCAGCGGGGAAAACTTTAATTAATTTTACCACACCATAAACTAAAGTGGCCGACACGAGGTATGCGGGGTGGCCGCCCGTTTTGGAAATGTATTATCATGCTAGCTCGGAAAATTACATTCAAAGTGTAGCTCTACGCTCAGTTCATCCCATTTTTTACAGAAACTCTTTAAAAACACTCCTAAGCATGTTTGTAACAAGATTTATTCGAGTCCTTTTGAAACTTCTTCATAATGACTATTGTGCTTTTTATTTTATTTATTTATTTAATTTTACCATCCATAACCACCCCCATATACAACCCAGCATACCTTAAGAAGTCCCTATAACGGTGGACTCGCCAATTTACTAAAATTTTGTTTTTAAGGCAGTAAGTGTATTAAACTACTCCTTCCTCATGCAATACCAGGTTAAAGCCGAGGCTAGGTTTTTTCGTCTTTAAAACTCTTATAACTTAATGAGTGTCTTGTTGCCTCTGTTTTCTTTAAAATAATGTAGAGGTCACTATTAATTGATTGAATCTAATTGTGCATGTGCTTGTGTATAGTCAATGAATGAATACACAAATAAATAACACTAATTAATAAGTAAATAATAAGGATTAATTACGACGACAATTAAGAATTTCATGCTTATTATTTATTTTACAGAATAATACGGTAAGTAAAGATATTTTAGAAGATTTTATTGGGTAGTGTGCAGTTTAGGCTGATTCCAATTTTACAAATACATCATGCTGTATCAATAAATATATAATTAAAGAGCCAACCTGGTAGGATAGTAAAATATTTAATGTTCATCATTACTTTATCAAAAAGTAGTAACTTCTGAAATCGAATATACGATAGAAATAGGATTATATCTATATATTGTGTTACTTTTCGAAAGGATACAAGGCGGAATGAATAATAATGTCTTTTCTATTATAATAGAAAGAATTCGTTAACGTTAATGCATTCAAGTTCACTAAAAATTGTAATCTCAATTAGTAAATTTTCGAAAATAGGGGGGAGAAAAACTTGGATCAAGCATTCTGTTTTCACATACTGTGCCATAACTTTCTTATTCTTTGACCAATTTAAACTCTGATCGTGCCATCGTTTTCAGAGTAAAAAGTTTTGTTTAGAACAATGGGTAAGAAAGAACACTTTTTGATTTAAACTTTTAAAATTGTACCAGCTTTGAAATTCCGGACAACAAATTAAATAAAAATTTAAACATTTAAATCGAAACAAAAAATCTTTTTTTTATTTCAACCGACCAATCTGAAAATGACTCCCTCTATTCATCAAAGCAAGAAAAACCTGACACTTGTATATTTTTCGAAAACAAACGCCTCAATTTTTACTGAAATAACGTTTATGACTATTAATTTTCGTGGCATAATACTTTTACATTGGAAGTATTAGGAAGGGTTTACAAATTCCAGGACGGATGATACGTGAGCCTTGAAATAGGCTCTAATCCTACATACTCAAATTTTTAATGAGCTTCCCTACTTTAATTTTCGAATCATCAACTCTGTTATAGGTACAAATATTTCTCTAAACCATACCCGTTGAACTAAATTCATAATTTCAGGTATGCAGCCGATATCTTGAAAGTTGAAATTGTTGGCAAACTGTTTGATCACGATGCGAACACAGGAACGCTAACTATTTGTCGACTCTCCTCAGTCTGAGGTCGGTTTATAAACATTCTTGTCCGGGGAGGTAAGCTGTTGTACTGAAAGACGACATTTGTCGACGGGTGTCAATCTTTTCCACTTGTGGTTGTTCGCCAAGTTTCACGACAATCGTAATTTGTTTTGTTAATTCAATTTGGAGTTGCAGAAACTGTGAAACTAGGTCAGGGGAAACATGATGTATAACGAATTATTCTGAATGTATCGATGTTTCTTTATAATATGTAAAAACATTTTATGCTAAATTTATTTAATGGATATATAGTTCAGCATAAATTCATAATTTTCATTAAATTTTGTTTTACAATAGTATACTGTTTTGGACAATTCATTGTGTACAACATTTTTAACATTACAATTTCAACATTTACATTTTAAAAGATTTAATAAGTAACAAGTCACCAAATGTCAGTTTAGTTCTTCTTCACATCATTTATTAATCGAGTGGTAGTTCCAAATATTATGTCAATGTAAAGTCCAAAATTGCGGATGAGATTATTTGCCGCGAAAGGAACCGTGTTTAGAAAGAAACCCGCCTCCTTTTATTTTGGTTGAGTCGAATTCTTCATGTAGTGGGGTATTTTTCTAGAAAGAGGTTGTAAAGTTCAATAAATACCCCATTACATGAATAGTTGGAGTAGGTTAAAGGGGAGGTGATACGTCGAAGGGTGAAAGTTTTTTTTACAAAGATATTGTTTCCTTGAGTCTGAGTCTCCAAAGGTTTTTGAACCATTCTTCCAAAGAGGGGAGATTGTCCAGGAGGTTTTTGAAAGCCATTACTGGGTCTTGGGTTGGTAAAAGAATGATGGTATCTGCATCGGATTGGTAGGAATCTCTGCAGTGCTTACTGAAAAGAGAAAGGGAAAAGTATGCTGCCATGTGGAACAGCCGATTACGGATGGGGCGAAAAAGGTTCCGATTTTTAATTGTAAGTACCTATCGGAAATGATAATGAAAAGCTCAACTTTAGGAAAACAACAGTATCAATATTCCCTCCACTCAAAGGATGTACAAATGTCAACCTTTCTATAGCACTGATGAGTTAGAGTGAATTAAAATAAAATAAAATTAGAAAATAAAAATTAAAATAAATCACAAAAATTAAACTAAAAAATGTTTTGGACGTAATTTAAAAACATTTCACTACGATCTTAAAAAGTTGCTATTGCTTTGATTACACATTCTACCGTTCTTCGATACATATAGGTTATACTCGTTGGGGAACAAAATAATGATAAACATTATTATACTGTAAATTAAAATATACTGTACATAAAAAATATATCAAAATTTAAAAATTGCACGAGTTTTTCTATAACACATTGTGTGACTACGAAGGATTTGCCTGTCTGATAGGATAGAGTGTATCTATCTTTTACTCGAATTCTTAATAACAGTACAAAAGGAAAATATCAAAAATCATTTGAAATTTTGAAACATAATTGCATCCTTGAACGTAATAGCAACCAAATTTACATAACGGAATAATTACCACAGGATTTTTTAGAAAGGGAAAAAGAGGAACAGAAAAAGAAGGAGAGATAGAAAGAGAAAGAGGAAGAAGTGAGAGAGATTTATGTGAGAGCTAATGTTGGATAAAAATATTTTTTTCACTTTTTTTTTGTTAACTTAATAAATTACAGTTCAACCCCTAAACCATTGCATCCAATTATAAATTACTTCAAGCTTATACATTTTTTATATAAAACAATTAATTTATATTATATACCATTTGAGGACCAAATATGACATTTAAGATTAGACGTGTAGCTATATGCTAATAATAAAACATTGTGTCTGCTAGGGTCGGCACGTGACTAGGGGTAAAGTTCATACGGATCCCTCCATATTTGTCACCAATGTCTTATTTATAAGTGCATAAATCTAAACAAACCATTTGTCTCGGCAAGATGTCGTTTTGACTATATAAAAGGAGGAGAAAAGCAAGACCGAACACGAGGCTGTTCGGAAACGAACCGGTCAGGCTTAAATAAGACCTATGTTTGCCACTGATACATGAAAAAGGGCAAAAAATACAAATGGCCCGGCAACCGTAGCTGATTGATATCCATTGCATAGGTGAAATACATTCTCAATATGTCGACCTGAATACCGATATACATCAAAACGCCTGTATCTTGATCAAAAGTGCTTTTTGATTTACGCATTCCGGCCGGGCTAAATCGCTCAATTTTCCTTGAACGTCTGCCCGAATCCGTGATTTAGTGGTTCGTACATATTATCGATCTCTTTTTAATAAAGTTGTGTTTTAAGGATAAAACGAGGGCTTGCAAGGAGTAACACACCAACAGATGGTAACCCCCGCATTAACGCGCTACATTAACCAGCCAAATTAAGGATAACGGCTGTTTTATTAACTCCTCTTTCTACCCTCCGAACAACGTGTAAATTTATCAATTCAAGGTTTGCAACTTTAAATCACAGTTTTACGACTTTGAACTGTAATAAATTCAGTTGTAATTGGAATGCCTCTGTAAATGATTTTACATGGGGACAAAGTTTTTACATTTACTGATTACTAATTTTAAACATTACTTTTTTTGCATACAATGTACGATGATTTTTTTTAGATCAGAAAGCAAAACAATATTAGCAATTACAAAAGCTTAAAAAATATGTGCATGAGAGTGGTATCAATGCACAAAGAGGGTAAAATGTTTTAGCAAAACTGAATAATAATGAAAACCTTAAATAAAAAAAATACATAGATTACAGTAGATTAAAAAAGATTGTTTCTTAGATTTGGAAATTAATAGAAATATCAGAAAAACTATTCTTTTAATTTATATAAAAAATCCATACAATAGTACTAGAGTTCTCCATTTTTATTTTACCCATGTTTGAACCAAAAATTTAACGTACAAAGTAATGACATGATCAAAACTTTTTAACTAAAGTGATGAATGCTGCCTCCAAAATGAGTTGTTTGTCTAAATGTCTAAGAAGGAAAAAAGCCTTAAATCATATCTTGTACCCAAGACCATATTTAGATAAACTTACCAAACTGCTCTTAGATGAGAGGTATGTAATAAATTTTAAATTATATTAAATTTAATTACAATTATTATAAGAAAATAAATAACAATTATACTAAAATAATAAACAGAACGTGAATCAAAAATAAATTGATAAATTGACTTTTTGTCAATGTGTAATATACGTATAAAGTCACTTTTGGACACTTTATAGGAAAAAGATTGGTTTTTGCAAATGATTTTATAAACTTCCAATATGTTTTTTCTTTTTTTTTTGTTTTAATCTCATAAATTTTTTATTTACCTAATGAGAAAAATGAAACGATGAGAGCAAATTAAAGCATAGTTATTGAGAACATTACTCGTTCATTTCTAATACAATTCAGTTTCAAAATAAACTAGACTAAACCTTAAAACATTGATATATAGAAATAAAGCAATTAAAATATATTTAAAATACGAAATCACTTGTTAGGCATTAATTAATTACTTATTGTTTAAAATAGGAGTCATTTTTTCTTGTGCCAATAAATCTAACGATATAAACTTTATGAGAATTCAATTAAAAATAAAATTTAAGAATGAATTACATTCTTGACATTTATAAGTATTTTTGAATGAAATCCTGTTGTTGATTAAAACTGAAAATGGAATAAAACTTTATTTTTATTTTAATAGTTGTATTTAAAACAAAGATAATATGTTAAACATATTGTAACAAAATGAGGTTTCGAATAGAACCGGGTATCAGTGTTTATGAGAAAAAACATTTATTTGTATGACCTTGTCAACGCCTTAATTGATGAGTACCCTGATTGCTCCTTTAATTATGTAACAATAATATTAATTCATTATTTGGTTCAATGGAAACGACTAAAGAGCATATATATTAATTTATTGTACCTTTTTAAACGGTCGTGGTTCAGATGAAAAATATGATTAATTTTCTTAATTCAAAAGATTAATTATAATAATTAATAGTTCATTTGTTAATTCGAAGTCAAATAAATTTAAAAAAAAATTTAGCACATAATTATAAAATCAATTTGTTTGTTTATTTTTTAAATAATTTTTTGGCACCTGGGCTCACGTTTAAAACGTTTTTTCAAATATAAGATAGCTTTCCTATAGGAAGTCTGACTGACGATTGTGGTAACGTTTCTGGGACATTATTTCTTCATATTTAACCCCTCCCGGTGAAAAGGATCTAAAAACCTCTCATACTGAAACATGCAATCATTGCCTAGCCTAATGCGCGGGTTTCAGAATTCTCCACATTCCGATGAAATCCCTCCCACATTCACGCTAATAAATTCATTCATACTTTATATACAATTAAAATTTACATTTGTAAAGTGAGTCTAAAATAGTATTCTAGATTGGTGGGTTTATGGTGTACTTGATATCCACCCCACACTCCCCACGCTATAGTACTATCACGCTAATAAATACATTCACTCATGCGGTAACTGCTTATTCTATATGTACAGCTAAGACTGCGAAGACACTGGCGCCTTCAATATTACGACAATCCTCCGTCCATTCACTCTACAAGAAACACCTAGCCTAAAACTAACCAACTTAACAATTTGTTATTCTTACATTACAACCCGCTCTTCATAAGAATCATTAATTGTACCCGAATTGCAAAATTAAAAGTATATTTTATTATGATAAAACAAATAAAAAATAGAATTAATAAAGAAAAAAGATATTTACAAACTTAATATTTTGGGGTCAGGAATGTATGAAAGTATAATGTTTTTGTAATTGTGTGAAGTTTCGAAATTACTGATGTTAATTGCATTTGGATAAATATACTTAAGTACCCTAAACAATATAGTATTTAGCCGTAATTACGCGATAATTTTGAGGACGTGTAAAATAATTTAGAGTTTACAAATGCAACATGAACATTTCAAACATTATTGTATATTTAAAACTTTAAATTCTTTGTATAATAATTCTGTGTTGTATCACCGTGGTTTATTTAAACCTTTTTTTTATTATACAATTTTTTAGGACTTTTAACACGTATAATAGCAGGTAGTCAGCTAGTCTTGTCAAAAAAATTCTGCGACGGTATATGTAAGAACGCAGTAAATCTGGTCGTTTTTTTCTTACTCCGATCAAAAGTTATGATTTTTTTTACTGTTTATTTAAGAAAAATACTTTTTTTTTACATAAAACCTGAATGTTATCCACTCAAACATAACTTTTTCCAACCTTCGTCCGCTATTTTTGGTTTAGCACCGAATTTCTTTTAGATTGATCCACTTTCGTTCTATAAATCGCCAGTCTACATACAAAACAACTGCAAACACATGATGAAATTTGAGAAATGGTAAGTCTTTATCAATTCCTTTACTTTCCTTTTACCGTAGCTCCCATATATTACAAAAGTCAAATCAGCTAAAATATTTTATGCGCATTCGAACGGTCTATTCGAAACCTCGATTATTGTGACTTATGTTGGGCAATTTCTGCCAACCTGGCAGGCCAATGAATCGTACCGTTTCTACCTATCCATGTGGGATAATGTTGGCTTAGCCATTCCCATACTGCTGTATATTCCTCCCCACACCGTATCACATAACATAATATGGATTGCGTAACGGCGAAACAGACTGATTTTAAAGTACGTACAAGTAAAATGCGTCTGAAAATTTAAAATTTGTAAAAAAAGAGTTTTTGTTTATCTGAAAATTAAAGTTTAAATGTTATTGTAGTAATACACATAAGTATTTTACTTTAGTAATTCTGCATAAAATGTAAAATAGTTTTTTAAATCTGGTATGGTTTTGTTCGACCTGAAAGCGAAGTATTTAATAATAAATGAAATAATAAGAACAATAATTGTAAGGCGATTAAAGGCCAAATTTATTGATTACTTTTTCCATTTTGCACCCATTTAATACATTTGGGTGGTTCATATCCCAAATAGAGTCATACTATTATGTATAATAACATTGAAAATTATTGTCGTTTAAAACAGTTGACAAATCTTCTTTGAGTTAAGTATTCGAGGGGGTTTAAATTAAACATATGTGTTTGGTTAGCGTGTTTGCACTATTCACGTTTCTAATGACTTTTAGAGTAGCCTACGCATGTTGGGCAGGAAATTTTAATCCAAATAAGTGTAACAAAAGCGGGGAGATAATGCCGACGGTTTACATAATGGATTGTTCTTCTGCGAGGCCCTTTCAGCGGTTAATCTCCCCGGTGGCACTAAAGAGGATGGAAAACGGCAGCTAATAAGCTTTTGTTTTACCAAAACTGCTTGAAATGTTGGATGCCGGCGGTCTCTTAACGCGATCATGAGACTAGATTGCCAAGCGGTCCTCTCAAGAGGGAATTTATGTTGGACCGGCATCTAATTAAGGTTGTATCTTGCCGTGGTAAATTCAGTTAGTGTCGAGGCTGGCGAGAGGGAAGGTGGTGTGAGTTTAATTGTATGCCCGTCAGTCAAGTGGAGCGGGCATAAGATAGCGCCTAGTGCATGCAGCACACCACCAATTAAACTAGAGCCACCTCGCATATAAACCGGAAGATTTCAACAATCACGCCGGCGACATCATTTATTCATCAGACGGCACCGTTTCTAATATGGGGCAGATCCCAGAATTAATTAGATCCCACTCCTTCTATTACGTACTTTATAATATATGCATGTTGTTTATTCAACCTTTATTATACATCTTGAAAACGAATAATCAACTTGTGGTTTGTGGATGCTGAGAAATAACTAGTTTTGAAGAATTTTCATCAACCCTAGCTGATTTTTCCCTGCTCCTGCTGCTGTAAATATTGTTATTGGATATTTTATTGAACGCATCAATCTAATGTACTTTGATCATATCGGATCGTCCTGTTTTATTTGTTCTATCTAGCTTGAGCAACCAGTTCGACATTTTTCCGTCATTTTGTTAAATGTATTAATTTATTTACACATATACACCTAAGGAAATTTGGTAACAGCTTAACAATAAAACAAAATATGAACACAAAATACTTATACATGGTGTCTGGCAAACAGACGACAATACTTCAGGAGGTTGTACATGTGAAAGTGGACTAAAAAAGCCCACACAGACCAAACCAGTCCATAAAGCCTCATGTATAATAAAATGTTAATCCTACTGCAAATTTCTTACATCAATTAAAATTAATAGAAAACATTATATAATTCATTTTTTGCTTTTATTTTTTGGAAACGTATGCAAAGAAACACAATACTATTTAGAAGATAAACTTTTACTAGTTTCCCAAGCTCTTGTCTAAAGTTCGCTTACAGAAAAGATCCTATAGTCATGAACGGTACATGCATGTACTTCATTTCTCAAAGGTCAGTTATCACCCTTGTAAAATAACCATTTAATTGTTAAAAATGTAATTTTTCAGTAACTCCCGGGAATAAAATCACAAATGGACTGACATGTAAATTAGCATGTAATGGATTCTCTTTACGTGTTTTGTAATTTGGCAGTTAGGTTTTTGTTGGTTGACCGACATTTATCCAGTCAAATGTCTTAAAAAGCTTAGTAAATGTTGACGACTTTTTATTGTAACGGAAACTAGATTGATTTTGTCTTGATGTACCCATAGGCTTTTGCTAGTAGAAGTAGTAGTTTGTTGTATCCTCCATCATACGTACTATCTTATACTGAGATCTTATCTGACGGACCGATTTTGTCGAGACCGCCAGGGAACTGAATTCTCCCCTTATATACGCATTAGGGCGGGCGTTCCTCAGGGAAGCATACTCAGCAAATTTCTGTTTTCAATTTACACTGCAGTTATTCCTACACATTTTACCATTTCAACACATACATTCGCTGATGATTCGGAGATTCTTACATTAATTCGGACTCCTCAATTAACACAACATTTTCAACTACACCTGAATGAATTAACAGTATGATTCACAAAGTGGTAAATTAAGATAAACCTAATTAAAACCGTACAGATAAATTTTACCTTAGGTAAAAATAACTGAAACATCGTCCTGTAGTGAGTATAAGTGGAATCCCATGTTGTCCGTTATCTTGGCATTGGAAAAACGACTGACTTGACCCACACAAGAATGAAAAGAAAACAAACGATCAAAATGAGACATTGAAAACAAACTTTTATTTTACAAATTTACAGGACAATGATTAGTCCTCACCGAGCGAACGTTGTGAAGCGTGAGCTCAATGAAGGATTCCAATTCCCAATGTCTCCAATCAATCGAATCTAAATTTCTCCCACAAATTATAAATGCTCCTGTTTATGTTTTAAATTACACTATTCATAACGATCTACATATACCGTTTGTACATGAACTTATTAAAACCCGATATAAAAAATACATCAATCACACTCACAGTAATCTATTCGTACGAAATTTTTCGCTTCCAACCCTACCTGAAAATCATCCAAAACGGTTGAAGCGACAGTGGCCTAGAGCCTTTCTCACTCAGTGAAGCTGAACAAAACCTCAGTGTGAAGGAGTATTGCTCCTGGCCGCTTCTAGTACAACTGCCTCCAATGATAAATTTACTTTATACAACACTTGTAGTTGTAAATATCAAATAAATGGAATTTAAGGAAAATCTATTTTCTTGTATAAATTGCTACAACGGTTAGGGAGATTGAATCAGACATTTCAGTTTTGTTGTTTCTTTGTTCGATCCATTTTTTAAAATTAAGTTTTTACTGTAATAGAATAAGTATGAATTGTGAATTGAAAATTGTCTACTTTTTTAAACATGTAAATTGTTTTAAATATATTTTCTCATTATTCAGATATCTCACGCATCTCACGATATCTGAACTGTCACTAATCTCTACATATTTTATTATTTTTGCATTTCTAATAATTTTTCACATTATGGCAGATGTACGTAATTGGATATACGATACGAAAAGAGGCACACAAAGAAGGACATGAACGTAAGCCGAAACATTATAAACCCCTTCAAAAAATGGTCACTTTGTATTTAATATTAACTTTTCAAAATATTTTTATTTTACATTATTTCTTAAAATTTTTGTTTAATCTGTTACAAGCATAATGTTAATAAACATAAATTTTTACACCGTTTAAAGAATAATTGAAAAGTAATATTATTTTATAATTTAATAGTAAGTAGAACGATATATTCGATATAATTTGTTGAAGCACTGAGGAATGGTCAGGAGAGAAGTATATAGAAAAACATTTTTTTCACTTTTTTCCCGACGTTTCGACCTTTATTCGGATTATCATCAGTGCTTGGGCAAATTACAATACATACTTGGAAACCCAGATTTACCGCGTTCCCCACCCTCTTGTAATCGTATAAAAACAGCAGAAGACAAGTTCAAGTTTCATAAACAATTTCACACGAAACAAACATGACACCACATTAATAGCATCAAAAATATGTGAGCATGAAATATTTGGTTACAAATTTATATTATTTACATGTGTATCAATAAATATTTTTTCCAACCAATACTGTGTCAATAAATATTTTTTCCGGCCAACTTCTGTATTGTAATTCACCTTGTAATTCAATGCCTTGAATTTAAGAAAGGTCGGCAAAAAATGAAAAAAGCGTTTTTCCAAAATACTTCATACCTGACAGCTTTTCACTTGTTCAACAAATTATTGAACAACTTGTCTCTCAGTAATATCAAATTCATTACATATCGTTCCAATAAAAAGTAAGTCGGGAGAAGTACTACTGGCGCTTCCTGTAACTTAGCCAGGCAAGCTTACGAATCTATCTCAATATAGAAAACTCAACCATGTTTTAAATATAATTCAAAATTAAAACCTGTCCATAATAAAGAATAAGCATATATAACTATTAAATAACATGTCAGTCTACAGGCCGTAAGTAATTACTGTTTTTAAATAATTTAGATTAAATCGTCATATCAAGACGTCAGGAGAAATATGTTAATCATTAATTAATTTTTATGTATGTATTAATTTCATTGTAGTTGTTTTCTCTTATGGATGTAATTAGAAAAGAAACACCTTTCCACTGTATTACCTCATGTTGATGTGAACTCTACATGTTGATGTTCAAATTTTGTTGGGAATAAAAAAAAGTTTGTGCTATTTTTATTGGAAGCGTTTATATATAAAGTTTAAATTCTATTAAAGAAAGTACGTAGGTAAAAACCAAAATACCATGTCGATTAAAGAAATTGATTGAATTCATCAGATTTACAAGAATGAGTAACATAAAAAACTTTTCGATTCATGGAATTTCCTTTTTTTACATCTGATAATAATAAATAATCTAATATATATCAAAGACAAAACTAAATTAAATTGTTAATAATCTTCAATTCATTTACTATTTTAGCTGCAATTAATACACATATCTAACCTAAAAAAACACGTACACTGGAAACCTACTCCAAAAACTATATAAATCGTTAATACTCTTTTAGAAGATTGGTGCTATCAGGCCACAATAAAGAGACTTTGAATGTCCAATTGACTTTATTACCGACCGGTTTCAACCCAATGGGGCATTCTCAAGGTACTACAATCAACATTTCTCTCAGTTTTAAACAATCTTTTTACAAAAACAGTAAATTTGTACTCACAAATATACAACAAATGAGATGAGAGTCACTATGGGTCACCACTTTTCCCATGTGGGGACTCTCAACACGACACGCAAGAATGGCCCAATAACCCAGAAAACAAACACTCTGAGCGCTGAAGATGATCTCAATAAAGACCGAAACGTTGGCATGATAAAGAAAATGTTTTTCTGAAATCTTCATCATATCAGACCGCATCTTGCGATTTCTGAATAATCATCGACTAACGGTCTGTAATTACCACACGTTTTGATCAAAAACGACCACACATTTAAGCCCGAGGATAGTACAGAAGTACAACATGTATTTAAAAAAGGAGAAAGGTTAAATTGCTTTGAAAAGATGAGATTTTAAAAGCGAAACAAGATTTAAACTATGATCTGGTGAATCTAATGACAGACTACAACCCCAGTCCGGCAATGACGTTAGCGATCAATTATGGCTAGGTAACCTCACAGGAGACGTATCTCACGTACAGAGACATCGCGGATATATCAGTCTGGTATATAGAGACATTGTTGCAAGGTGTATAAATTTATGGTTTTTAATAAAAGAGTACAATATGATAAAATGCCGATACCTCAAGGTACTACAACCAACATTTCTCTCAGTTTTAAACAATCTTTTTACAAAAACAGTAAATTTGTACTCACAAATAACAACGACAAATGAGATGAGAGACAATATGGGGTCACCAGTTTTCCCATTTGGTACACATACATATTTAATCATTATACTACCGGTATCGGTATTTTATCATATTATATATACACAATTGTATGTGTGAGTACAGATTTACTGTTTTTGTAAAAATTGTTTATAACTGAGAGAAATGTTGATTGTAGGACCTTGAGAATGAACCAGTGGGTTGAAACCGGTCGGTAATAAAGTCAATTGGACATTGAAAGTCTATTTATTGGGGCCTGATATCATCAACCTCCTAAGCAGAGTATTAAAGCTGAGTCCCACAACATCCCACCTCTATATCGGAATATAAATCCTTATTTAGATAAACTTCTATTACGCCGAATATTTATCATTGACAAAATGTTTCTCAGTTTATTCGATGGTTTGGCGTTTTCAGCAGTACGTTTTTGGACAGTAAGTGTCGTAATGTTTTTATGATTTAATCTTTACATTTTAAATCAATTCATTATGGGAAATACTTAGTTGTACATTACATTTTAAAAACCTACCTGTTATAATGACGGTCGAAACGTAAGCCGGATTTCGACGTTCGCCTAAAACAAAAAAAAATAGGTCTGATTAGATAAATCGTTTTGGAGAAGGTATTAGGTCATTTTGAGAGAAGATATTTACATCAATGCACAAGATATTACAAAACCAAACGTGAATATATATAATACATAAATATTTTTTAATTAAAATAGATGTCCTATGTGATATATATTATTTATTGAAACAAATATATTTCTTAGCGGGTAAAGAATTAACTTCCATTAGCACAATTTTATCACGTAGAGAGAATTAATGTTAAAAATAATTTATCAGGGTGGATGGAAGGGCTTGTCCCCAATTACCAACCCCAAGGAATATTGACTACTCTGGGGTAATGTGAATTAGTAGGTGAATGTTATTTATTAGCGTGAATGAACGAGTCTACAATTCACCGAGGAAGATCAAGACTCAGGGGTAGTGTATTCATTGGAACCTGTGTACGAAATTTATTGGCATGGATGGAGATTACAATTACCCGGAAAATATGGAATACTCTGGGGTATTGTTAATAAATTATGTAAGTTGTATGATGTATATGTAAATTAATTTTCCAACAAAAAGGTTCACAATTAGTTTTAATAAATTTATTTGAACATATTCATTAAGTGAATGGATAATCAATCAATGGATACTATAACAGTGAAGACCTATGCAATACAAACATAAAAAGAAATAAACTTTCCTAAATAGATCGCAAAATTTGGAGTGGTGTTGGAAAATGTTTTATTTTCTTACAACTTCATCTTCAATATATAACCAAACCTGCGACAGTAGGAAACTGTTGAACATGGATGAAACACTTTTGAACACACAGAAATCATTCCTTTTGAAATTATTTTTTTAATATATTTAAATCATAATTTTAAAATATTTAAGGAAACACCAAAATAATTACAAGCTTACACTATTTATAAATTTACATTTTTGAATTTATATCCATTATGTGGCTGTAAATTTATTTTATCATTTGGGAGAATTTTTTTTAAACTTTTGACTCTATCAGTCATAACACATTTCTAAATGAAATTTTTCTTTCTCCAAAAGAGAGACCGTCAGCCACATCACAGTTTCACAATACATATAAGATTGAGCTTTCCGAAAGCAAAATCTAGGCCGAACCCTGGTTAATAGAATAGAATACTGCGGTAGATTATCTGTATACTGGGTGCAGCATTTTTCGACGTAACACAGAAATAATAATGCATCGTCAACAATCAGGAGAAAGTGACTGGAGTAGAGTCTCCATACAACGGATAATTTGATCACCAAAAATTTGGCATGTCTACATAGTCAGTCTGTCTTTAGTTTAATAGTCTGACTTAATAGTAGTTGTTTGTTATTGTTTTTTCTATGATGCGTCGAAAAATACAACTCTCATGTTGAAAAAGTGCGAGGGTATTAGGATTACGCTTATATTTATTTTTAACCGTTTAGTGATAATAATTAATAGACAAAATGCTGGGAATCGTTAAAATTCGAAAATAGCAGACGGTTAAAGGTCGATTTACCGGTCTGTGCCCAATTTTGGTGGGTAAGAGCCATTTGGTTCTAAATAATAGAGCCTCTTGCATCGGCAATTCGGGATGAATAATGAACCCAGTCTCTACTCTAGTTCACAGTCGGAGGAGGCGCGGCTTCCAATATTCATGCCAGTTGATAATAAGGCCCTTGAGGCGCGTAAGCTCGCCGCCTGGTCCATTCGACTTAGAAAGTTCCCGATCCTCACTAATAAATGGACTGCTAAATAGTTTTGACCCGAAGGTATTGTTTTTGAAATTCTCACAACCAGTTTAACTGGACGAAAACAGCTTTCGTGAAATTTCTACGCCATATACGACCTAATAGCTAATTTAATAACAATACGATGAACAGCGCAATAAATAAATAAATGACCAAGCTTGTTGAAGCTCTTCATACCTACAATATTTTTTTGGTGCAATACAAAATATGTAAATGTTATAACTTCAAAAAACATGCAAATTTATCTAATTATTAACGTTTATGTAAGGTATTGGCTGAACTGAAAGATTAATTAATCGAATGAAATTATTTGGCCAATCTGACCACAACATATAATGGACTTAGTAAGTAAAACGAAATATATCTTCCCTAAAGCTCTCCGTGGCCAGTTTACTTGTCGCCGAGAATCGAATAGATTACACATTTGAAAAATGGCAAAGGGGAGGGAAAATTCGAAATGTAGTTGGAGTTGGGAAGTTGGTGTCCGAATGGATCTAAGTCACGATAGCTCAAGTGTAGAACAGCGGCGTATTTAGTCGAAGACCGTGGGTTCGAATCCCGCTCGTGACACTGACTTTTTTATTTCAACTTAAAGCCTTAAGTAATTTTACCTATATTATATCCCATTCTATATTTTCTAAAACTGTATATGCATTAAGATAATGTAGAATAGAATATTGCCATGTTAGAAAATTGGAAGTTATTGTACAATTTTTCCATTATAAGACAATACTCTGACAATGTTTTGGATGGTTTTAACGATTACCAGCTATTACCAGAGTACCTAGTAAAAATATAATAACGAAATCACCAGTATTATCAAAAACAGTAGAAATAAAGACAAATTTAGTAATTAGTACAGTTAAAACACAAGTATGAGCTTCTCCACAAATAAAATATGGATCATAAGACACTCGATACCAGAAAGTTTGCTATCGGCGAAAGAGCATGGCTACGTTGGCAAGTATTACTATGCTACTTTTTGAAGAAAAAATATGTTATCTGGTTATAAACTAGTTACATAAACCGTCGAGCTATGAATTTTAATCTAAGAATATTCATAACGTTTTTGGCAAAATTCACGTCCTGTATAGCCATACTAATTGGGTGTGTGAGGTGATCCAGGCTCTTTCGACTTTGATTGTTGAAGAGGTTTTATATCCTTATTTTAATTAATGTTCTCTCATATATTTGAATCTTCCACCCTTTCTAATTTCATGGATATTTGTGATTAAAGTGATGGTTCACATTTTCTGCAGCATTCAATAAATAAAGTCTTATTAATAATATATACGAGTGATAAATAATGTATAAATAAATAGATAACATTGCATTACTAAATCATAAACGGACCGTGACTCAATAACAAAGATAAACCATAAAAGGTTATTCAAGGTTTAAAGTCAGAAAATAAAATCAAAAGTAAATAACCATTCAA
>CM077102.1:20796992-20854901 GCA_039619505.1 Cimex hemipterus
GTGGTATGTAGTTTTATATATATATATATATATATATATATATATTTAAATATGTTGGACAGTGTTTCGTTGATTTCTCATTTTGCTCAACAAACGGTTTCTCTTTAGTTTGTATACCTAACTAAAGATTAATAAATATAATATTCAAGCATGTGAGTGCATTTACTATTATAAAATACTTACCCACTCACACATATCATTACATGTAGGACCTTCCAAATCGTATGCGCAAATAAAAAACCCTCGGTTATCTTATTTCTGCATATTAGCACAGCTCTTTTGTTTCGATACCTCATTCCAATACCTGACCAAAGGATTGAAATTGCGAATAAAAAAGATATTAAATAAATTAAACAAGCAACGAATGCCGTATAGTTTCGATATTTTTTCACCACCCTTCGCCAGACCTCTACGCTAGAAATAGCACTGGATGACTGCAACAGTGATGATAATAGTTTTTCAATATGCACTCTCATGAGTGGAATGTAAAAATGTGATTTATATTATATGATATAACACATCAAAATAAAACAAACCATCAGGTTAGGTTTTGGTTAGGACCAAAATAGTTTATTTTTACTCTTCAGATCTATTCCTAAACCAATCAGCCAAAACCAAAATTTATTAAAATAATTGAACCATGATTGTCAATACATTGGATAACTTCTCAACGTTCGCAAGTATTTTTGTTGTTTGAAAATCATCAATTTATTTAGCCCAAAATGTATTTTAGAAATGGCCAAGGGATGGAACAACTGCAGTCGTTGGTATTTAGCGAGCGCGGGGCGGCTCGGAAGGCAATTAAACGCGATTGAGTTAAATTGTCACACGACACGTCCCCCAAAGGTACCACCTTCCGTTGTCGAGCGATACAGCGGAAATTTGCAGCCGACAAATAAAATGGTTATGGAAATTGGGTCCAAAAGGGTAAAAGGCGAAAAACGACAAGTGGATTACAAGGGAATGACAATAATCCGGTGCCTTTTAGCGAAAGCCCAAGGGTCATTAGCTGTCGACGAAGCGTGGGGGTGGGAACGTGCTCCAACCCCTCGTGGTTCAGGGGTGGAACATTGGCGGCAGCACTCCTCGGCCGCCCCCGATTTAAGCCCAAAACCGGTAGATTTCTCTGTGATGTCTATATAAATCTACCATCAATTTTTTTTTTGTTTAAACATCGACCAAAATGTTTGAATTTTGAGTTTACATCATTTACGTTGGAAAATATTGGAAGGACACTTGAACCAACTTTAAAACAAAAAACATTAATTAAAATTGTTGTGACCCCAAAAAATTAAATTTTTTCGTAAAGGAAGTTAAATGTAAATAATGATAGAAAATTTAGCTGTTGATTAGTTCATAATCCATTGCAAAACCAACCTAGTAGTTAGTTAAAATACAACGTGGCCCACAATTTATTTTTATAAGAACTTTTGCTAGAACATGTGAACTGATAATAACCCTTTCCTTTTACTTAAATTTTACCGTTTTAATGCCTTCTCCTAAGTTGCAGCAGCATCTTTCCAACCATATGGATCATTGCCATTAAAAGTTAACTTATACCAAGGGCCCTCAGGCAATTTTGTATATTATTCTTAAATTAAAGCTTATTATTAGTTTTCTAGTTTTATTTCATTCGATTTCTGGCTATTAGATTAAGCAGTATTTTATTGTATCTATACGTAATGAATGTAATGCGATTTGCTAGTTTTTACTATAAGACAGGGTGTCCATTTTAGATGGCCCGGGTAAATTTATTTTGTACAGATACCGGTTATAGAACATACCGGAAAATACGTATTTAATATTTTAGTTTTCAAATTTTACTGCCTCTTTTAAAAATTATTTGTTACCAGGATACTTCAGAGCCAGTACAATTCTGAAGTCTTAAATGAGAACTTTTTCTTTTCTACCCACTGTTTTAAAAGACGCTGAAAACGATGGCGCCATGAGATTTTAAATTGGTAAGATTAAAACTGCTATGGTACAAAATGTGAAAAGAAATATCGTAATTTCGTTTTCATTATTAAGTATTTTCACTTGTCCTAAGCTAGACCGTTTTAGGATAATTTCTTATTATGATGGCTATGTTTCTGCCAGCTGTTTTTGAAAGAAATTTAAATTAAGTTAATTATAGTTCTTAAAATGAAATTAATATCTACATATTAAAATGCAAGACATTCGATTTTATGTAAACATATTATTTTTGCAAATGATTTTATTTTTCCATCTTTCACAACTTTATTGATATTTTTATATTGTAATAATGTTTTAACTCAATCATTAATGAAATTTTGTGACAATTTGATGTTTTACGCCGGTCCTTATGAAAATTGACGTTTTATTGGTAAGTAATGGGAGAGTGCGTTTAGTGCCAAAATCATGCAAACCATTCATTTTGTTTTGGTGTTCTTTTAATTTGAACTCCCCTATCTGTATTATTTTTCAAATTCTTCTTTGCTTGGAAGAATAATCATTATTCATGAAGGACAAATAGGAGGAGCATGACATTCATAAAGTCTTGCCGGACCAGTATGTTAAGAAAGGCTCAAAAAATGAAATAAACGATTAGTGGTAAAACTGTCTTTAAGTATACATTTTGAAAGGTAGATGGGTAGTTAGTATCTGAGTGGATCGAAGTCGCGATAGATCAAGTGGTAAAGCAGAGGCGTATTTAGCCGAAGGTCGTGGGTTCGAATCCCAAAGAACTAAAGTTTTCATTTCAACCACACCTTAATTAAAGATTAATTACTTAAAACAAGTTATTTGGTCAATTAGACCACGAAATATAATGGATTATATTCTGTGTTTCTAGTTTTATTCGTATTTATAAAACACCCTGTTAAATTATAAATGACAGAGTGAAGGAAGTGTTGATCCTTTGACAGAAAGGCCTGTGTAATCGAGCATAATGTAACTCTGTCAGATTGTTGAACTATCTAGAGTTTATTAACGACAGATAATTTCATTATCCTTTAGCTAATCCGACGAGTATCCTCCCAACGTTTCCAGTCAAGTTGACCCATTGTCTGTCGAAGTGTGGCAATTTCGATTAAGGCTATCACTTTAAACATCAACAACGCACCAACGAACGTGTGCAAATTGAATAAATAAATAAATTATGTTGCTTATCAGGAAAAGAGTTTTTAGAAATCAACTGAATTTTTGTGTCTTTTTTAAAATTATTTTTAACCATTATTTATTGTTTGTTACCGTCTGTTATATTTATGTGTTAAAGTGAACTTTTCTATTAAGAGAAATAAAAAGTAAAGGGATCACTGCATTTTGTACAATTACATAAACATTCGGGTTTGATCATTCATCTACGTTAAAATGTTTCGTATATGCATAATTAGGCAAGATTTTTTATTCTCCCGCCTGCTTTTCAAATGATAGGACGTGTTTATTCCTTAGATTTCTTTCTGAATGTTGTTTATTCTGTTAAGAAGGGATTATTTTTGAAAACACAAAATAGATTAGAAATATGTACTACCGAAAATATTACTTGTAATGTGTGGTTTATTATTTTCAGGGGTTATTGTTTTCTGAATAACTGGAAAAAATAGTATTTCGGCTCATTGTATCATACCATTTTAATTTATATTTGAAGCGCAATGTAACTGATCTAAGTTTTGTTTGTTACTATATTTGTTGCCTTTGAATTATTTTTATTAAGCATTGCACTGTTGGTTTATCAAGTGAGGTCTTATCATTTTCTGTCTCATCTTGTCTGATTATTATTCTTTCAAAATAATAATTTATAAACTTATGAAATGTTTTCAGTGCGTGCATTTACAGAACAGTTTCAAAATTTTTAGAAAAGGAGCGACTTATAATATTGTCGCTTTACATTCAAGCGTAAATTTACGAATATTAACTTTTTTTGTTTGTAGCGTTTTACAACATTATCACCATAGTTTTAAAGGATGAACATACTTAGGTAAACAATCAACCGAAAGGACGTCAGTTGGAGACAAAACTCATAAAACGTTTTATGCCCCTCACATAAAGTCGGGTTAAAATTTACTCGAGTCTTTACTCTCTGTCGCTGGCTTTTTTCCTCCCTTCATGAATAAGAATTATTCCTTTGGAGGTTGCTCTCGAAAATCCTACATCGAGAGATTTTTCCCCTTTACAAAAATACAAGGGAACGACAAGGATTGTTAGTTTCGAGAGGGAAAAACGGTTTTATACCTCATTTCACTTTGCATTGATTATTCGATTACGCTTAATAGACATCAGTAAAAAGTGGAAACTTGTGAATGGCCAGAAATAAATTGAAAAGCGTGTTAATACAGTTTAACATTTGAAAAAGTTAAAACATATTACAAATCTAGGTAGACATCGTAAATGAATAAATAATATATATATATATATATATATATAAAATTCTTTCTTTACTTACAAATACACTTTATATGTGCAACAAGCCAAAGTTTTGAAATTTCATGTATGAATGTGCAAACAAGGATGTATGCAAGGACACATAAAAGGGCGTGTAGGACATGAAATCCAGTGATCGGAGCCGAGAGTTCTCTAACTTGGAGGAGATCGCTTGGCAATTGCCTTAAGTTGTCACGTGGCAAACGTCTGTTTACTTTCCGACGATTGAGTAGAGGTTGGCAATTCGCGGATTAAGGGGTTTGAGTTGATCGGGTAATTTTGAATGAGAGATTTTGTCGGATCCGAATGAGATTTTTAGTCAGTTTGAGTGGTGTGGTTAGAGACATAAAGGGGAGCATTAACTATTGGTAGCAGAATTTTAGATTGTAGAGTTTCTAATATATAACATGTTAAGATTGGAATGCTTAGCGATTCCGTACAGTCCGTATGTCCATAGTGGGACAAGTGAGGAAGTGTATGAACTTTTGTGGCTGGTTACTTCAAGTATGAATCATTTATCAAGTAGTCTTTTCAGCAGATTGAGTCTTGTATTTAAATTTTAACGTTTCGTATTGGGATTCCCCGTAATTAGTTTTTACAGGTATAGTTAGGTTTGCCGCAGCTTGGCGCAGTATAGAGACCATAGTGGAATGTCGCCTGGTTGTACGAGAGTGCTCGAGCATGGCAGCGAACTCAAGGACAAACTTTTTAAGTTTCTTAGAGATATCGGGATTATGGGTTGTATATAGAGGGGTATTTAGATTATAGGTTACGATTGTAGTTGGTTTTGGTAGAATAGAAGTAGGTCGGCGGCGGTGCAGCATATTATTTCAAAGCTCCACTGCTGCTCCCTTAAACCGGGTCGGGGCGGAATATCGAGTACCCTCCGACCTGGACTCTAGATAAAGGATAAGCATGTTTGATTGGATTTGTAAATAGTGGCATGTAAGTATTTATTGTATGAGTGAGTGTGTGAATGACTAGTCTTAGGGAACGTAAGGGCGCCGAAATGACCAAAGAAGTCGATGGCGCCCGACCAGAGCCCAACCAACGAGTCGCTTATGCACCAAGGTGGGTGACTCCCCCTGACCTATCGGGGAGAGGTCAGAGACCTCCCAGGAGGTCTCGCAATTCTGTTCTATTCTACAGGTATATTTGAATGATCTGGAACGAGGATGGGAAGATTATTGTAATTTCAAGGAGGGACAGTGTTTATGCTAAGAGTGAAAAAATGTATGTTTACTTTCATTAACCTCGATTCTTTTTTTTCGAGTTTGGAGCCGCGATTATTGTGTTTGTGTAGTGACTTTGTAAATTAAGTGAAGCTGTAACTTGGTCTTTATCGGTGGTGATTGCATCATTGGCATAGGTAAAAATAAAAAGTGTTAAGGTAAATCAGCTATATTATTGTACGAAGCCCTCCCCTAGAGAAGAAAGAAGTAGACATTTATTTAGAGATTTTGTAAGTGAAATGTGTGACAATAATATCCGGAATATAGAAGATGGTAACATGCCCTTGAGTTTTCACAGAACCCGTAGGTACCATACCCAATCGAATGCCGGAAGCATTTCCAGAACAATACCAGAGCAGTACTGTTACTCGAGGGCAGTTGCAAGGATGTCTACAACGCAAAGAACTAGATGAATAGTCGTGTGGCAACACGGAAAGCCGAATTAATGATTAGAGAATTTCCATAGTCTGTCTTGACAAATTCAAAAAGTATTGTCTCGTACATCGAAAATGCAAATACCAATTCGAATCTTCATAATCTAACCGCAAATATTTTCTTACAATACGGGGAAATGGTCAACAGTGAAAAAGGTGTAACCTTACGCTGGATCAGAGGGCATTCAAGGATCCGTGAGAATGAGCCGGTAGATTCAAATGCAAAATAAGCTGTGGATAAAATGGAATTTTGTGAATTTGAATACACAATATGCGAATTTAGACGTGAACTCGTATAACTGTATTTTGAGTTCACGCCGTCGGTTGGTTAGTTCCAAAGAAACAGGGTAAGAGAGACTTGAGTGAGAGCCATTTAAGAAGAATTCAGAAAGAAGATTGATTATAATTGTGGTTAATAAGTATATTAAGACTTGAATAAAAATTAGATGATCCCATTTGGATAGATATATCCCGGGGGAACAAGGGTGTATTTTTTGTGTGACTGGTCTGTGAATAGTGGGAACAGGACAGTAGACTGAAAACTGAGTGGACCACCCGACTACGTGTGCAAATGATGTTTTTCGTCGACTAATTTGCTTAAACGTCTGTGTCTAATTTTCCAATTAGTAAAGCATTAATATATTGAAATTTATATTAAAAATTATGACAATAATATTTGGCAAACGGAAAGACTCTTTGGTACAAAATTGAACATAAAAAGACAAACTCAGATTTAAATCCGATGGAGGTCTATATATGGGGAATTCATAAAAATTAAGTCTTTTCCGATATATCACCACTAAGATGGATTTTATGGAAAACATTCTGGACTCTTTTACTCTTATAGAAGACATGCAGGATGAACTCTGGACAGCAGTACAGACCGTCAGGAAAAGATGCTAGCTTTGCATTCTTCAAGAACCTATTTGAACATTTAATTTATAACGTTTTTTAGAAGCTTTCTGTTATTTATATATATAGAATGATGCATACTGGTAGTTAATACATATAACAGTATATAAACATATAACACATAACGAATGATATAGCACTATTAATCACCTAAAATAATAATGAAAATAATAATAAATAATACGTAATATGTATATAATATACGTAATGATGCTTAAATAATAAACTAAATAAGGGGCTTGTTAATGGAAAAATTATTCATAAAACTGATCTCTCGTTATAAAGGCATTCCAATTGATTTTTAAATGTAAATGTAAATTTAATTTAATTTTGAAATGTTATAAATTAGGTCGAACTATATCTCTGATATTTACGTTGGCCTCCCCGATATATAAAGGTAGATAAATCGATGTTTAATTAATTTTATGAACCCCAGGAGGGACTTGGGTCAGGGAATTTTCCAATAAACTAATGGCATAGAATTTTTCTTTTTTCCTTTTACAATAGTATTTATTTATTTTTTCTATTAATAATAAAATTGATGATATGCACAAATTGTAAATAATAATTACTTTAGCCACCCTTTTTTAACATCTTTTATTTATGAGCGGGAAAATATGTTATGCAAAATTGAGGTTTATGTGTATGACAAGTATGGAAATAAATAAAATATATTGTATCAAATACATTCACAAGATTTGTTTTCGATATTTGATTAATTTAGAGGATAATGATTTTTTTCAATTAAACGGCAATATGTACAGCTATGAGAATGTTAATTCCTTTTACATTAATCGCAACATTTTTTCTCGTTTCATAAATTAAAGAAACCACTCACAAAAAGCCGAAAAGCATGAGGTTTTCTCCGAGGTGTGTCAGAAATAACTTTTCTTTTAATATTAAAACTTTATGGTTTTTTATACAGAAGAAGATTTACTTAGAAGTTTCTCTTATGTCCCCTCAGAAGACGGAGGTAGTAGTGTTATGGACGGATCCCCTCGGCAAAGAACTTCCCGGATATTAAAGGCGGAGAATATGGTTGGCCAAGTTGAGTTAGGGAAGAAACTAAACTTATTTAGCTCCCGAGGAGGGCCACCCTTTTGATGTGACCTCTGCCATGTAAACTCATAGTGAGTCGACGTTTCCGTCCCCCCTTTAAGCATCAGAGGGTGGTCAGGGGTCAAAAAGAAAAAGGGAAACTGTTTATTTAGAAAAAGTGGGCCGTTTTACTTTCTCGGGTCAAACTTAAAAGTTGGTGGATCTTTGAGTTGTACTCTTTCTGTAAAAGTTTGATTTATTAATTTAATTTTTTTTATAACAGCTTTTCGACAAACAATAACAATATATTTTTTTCATAATATTTATCTATAAAACATAAAGATATTGGTGCGCCATGGCCACTACTGTTTAGTAAAGACTCAGCTCTTTAAGGACTCGCGTTTGTACCCAGCGCATATCAACATACTTACAAATGGGCTTTGCTTTATGAATAACCACGTCATTCCGAGGATTCATACAACCTCGTAGTTGAAATAGACTCGTATGATAAAAATATGAAAATCACTTATTCCATAAATACACCTCGTCGAGTAATCCTCTTTCATAATATCGTGGGTTCATCAAAAAATTATATTATTTGATGTGGATGATTATGTTCAAGAAACAGAACTTATAGTATATCTTAGCGTGTTTTGCGATAAAAAGCGAGAGTAATGGAACGAAAATGACGGCCAAAAAAATTAAAATCCTGCTTATACACTGTGTGATTAACCAGGTATTTTCAATCTACTATGGCGGAAACTAAATACGGTAGTGTTCTTCCAAAATATTTTGTCACCACATTTTGATAGTATGTATTCGCGTTTACATCGTTCTTGCAGAATCTGCAAACACCGTGTTGGTTGATACTAATATTTCCCAGATTTCCATTTAGTTCCTGCTCCATCAAGAAACATGTTAAAATTTGGAGTTCCTTAGCTGCACTCTACACCTCCTTTTCCTTCAAATCCTGCAACGATTGACTAGTAATGTGTGAGTCCAGTTAGCGATTTCTTCTGTTTCCCCTCTCAATTTCTATTTTCTGCACCAATATTAATAATTTCCAAACCCCAAAATACTAGTTTAGCAGCTATATGGTGCAGCCCACTATCGGATTTATTTACCTTGGATGTCGTAAAGAGTAACTGTTTTGTGTACCTAACCTTTTTAACTTTTTCTTACAATTCTATTGCATATTCGAGTTAAGTGCTGCTTAGCTATCTGGCATGATAATCTTGTTTTTGTTATTTGCTTTTGAAATTGAACTACATTTATCTTTCAATTGCATGGACGTCGGCTTGAAAGATAATTGTGCACGTTCATATAGGCTCTAGTATTGAATTTTAGGACATTCTAGCCTCCCATTTATATACCAACCAATTGTACTTTTTAGGTTTTTAAGAAATAAGGGGCTAATGGGTTGCACATAGTGTGGTATTTATTTCATAGGTTAAAGTTTAGGTTTAATAAGGTTTAGAATAGGAATTTGCTGGACGGCGGTGCAGCAAATTATTTCAAGGCTCGACTGCTGCTCCGCTAAGCCGGGTCGGGGCGGACCACCGAGTACCCTCCGACCCGGATTCTGGACAGAGGATATGCTTGTGTGATAGGGTTTGTATATAACAGTAATGCGATGACTAGTTTTAGGGAACGTAAAGGTGCCGAAATGACCAAAGAATTCGATGGCGCCAGACTAGGGCTGAACCCAGTCGCTCAGGCACCAAGGCCAGAGGCCTCCTAGGGGGTCTCGCAATTCTATTTAACTAGGATTATCTTTTTAATAAAGTACATCCTTCAAAAATGATTTAGAGTTAATAAAATGCATCTATATATTACTATAGAAGACAATATAATCATTTTAAGGACGGCCGTCATGATACTCATTAACTATGGGATTATTATGGTGTCGCTTGGTTAGCCAATAATGCAAGATAAAACGTAAGAGAAAAAGATGAACAAATAAATAATAAATCCCATGTCAAACAATACAATTTGTCTGTTTGTTTAAGCCTCCCACCGATTTCCTTGGACTGATAAATGTGCCCCGATCTCTCCTTAAATCCCTTTCGGACAAATTGCAATAGGATTACGGCTAAGCAGCTTCCGATATAGAGCATTGGGGAGTGGGCCGGAAAAAATTTTCTGCGAGTTTTTAGTTTGTTGCAAAGGACCATTCCAAAACCTTTAATTCGTTGCGTGGTCGAACATGCCCGGATAAACTCATTCCAAGGGTCGAACGAGCCCTTTGACCTCCACTAACAACGATTACATAAACCTTAACTGAAAGACCAATCAACCACCGACGGACCTCCTTCTTGGTAGTTCTAGGCCTGACCCTAATCTCACTTACAGTCGAGCGCTTTTTGATTTGCATATTCAAAGGATACCATTGTACTCTTCTTCAGTACTAGTGGATTTTCAAGTAGGGCATTAATAAACCCAAGAGTCGCCTTCATCCAGTTTCCTCTACTCACAAAAGGCATCTTTATTCATATATTTAGCATACAGTATTCAAAACCGCACCTCAAGTGCCCATTTCAAATTGCCGTCTGTTTCTTTGAGCTGCAACACAGCAACGACCCTTTTAGAAATCAAAATTTCCTTTTGGATTTATAATTTACAATCACCCACTATTGTCTTTTACACTAATGTGCCCTTTCTGGGTAGAGAGCGCAGTAATTAAATCTGATTACGGATGTTAGAATAATAATGGGTGTAACAATAACCGAGGTGTTTAAAATTCAGGCTGCATTGAAATTATATGCAAATTACTAAACGGTTCTCTGATATCTTTTATTTATTGATCAATAGGTAACCAACACAATAACCTATTTTTTATTTGTAGACCAAATGTTATTAAAATTTGCTAAAAATAGATTACATTGAGATTTTAGGCAAAGTTTCTTTTTCCTATTGCATTGCAGTTCGTTAGTGACATTACGAGACAGCAATTAGCTAATTGTCAATAAATATTAATTCATTGACGTAGTACAATTTGCAATTAACCATTCTTAACAGTTAAATAAAGGTGAAAATATTTCTGCTTACGGAAACACTAATAGTTATATTGTCACCAATAATAATGGTAATACTTTATTAACAAGTTTACAAACCGAAGCAAGTCTACAAAATTAAATTGTTCCATTTATAGGGAATAAGAAAGAACAGTTAAAATAAAGATAGAGTTGAAAAATAGTTGCAAAGAGATTTAAGAATAGTTGAGAATAAATGAATGCGCAAGAGAGCTATTAGCTAAAGTATTAGAAAAGAAAAAATAGAGGAAAAAGAAGAAACAAAACATTAACTAGACAACGAAAGATTTGAAAGGTATATAAAACCACATGTTTTTAGCTGGTCCTATTCAATTAAAGTAATTATTTCACTTGATTTATCATTTTAATGTAAAGTATGGTAGAGATGAAAAATAATCACACGAGAAGACTGTATCCCACATCTCAACTACACTTGAAATAGAAATAATAAATCATTTGAAATTATTACTTTCGTCAGATAGAACCAGATAAAAAACATAGATTAATATAATCATCACTCGAGTACTTATACTTCACTAACAGCTCCCATGGGCTCTTCATGTATCGCTGAGAATCGAAATAAATACATGGCACAAATAAAAAGAAAAAATTTAAGTTGAGAAATGAAAAGAGAGGGCGAGAGAGTGTTATAAAAAGAAATAGTAACATAGAATGTAAGAATAGAGAATGCCAAGACAAAGAAATTTGTGAGCGTAAAGTAATAAATAATAAAATAAACTAATAGAGAGTTGGGGGCGTCGGTGGCCGCAACGGTTTAGGCGTTGACGCGGCGCTCATCACTTAAGGTCAAACGGCCTTGCATTCGAACGCGACATACTTACAGATGGGCTTTTTTTCAAAAACACCAAGGGGTTGATATAACTTCCGTTGTTGCGAACCCTCGTTTAAAAAAAATAATAGATAGTAAAATTAATAATGCGCGAGAAAGTTGAAATGAAAAATTGAGATAGCTTGGATAGAGAGAAAGATAGAATGAGACAAAGAAAATTTTAGATGTAATTTTGATGGACACATCTATCATTTGTAAGTAGTATCTATCAGTTGTAAGCAAATGTAATCTTGGTGTATTATTTTGTAAATCTAATAAGTTTCGGTAACAAAGCTAGATGAATGGTTAAATTTGATGTAACAATAAGTAATACACAACCTCACAATATTATTAATTTTTCTTTTGTTTGTATCTAGTATGGGCACATGAACATGAGTGTTTCCTTCCTGTTTCAGGCCTACTTAACCGCGCGTATAAATAAATAAGCCTCTACGTTGTTATACACAATGTTAAAACATCAAGTTTAACATATTAATTATTATTTTAATAGGCGTGTTATCTTACTAATTCTACCTATTTTCCTTTGAGGTCCAATTTCCGGACTAAATATTACCTCTCGTCAAGGGCTTAACAGGAGCCTTCGAACTGAGAGGGATCCAATTTCATAGAGACAGTAGGATATGTGGTATAGACTCATATCACAACGTACCTAACATGACAAAAATTTAACATATGTAAAACAGAACATATCATATGTATTACGTATAATAGACATTATACAATCGTACAAAGATATATAATGCGTTTTACTTTGAATTCGAAATTATATTTCTAAAGTATATGTTAGGAAGCATTGGATGAAAATATTTCATCTTCAATAAGCCGTACAGGTCAAAATTATCGTTCGTGCACTTAGATGGCCTGATTTTAATCCAGCCGTTAAAAAAAGAAAAAAATACAGAGGGGAACAAGTCATTTATTCTCACCAAAGTACAATTCACCCTCGCCGCGAACTTTTCGTGAGTTTGAAAACACTTTTCTCCCAACACAAAAACGTAAACTGGGATCACGAAATCGCGTGTTCACCGCGACTTCTTCTGTAACTGGATATGAATATTTCTGACGACAAATGCAAATATCATTGCAAACTTATGCTATTCGTCCTTGAAGTTTAAGCACTTATGTATACGTTGCTAACGCAGGTACAAAGTGAAATCACATGCCTTCAATCTTGTTTTGAAATTTAGCTAGTGAACTATTAGTGTATTAGGGAAAGTAATATTTCAGTCATCGAAGAAATTCTTAAATTGATTGACCGTGTATCTAATAAACATGACTGCTTATTAAATAAATAATAAAAACATCCAAAGGGTGCAACAATAGTAATTATTTCAGACAGCCAGCTCTAAAGACTATCCAATACTTATATCTTCCAAGAAACTTCCTAAATACACTAAAATAGCTAAAATGTCACTGAAGAAATGAATAGTTTAACGCTTAAGTTAATTCCATTTCATAAGGGATTTACAAGGAACCCTGCAGAAGATCACTTATTTAAAAAAACCTCGGATCTATAAACGCTCTAAATACATATTGTGGGGTAAGGTACAGCCTCCCATAAAAAAAAATAATTGAAAACTTTGGTAAATAAAGAACATACCAAACGCTGGGAACGTAAAAAGGCAAACACCCAAACAAAGAAACAGAGAGAAATGTATAACTTTACCTGGTATATTCGTAGGACGATTGTGTCTAAAAGAGAAAGAGACGACAGAGCATATCCTATGAAACTGCCCAAAATTAGGTGGGAAGAGGTCTCACCTTGATTCCATACCGCTGAGATGAATTCTATGTTTAATTTATGAAACGAAAATCTTTCTAAAAGACCATTAGAAGAGATCAAAACAATAGAGGAAAGTTTAAGGGCTTGAGGGAAAAATCCCTAGGACTTAGTAAGGTTTATAAGATTAAACGGATTTTATTTTCCCGAAATTTGGGAATCTGTACACTAACCGAAATCATAATTGTAGCGAAAGCTTGTAAACCGCCTTATGAAGGTTTCGATATGTCCACTAATATCGTTACGAAAAGGGATTTCAAAATTCCACTAACATACTATTCCTCAAATGGAAAAGCATTTAGCTTTTCGTTAAAAAAAAGTGTCATACCAATGTTGCAGTTTGTGTTCATAAACTAACATAACACTCAATTATTCAGATATCGTGACAAACAAGGCCCGATAAAGAAAATGTTTTTCTGAAACCTTCATCACATCAGACTGCATCTCACGATATCTGAATAATTATCGATTAACGGTCAATAATTTCTACACGTAACACTCAATAATACGCTTGGTGAAACTGACATATTGGTAATAACTGTAGAATGGACGATTGTTCCGCCGTATTTTTGGGCGTACCTCAAGTTTTTAATAAATTCTGCCGTTAAGACAATACATTTAAAAACAATTCACCCAATCCAATATACAACTTCCCGCGTCTTATCTCACAGAAAGACTATTCCGAGTATAACAAAAGAACGAACTCCCAACTTTTATAAATAAAGAGTGGTGGTTCTCATTAAAGCGTGTAAGGAACAATCCTGTATATGCTTTATACGAGCAACTGGTCCTCAATAGAAAACTATAATGTAGCAACATACGCACTCCAGCTCTCTCAGTGGAAAATTGTATAGAAAAATCAACAAGAAATTGCAAAATGAGAACCGGATTGGCAAAAAAGTCAAAAGATTGGAAAATTTAAATCAATGAATGTTTCTCTACACTCTTTAGACATCCACATCTGCCAACCTGAAAATAGTAAAGCCGTATAGCATGGTGAAATATTTTGGTAAGACGCTAGATTCTAAACTGTAATTACATCACAATAAAGTATACAGTCGGGTCTTACAGTTAGGCAACTGTACGGCGTTTGTGAAGAATCTCTGATTTACAAACAAGAATCAAATCCTCTATACCTCCTGTACCACCTAACATAACTAGATAAAATATGAATCTATTGCAAAACTATTTTGGGGCTACGTAGAGTGCCCCAGATGGGACAACAAAAGTACGAAGTATCACGGTTGATATTCCGTGTTATATAGGAACTTGTTTCCTAGACTTAAATTTGAATTTCATTGAAATTTTTGACAAACTAATGTCATAGGAGGTCGAAACCTAAATTTAACTTGTTTGTTAATTAGATAACAATATTTTGGAAAAGTACAATGAATTTTTCTTCGTTTAGTCAAATATAATGTATTTAATTGGGTAAAAATTAATTTTTCCGTTTATATAAATATAAAACCCTCATTGAGACATTATTTTCCAGCAGATTTGATGATTGACCGTTACAATCAGCGGACTCCAATTTCCAAATTTATAACTAAACTCGTGGCTTTGACGGCCGTTTTATGATGCAGTTCAATAATAATTACGCATAATGGGACTCATATTTCAAGCTGGAAATGAAATTAACTCCTGCTAATGACGACCTAATCGTAAACGTCAATATTTATTGTTTATATTTATACGGAATATAAACTGTTCAAAAATGAATACGGATATTGCCAATTTTGTAGTATTTTCTTGTGGAGGATCTGTAGGGCACTATGGAAAGGGTTCCGTCTAACAGCAATGACAATAATTCTGTCCTACCTTAGAGTCGTAATGCGTTTAGATCTATACCAGGCCTCATATTCGCACTTCCGGTCTCTGGAAATAGGGCTAAAGCCCGGCAGCTCTGAGAGGCATCAACTGCCTCTGCGATATCCACTTGTCGGTGACCTCAATAACCCATTCTCCCGATAATATTGCGAACTTCTGGTTAAAGATGATGCCTTTTAACTTTAAAGAGAAAGAATGAAACTGGACTAAAATGGAGAAAGAACGAGAACGGGTGTTTTTTTCACAAAATTAGTAATCTTCATGTTTACTATTCTTAAATAAATCAGTTATTAAAAATGAGGATTAACATTTGTTTGTATTTTAAATTTTTTTCTAACCAAACTGTAGCCTTAAAATTTCGTTATTCTATGCCTACATAACTCTAGAAAATAATGATTTTTGGTGACTATTTTTATATATTGTTCCATCTGTTACGGGCCACCGCACGGGTAGTCGTCAGTCTTCAGTCCTTTACATTAAAATAACCCATTTTACAAACTCAACAAACCATAAATCCATATTATATAAATACAACAATAAAAATCGATCATTAAATTAATAATTTACATTCATATTCACTATAAAAAATAGTATCAATTCTAGTGTGTTTAAAGCAATACTGACAAGTGGGAAATTTTAACAATAATGTCTAGCTCTACTTCTGATGTCCTGATTGTACTGTTGTATTTATCGTTTTATACATATTATACCAATTGTGATATAAGGGGTATTCACGATCTTTGTTAGATGTTAACTCGTGTTAACTCGAATAGAGAAATATCCAGTAAGATCGTGAGTGCCCACATTTTCTCTTCGCATGTTAAACGTTAATTTTTCCGTAATGATGCGCGAGGCGAATGATAAAACCAAAAATACAGCTATAACAGTCCTTGAAGGCTTGCTGTTGTTGGTTTGTTTGTTTTTTGTGTGTTAAATTTTAAGATGCCAGAAGATAACAGTCCTTGAAGGCTTGCTGTTGTTGGTTTGTTTGTTTTTTGTGTGTTAAATTTTAAGATGCCAGAAGTTGATAAAAAGGAAAATTAATTAACTCTTTCATTCAAAATGCTAGCTATACACTCGAAAAGTACTAACGAATGACACGCTTCAATTCGAGCCGAGATACCTAACTTGTTTCCTGACATCTAACAGCATACAATTTTATAGGATAGGGCATTTATCTATTATGAATGAGAGTATAACGATAGGTCAGAAATTAACAAAGAAATGTGATGTGTCTGATTTAATTAATAATTATTTAAGAATAAAAACTCGTGTAAAAAAAGCTGCTATATCAGCCGATTCTTACAAGTCTACGTCATCATTTTATCAAATGAAAAGAACCTGACAGAATTGACGATATTAACACAAAGATCGTGATATCCATATGGAATGGACATTTTGTGTTTGACCTTTCTAGCATTAACATTATGTTTTATCAAATAGAGTTTTCTTATTTTTCTTGTTCACATACATTGTATTATAAATATTTTAACATTACGATAATTTACTTTATGGTTTTTATTATTACATGCTTGGTTAAGCCCGTCACTAGTTCCTTTTTAATCTAGTGTCATTACGTTGTTGCAGGGTTTTTTAGTGTGCAAATTCGTTCTTATTTATTCTCACTTGTATAACCTAAGACAAAACAATCTCAAAATATTATTACAATATTTTATTTTTAACTTTTTATTTGTTTTTTACAACTGCATTCTTTGATGCAACAAGTAAAACAGATAGTTTTTACATGTAAACTTATTAAAGGTGGCGTGAAAGGTTGAACAATTACCATCCAGTGATGGTAGCCGTTAGTACTTCATAAGATGAGTGAGATGTATTCCTTCGTCGATGTCAATCGCTAAGGTTGTCGCGGGGCCACCGACGCTTCAGTCTTATATTGGGATTGTTCGGTAATGTGGTGCATGACAGGTTTTTGACGAAAGGGTTTGGATGATGGAGTAGTTTGGAGTGGAACGTTTTGTAGCGATGTTGGGCTAGCTCGGTAACAAAAGGGACGTATAAGTCAGTATGGATGGTGTGATTGGATACATAGAAAGGGGCTTGTATATTTTAGATTGAAGGGATTGGATTCGATTGAGGTTAGAACGCTTAGCAGTACCATAAAGTTCAAGTCCGTATATCCAAATGGGGGCCAGAAGGGCAATGTAAAGTTTTCTTTTATTACAATCTAAACATAAAACAATTAATTTAATTTGCAATTAAAAACTTTTTATGATTGCATATAATGATTGATAGATTTTTCGGCTTACGAGATGTCGCGTGATTGTCATATAAAAATGGATGTACTAGAACATGAAATGGAATGCAATGACGAAAAAACTTAGAGTTAAATATATGAAATAATTACCCAAGAAAAAGTTTATTAATACATTCCATTTTAATACATGCATTTTCCAGGAAATGCATTAAATTTTAAAACGCCAAAATCAAATAGCTTTCGAAATTAAAATAACAGAACCAGCGCATATTGCGTGACATTTTGCACTCCAAGACAAAAAACCGGGCACTCGTATTTATTTGTTTATTTGAAACTTGATATATGTTATATTGTACTATGTATAGTAATACTATGTAGTATACCGTAAAATTAAATACTATTATAATTTCATTTTTTCAGTAATGTACACCAAATTATACTAGAGCTGTAATTAGAATATTTAATTAGTAGATTAATAGTTCTAACAATTTATTCTAACAGATTTTCCTTTATCTGGTAATTTTCTTTTAATAATCAAATATGTTTTATTAAAACGCACAAATTTCTGAACTCGTTTATTTTGGTTCATAATAAGATATGTACGATGTTGTTAATATACAAATAAAAATACGTACACCGTTTATGGTTTGGTTCAAACGACAAAATACGAGTGACCGGTTTTTTTTTGTCCTTGAGTATGTATGTAATTGAAAGCTTTGTGTTAAGTAAAATAATAATTACCACATAAAATAAATACGAGCTCGTTATTATAACAGGACATAACGCTTTAATTAAAATATACAGAAAACCCTCAAATGGGATGGGAAAGCAGTGAAATGTGAATATTTGCATTCGGAGAGATCAAAGTCCTCCCTTACTGGGATCATTATGATTATGGACTCACCGCTTAATATCATTTCCAGTCGAAACAGCCCAATTCAAGGCGGTCAATTAAGTTGGGCGGTGCTAAAACAGAGTGGGATCACAAGCTATAATACGTTTGATGACTAGTGGCGTCGAAGATAAATCGACAACGATGGATTCCTGCTCAAATAGCTTCAGGATCATATAAAATTTCCACAGCGTGTGAGGGCAGACGAAATTAAAACATGGCGAAAATGTTTCATTGAAAAACTGCGCACCACATTAAAGTGCATACTAAAAATAGCTTGAAGGAAAATTTGCTATTTACATAGAAGTTATTACTTTTGTAGTTTTAACTTTTTTTTAAATTTTTTAACTGGATGAAGTGATAGAAAATCATACATTCCTCTTGAAAATTATTTGTTATCATTTTTAGCAGTCTTTTCTTTTCATTCATTAATTGTCTTTTTTTAATGTTCTTATTAAATATTCAAGCTAAACGTTAGTTTTATGCAATTTCATTATCTTCTGATTGGCTTTTTAAACCAAGCTAGCTTTTCAAAGGACTTCCGTTTCCTATTCCTCATGATTAAATAATCATTGAAAAAAATTGAAAGATTTTTTGAACAATCTATCTCAAAATAAAATGTGAAATTTAGTAGAACATTTGTCTGCCAACTTGCCGAAATTTCGAGTCCAAATAAAAAAATTGTCGCTGGGTGCAAGAAGTATCAACCACTTCAGAAGAAGAAAATTTAAAACAGACAAAAATGTGAAATAATTAAAAACCTATCTGCTAAAGGAATACAGGATTTATCTGGAGAAATGTAAAGAAGAATTATACAGCTATTAATGATAATCACTAAGCAGTTCAAAAGGGTTAACTAAAAAGGATAAACAGAAAAAACATTACCATACCACTAATTCAGTTCCAGTCAGTGTGTGCAATAATACAACAAATTCACCGAATAACGGATATAATAGAAAGTTCACTCGAATAGAAGCTAATTTGTTTAATCTCCCTTGATGAAAACACGTTTTATTTATTTTTTGTCAAGGTCACGTAATGGACATACCGGTAAACTTGGAGGGGTCTCTACCAAATCTGTATGTAGTATTATAAATACTAGCGCAATATACCATACATTCCACTGTCATATTATGAAAATGAGTGTTGTAAAAATTGCGAAGTTTGCAGAAAATGCAGTGGATATATCAAGAAGAATCGAGCTCAATTAGCCGTACATAGAAACTACACAAATAAAAAAAAATTTATCTATCACCACCTATGGTGGTTATACCATTCAGCAATACACCTAAATATTATTGAAGACCACAGAAGCGAAACTGAGATGGAAAGAATGAAAGAAGTTGATTGAATCTACCGCTGGCAGTTATTTTCTTGCTGATGGTTTTTTGCATAATTTTTTGGTACTAAATAAATACTATAATTATTATTAATAGTACTAGAATAGTAATGTAGTAGTAGTAAGAAAAACAAGGATGAACGCATCACTAACGCTTGAAACGTTTTATTTTATTTCTCCGATTCTAACTTAGCAATAGCTGAATTAATGACAGGTTTTAAAATCTTGTGATATGTTTTTTCAATTGGCAGTGTCGATTTAAAGTGGTAATTTGTTTTCTGATTTAAACAAAAATTGGAGACAGTTTGGAAAGGTTAGTGAATTGATAACGTACGGACATTCAATGACGTTGTTAAATGATAAATATTTAATTTTTTAAAAATTACATAAATGACAAGGTTGACAATGTTTCGTAATGTAATAATCCATAATTTATTTTAAAAATTGGATTAATGTGTATTCTAAAGGGCAATGCTTAGGATAAAAGTATAAGTAATGCAAAATTCCATCAGTCAATTATGGGATATACTTCATATAAAACAATTATTTTTTATGTTAATTAATATATTTAACGATATTATTTCTTAACATATTTCAGATCATCGTTATCTTTCTAATGCTTTTGTGTAAAGTCAATCCATTCATTAAGAATCACCCACTGAAGAAATATGGAAAAGAATCAATTGAAATATATCGAGTAAATGATACGATCATACTTTTGTAAAAACGGTCTAACGTCCTGACAAGTGTTGACAACAACTCATTTTTGCACACAATCAAACGAAGTATTTATTGTTTCGTCCAATTGGGCTCACGTAACAATTTGTCTGGTTTATTGGCTTCATCTCCCTCTGCGGCAATTATGAGCGAATTTTATTGAACTGTATGGAAATATGTAACAAGTTACACATGTGTAAAATGATGAACCTTTTATATTTATTTTTAAAAATAATAAATCAACTATTATGTCTTTATCGTAAGAAAATCGTTATCACTGACAACATATAGGCCTGTTATGAAAATTAATAACCAAAGAACCTTTGTATGGGCACAGAAAAAATCGACAGGTGTTAGGGTGTTTTTAGCCAAACTGAGGGGCGGCAAAAACGCGCTGAACTGACTCAATTTCACAAAAAGCCAAACGTGAATCTTTTATGTTATAAATGGAGTGAAAATTAAAAAACCAAACATGGTTCTGCTTTTAAAAATTTTAAAATAAACTATATGTCCTGAATGATTTAGAATACGTCAAACTCACATTCAATTTTACCATGTATACTTGACTAGTTGTAGTAATAATAATTAATAAATTAAATACTTATATTGTTCATACGGATATATATAGAAGATATATTATCAGATATGTAAATCTAAACACCTCAATTCATTATTACATGCCGTGATATTACAATTACGCAAACTTTTCTGTACTAAAATCGATATAAAGAATACTTTATAATGAATAATACATGGAATTTATGTTAAATTCGAGATTTATAATTATTTAAAAAAATGAAGATGTTTTTCTCTTTTCGCTATATTTATGGAATGTTCGGGTTTAAATTCCTCCTGTCTTAACATTTGCTATAAATAACAATAAACTAAATATCGAATTAAACAAAATGATGGAGGAAGCTTACTAAGAGTGACGGCGCGTTGAGAATTTAATAAATTCCCCTTATGGAGGCAGCCCTGATCCAGCTAGCCGGGGCCCCATTATCAGTGGATTTACCCTTCATTAAGTTTTCATAGTATCCGTTGCCTATTGAATTAGTATATACGCTCCAACAAGCTTGAACGTACGAATTTCAAAGAAAATGACTGTATTTTTAATTTTGGGTCGTTTAACTGCTACTTAAAGTGTTAAAGTAACTCAGTTTGTATTCAAAATTAATACAAAACCTAAACGATTGGTTCCAGTAATATGAGCAAGAAAAAAATTAGATCGAGAGCAATGAGAATGAACAATTGGACAACATGTACGTATCTTTAAACGAAATAACTTAATAAATTCACATTAAAGAATTATCATTAAAAATGTGCTAGGGATAAGACTGAGGGATATATAAATATGTGGATAGATATATGTATATAGGTAAGTAGATAGATAGATAGATACAGAGAGAGTTTGAAATTATTTAGTATAGTATTCGTATATCTAATTTAATTGCATCGAAAAAAATGAAAATAAATTAGATAGAAAACAGTAACAACATATTTTTGAGAGTAAAAGGGAATGTGGGAGTAAATAGCAGGAGAGTGGAATGCGAAATAGACAAAGTCATATTAATACATACAATAAATTTATAATAAAAATATACAGAAAATTTAAGAAACATATATTGATAAAGGGGCTATTAAGGAAAAGGAAATGTACGAATATAAATAGACAGATCGATACATAAAGTGACTGAAATAGAAAAATATCTTTGTGCATGTGTGTGAGAGACATTGTACCCAGTTCATGCCTACATGGATTTTATTCCACAAAATCACTTTCGATAATTAAACGTTAACACTTTCATTTATTCAATTAATTAATTTTTATGTATGGTATTGGTTGAGATAAAAATTGCATTGTCACGATTGGAACCCACGACCTTCGGCTAAATACGCCGTTCCTCTACCACTTGACCTACCGTGACTTGGATCCACTTGGAAATCAACATCCCATCTCTACCTCACCTTTTGAATTTTCCCTTCTTTTTTCCATTTTTCAAATGTCGTGTAATCTATTTATTCTCTATGTAATCTATATATTCTATGAAGTATATTCATTTGGTACTGAATCGATTAGGTTTCGTGATCCGATTGGCGAAATAACATTTTTCAATTAATTAATCTTTATGTAAGGTATTGGTTGAGATAAAAAAGTCAGTGTCACGAGGGGGATTCGAACACACGACCTTCGGCTAAATACGCCGCTGCACTACCACGATAACTCAAGTTACGTTACTCCTCACCTTACATAAAAAGCATAATTAGTCAACACTTTATTTAGTTTGTTTTATGATTACTCCTATCAAATCCGGTGTGTTTTCATAAATAATTTTTTTGATCAAATTTAACCACTTTTGACTAAGACATTGTTTTATTTACGACTTAAAAACACTGAAATATTACGCTAAAAATCTTGGTTTTTTGTTTAAGTAATTATTTATTTATTTATTTATTATCCGTATGAAGGGAAATAAATAAAAGCATTCCTTCGTTGTAACGGCCGGCGTTCCTTTTGACTTTGTGAATTATTAAAACTCCGTTCTCGTTGTTGACCAGGAGTGAATCAGTCTGGGACAAACGGGGAGGAATGGATTGTATCAGGAAAGCCGGAGTCCTCCCTTATTAATACAGTTACAATACAGCCACTGGGCCCCTGCATACATAATGTAATAAGTTAGTCTGTGACAACAAAATGTTCCTTAAAATAGACTCTCCATATTTAAATTAATCGTATCGCCGGGATTTGTCCATTGAACAACCTTTAGCGTTATTTCTCTCGGCCTGGCCAACGTATTTGGATAACGTTTTCTCAGAATACTGTACAAAATGTAAATTTGGAACAGATGCGAATATGAAATTGGTTTTTAGTTAAATTTTTTAAAGTCGATATTCATATCTAATATGCCAATTTCGTGAACTGGTTACTTATTTTTCTAATTGTATATAACTTTGTTTTGTCTTAGATGATGCATTGTAAGTGCCTTTTTCGTAGCGAATGAATTTTTAATGTTATTATTTTTAAGAATCCCTAAGTGTTTAGTAATTACAACGATTTTATTTTATCCGTCCGCTTTCAATATAGAATAAAATATTTTTTCACAATTTTTACAGGTAGTGCTTCATTTTTATTAGATGAGAAATAATTATTCCAATCTCATTACAATTGCAAAGAAGTTGAGATTCCAAATACAACATGTAAAATGAGTGCACGTTTAATAAATTCATAAATTTGTTCAAATAAGGTCTGTAACAGATTTACGTCTCATACTAAGTAGGTTTTATATATAATCGCAGCTTGATGAAGAACTAGAAAGACAAAACTTTGTTTATATGAGAAAATTTGTATATGAGAAATACATAGTTAGAGAGATGGAGATAGATGTAGATGTAGCCGGGGTGTAATATAAAGCGCCCTTTAAGTGCAATTGTATCCTACGTTCTACCTAAAGCACACCGGTGAGTCCTATTTCATCAAGGAACTTGAATTGAAGGCCCGGTTTCATTGGTTGAATCTCTTCAATGGTCACATTGTACATCCCAATTCGCTTCCACCTACGGGCAAGTGGATCACCGCAGTTTGTTAGTTGGTGTGTTGGTATCTCCTCTGCCTCGTTGCGGAATCTACATGTGACGTCTTGAATTATTCCAATTTTCTTTAAGTGTTCATATAGTTTGCAGTGTTCTGTTAAGAATCCTATTAAGATTCGCAGTTTATTCCTGTCTCCTTTGACATATTCTGTAATTTGTTTCAGGAGATTCTTGGATTGACTTTGTCCAATGAGTCCAATCCATTGTTTTTTTTCCTTCGTCTGAGATATTCGTTAATAGTGAAGGGTTCGGTTTCTATCAGCGGTATAGCAGCTCCTTTTCTTCCAAGACTGTTCGTTTTCTCCTTGTCTTCTCATATGCCCTGGGACCCAGCAGAGGCTGAGTTTGTTCTGTGTAATATGCTTAATTTGGTTTTGCAGTTCAACACCATCTTTGAACTCATGATATTTGAACTTAGTGCTTCGATGGCTGCTTGCTGTTTGACATGAAAGTTTTTTGTTTTTGTATCCTTCAGTCATGTTGAAATGAGTACATCTCTCGATTGCGTGAATCTAATCTTGGAATGTACTGGTGCATTTTCCCATGGGATGTGAGTATTTGGTTCCAGGACCGGATATTCCTGCCTCTGTAATGGATAGGTAGTTTGTTGGTGTATGTGTGTATGGGGTTGCAAAAGTAAACCGAGGGACATATTGACGGAGGGAAGGAAAAAGGAAAGAGAGAGAGCGCGAGGGAGAGAGAGAGAGAGAGAGAGAGAGAGAGAGAGAGAGAGAGAAAGGGAGAGGGAGAGTGAGAGAGGGCGATGAAGCGGAATATCTTTTAGCCCTTTTTCCAAAATGTACTATTGTTGCAGTAAATTAAAACGGTGTGGCCTAAGCTTTAAAAATATTCATTCAAATTTTACCTGACATTAATGGCAAAAATACGTAAAATAAAATAATGCAATTAATACGATACACTGATGCAGACTTTTAGCAGTTACATAAGTGTTTTGAGTTGGAATTTTGATTGCTTGTTGAAAAATTGTTTAATAAATGAAACACTACAATCTGGATTCAGTGGCAATCTTAGTATTATCGATTGTGAAGGAGTACCGTTCAAAATATGTGATAAATTAAATCTTTGAAACCGTTGTTTGTCTCTACGATATTCTGAATCCTAGCTAATATGTTCATGGATGAGTCGGCTCAAGCCAGCGGGGCTTTTTGCATAAACCAATGTCGTTTTCTTTCTAAATCGATGCCTTATAGCTCGACTCATCCTCCATCCGTTTTTCCCACCATTGTCCTCTTTTGCAACTCCTATCAGATTCAGCATCGCCCTTTTCTTCCCTCCTTGCTTTCGTTTTGTGGGGACGGGCCCGGTACCCATTTGAATATTCATTCCGGTAGAGCTTATCGACATTGTGCTGAGGAGAGCGCTATTCGTAAGATTTTCTACTTTAAAACACTGGTCATATTACTTCATCTTAAAATGTTAAATACAATTCTTAATTAACACAATACAAAAAAATTAACGTCTTTCAACGAAGTTCAATTGTTTTAAAGCGTGTCATGAAAGTCAGAAATTTTTATTTAATAAAATATCCTTTTTATACTTACCAAAGCTCAGGTGATAATTTAAGCCACGTCAAGACCTGTACAAACTGGTTTATTACATCGGTAGTTTACCCGGGTTGAAAATAAACTAATTAAGTTTAACTCTAGTAAAACCATACTTCCATAAACGCTGGTTTACGCGCTTATCGTTTACCACGTCCACATGGCCTATGATCCGTTTAAACCTTATCTCATGACCAGTTTGTTTACATCCGCAGGGTGAAACTTATACACTTTATGAATTTTAAACAGAATAGAATCTACAGGGTTATTTTGTTTTTTTGGTTTTTTACCCAGAAAAAGGCAAGAAAATTCCAGAAAATTTACAAATAACTTGTCGTAGACGATATTTGTTAATGAAGATATTATCACAATAATAGAAATCTTTGAGTGGCGTCGGTGACCGCAAGATTTAGTCTTTGACACGGCGTTAATCACTGTAAGGTAAAGGTTCCAGGTTCGAATCCATCGGCTTTGAATTCAAACCGACACACTTTGTGCTTTGTTCAAAAACACTGGCACTCTGCGAATTTATATGACCGCTGCTGTTGCGAACCCTCGTAAAATAAATAAAAATCTTATGCATAATTAAACATATAGATCAGAAATAGTCCAAGTACAAAGTGTTTGTTGGTACAAATTATAAAAAATGTGCTGCATATAAACTCTAGGCTTGCTCTATTTTTTTTTTAAATTTACTAAAGTGAATCTAATAATTATTTAGCTTTTCTGGAAAGTTCTTACGTGCAACTTAAGCGAAGCTTTTCAACGAGTCTTCAATTATTAACTTTCCAAAGCCTTCAAGATTAGGCATTACAGGACAATAAAAGCTATTTCGGAGCTTGTTTTTAACTGGGGGGAAAAAACAATTCCAGTTCGCGAAAGCATAAACAGTCCATTTGAATAAAGTATGTCTAATGTCTACTTGAAAAGGCTAAATGCTAATCTTTGAGGACGGATACGACAAATTTCTATTATCACCATGGAAACGCTTTGAGGAGTATAAAATATAAATACACGAATTTACGACATTTACGAGGTGCAATTCCAGAGTACACAATTTCAGCCAGGGCTGATTAACGGTTTACAGAGTTTACTGGAGTTTATTGGTGTGAGGTAGAACATGTCAATTTTGACGAGTGAATTTATTCATATCATAAATCTACGGTTGGATGGGCTTTGAAACAGAAAGTATTCTCATGAAAAGATGAAAATTTAACAACACATGCTCATTGGTTAAAAAAGATAAAGATGAATAGCTTGACAACATTCTGATAGGTAAGAACGTGATGATTTGTGGTATCATAATACATTTCACGGAAGCACTTGTAATTTGAAATTACTAGGAGATATAAATATTGACCTAAAAAATAATGAATCTAAATCAAACAAATATAAGAATATATTTCGTAATGAAGGACACAATTTTCGATACTCGACTTTACCAGGGAAAATTTGTAAGGAATGGATTATGTATAAATAGAAGCTTCGAACCTGTTTTGATCAGCTTTAGACGCTGGGATAAGTATTAAATTAAAAAGCTACTCTTTTTATTTGTATTTTCCATTTTTTATTAAATATACATATATTTTAATAATACCCTTGTTTTCTGGCTGCTTTGGCTTAACAGGTATGTCAAATTTTCAAGGAAAGTTTATTTAGTACAATTTCTTAGTATGGAAACGATTTTTAACTAGATGGCTGTTCGGAGGTCTTTCCGTTCAACTTGACATACCAAGAAAACATAAATGATTTTTTTTACGAAGGCGAGTTATATCCCTGGTGTTCCTTGTTGCCAATCATGTAAATAAACGTTATGTTCTTATATGCTGAAATTTGATGTATTTTTTGTTAGTATTACCTATTTTACCTAGGTATATAAAATCCCTCTGGGTAGGTGTTCGGCATTACTGCACTTGAGTGGGTTTAGCAGTAGGCACTGATTGAACCCGACTTCTGAACCTGAATACGGGGAATGATCCATTTTGTGATTTAACTCGTGGAGGAGCCTCCAAACTTGAACACTAATGCCAATTAGCGGCGAGGGTGATTAGGTTTTCTCCTTCCCTGCCTCTCATTAGGTGTTCAGTTCAGACTTGGTTCTCAAAGTGAGAGGCGCGACCGCCCGTCCCCCTTCACCGGCCATGCTACTTTAATTAGCAGATTCAAGAACTGAAAATTAATTTTATTGCTAGCAAGAGAGTGTCAATTTATTTTCAAAGCCGGAATCAGTACGTACTTATTCAGAGCGAAACTTTAAGCATACCCTTCGTCTCGAGATGTCTACGATTCAAGTTCATTACGTTTGTAACCACTTTGTACGGTAAAATGAAATATGAAGTGAGAAAACTTAAACTTTCTACTAATATCAAAATAGCTTTAGAAATTTAATGTTATATTTTGTTTTCCTATTATAAAAAGCCTACAATTCTAAAAATATATTTTCGTTTTCATTTTACCGGATTCTGTTAAACCAATATATAAATATTCTCTATCCCAGTAAAAAAGAAAAAAAAACGAAAAAAGTTAAGCAGCCAAACGTTTTAGGGCAAAACGCTAAAACTGCTAAAGATTTCAGAGCCGAAGCCCGAAGCGAGAGGATTGGTTGATTCTGCAAGAAGATTGACAAATAATCTATATTTATAAACCATTTAAAATCCATTTATGTTATTATTTTGAAGTTCAATTGAACTTGCATCGTGACTGTTCCGGGCATAATATTTTTACGTTGGAATCAATTTAACATTGTTGTTATTTGAATTTCCCCTTTTGCAAGAAATGCAGAGAAAAGGTTTAGCCAATAATTGAATTTATTTTTCAATAACAAAACCAAACAATGCAAAATATTTTAATAATTAATACATGCCGAAATTAAAAATTACATATTTATTCAAAAATAGAATAACATTATATTGTTTCCACAAATGGAGTTTTTTTTGGAAGGAAATCAGTATAAAAAACATAAATAAATAAATAAAATATAAAAACATTTTGAGAAAAACTATTAATCATTAATATTATTAATAAACCTCATTCCATTGATAAATTATTATAGTATATTTAACGTATTGCATAATCGTAATATAGGGATAAATAATCCCATTTGATCAATCTTCTTTTTTTGAAAGAAAGTTAATAAACTGTAATTTTTTGGTTAATTTATAAGGCCAATATGTGCAAAAAATATATGCAAACTATCCAAAATTCTAATCGGGAGGAACAATATTAAGAAGAAAATTATTAAAATAAAATACAATTGTCGATATTTTAATAGATAATAATAAATAGATAATAGAAGTTATTTTTATTTATTTTTGCTGGGGCTTCCGACATCTTGGTCATTTCCGACCCACACTCAGTCTATATTCTATACCAGTTCAGACACATCATTCATACAAAAAAATACGTTCATACAATTAAATACATTCATACAGTACACTCATTCCGTTTGGTCGATGGAATAATTGATATTCCTCCACCGACCTACAATTAAACTAAGCTAGATTGGGGTCGATGAGGGACGTTTATTAATATTCCGCCATCGACCCCGCACACACACTCACTCGCTTTCATCGTTCGAGGGGCGATGGTGACGTTCTATCCACCCTCATACCTCGCCATCCATGGCAATACATGCACACAGACAAAACACAAAAACACATAACACATAAGATATATAATATACAATAAAAAAAAAAAAAAAACAATTTCCCCTGAAAAGCGGAACAGGGGACTGAGAAACTCGCTACCGTGCTCGAGGACTCTTCTTAAATCCGGCGGCATGCCTGCACGCTCTCTCTAGGGAGCCAAGGCATGACACGCCTGTATTATGTGGGACACATCGAGCAACCTTTCTCTGCATAAGGGGCACCTGCGCAGGCTTTGGCCCATTAGCAGGTGCCCATGTGTCAACCGAGTATCGCCAATCCTCAGCCGGGTGAGGATGAACTCTTTCCTCCTGCTTAGATTCTCTGAGGGCCATCTACCGGTCGTGCTCTTGACTCGCAAGAGCCTCTGCGTCCTTAGCGTCAGGGGGCCTGATCGCGATGGCCCGATCTGGACGGTGGGACGTACCAGCTGTCGCCGCCTCGTCCGCACGTTCGTTACTCTCCAGGCTGACGTGTCCGGGAATGCAGACAACAACCACCGTTTTTCCGAGAGGGTCCACAGAGAACCTGTCGCGTATAGCCCAGACAGCGCTCAGAGAGTCGGTACATACGAGGAAGGTTGAGCCCTCCTCGGTCCAATACAAGTTATCGATATTGAATATTTATTTAATGTGCAAAATACTTTTAATATTTATCAAAATTTATAAATTAGGAAACTATTTAATATCTTACACACAGCAGGTCACCCAGGATGCGTCAAGGGAAATCTGAAAATCGTCCGGAAATTATACTCAATAAGGCATATACATACCAATGAGGTTTCTTGAGGTTAAAACAGTCAGTAATGTTTTATGCTATAAAGTAAATTGGGCACCAAGTTTTTCTTTTAAAAGATATAACGGAGATATGTGAGTTTCTATTCTTTTAGCAATAGTTTTTCAAATATTTCATTGACATAATCACAAATCAAATAAAGGAAAAGGTCCCGGGTTCGAATCCGGCGGCCGTGCATTTGAACCTGATACTCACAAATGGGCTTCTTTCAAAATACAGCGGCATCCCACAGATTCATGTAACCATGCTAATAAAATACTGTAAAATGTTAAAATAACAAATAAAGTATTTGTATTATTGTTATTGTTAGTGCAATGACTCGAGAAATGGCTTGCAAAAATCATTACCTACTTACAGGAATGATTCACAACTAATCAGTTTTTAATGTCTTAAAGCAATTGATTTCAATCAGCGGATAAATTACAACAATTTAGGTTGTTTCCCATATTAAATAAGTTTAGTTAGTAAGATTAAATTCATTTGTACGACTGTAAACTGTCAATATTCCTTTCTTTCACGAATTCCCGTATATTTTTCCAATATAATATATTCTTAAGTAAGAATCTCTCCCATTTGAATAATAGTTACACGATAATTTCTTAGAATTTCTGAAGAATTTAGCTTTGATTATCGGATATTTTTATATTAACAGGAATTCGAGGTTGCCGTGCGGCGTACGAAGCCACGGTGGAATGTCCAATACGTTACCTACCAGAAAGGTATCGCTTTTAATATCGACATCAATTGTTTTTAACAAAATCAAAGGTTAAATGTAAAACCAAAAAAGGTATTTTTCTGTCTGGAAATATGGTCATGGTGAGCCAGCGAGGCAGAACAAACAAAGATTTCTCATAGGCCAATATTTATCATTGGGCAAGACGTAAAACGGTATTACAAGTATGTGAACATTTAGATCCTTGTTGAATCAACTCATACGTCTGAGCTACATTTTTCGCACCCCAGACCTAACCATTACCTTTTAATGAGCTACGATTTTCCAAACCTCTGAGTCCTCAATACTAAACTAATCGACACTATATATATCAGGTTGGATCCTTACCGCGAGGAATTTTTCACAAAACTAATTAAACGCAAGATAATTCAGCGAATGTAACGGTCGCGAGATTGAAAAGCGATGCCATTCTGAAAACACTTTCATTGTTAAAAGGTTTATTATATATAATGGAAGTTACCTAACTAAAAGTCTTTTAAAAAACAGACTTTATTAATTGGGTCAATATCATCAAATAGAAATTTTAAGAGCGATTTTTAATGATTTTCAGAAGTTAACTATTGTTTGTAACCACCGATTGACGGAAAATTGTTTTTTAACTGTGTTGGAATAATTGAGTTTGACTGGCGCAAAACGCTTTGAGCCGTCGTAAATTAAATTCTCTTTGATGCCAGAATGAATATTTTTATTTTTATTTTCTAATTACTAAATCAAAGGGAATGTCAATAGCTGTTTATTTCAACTAGTTTGATTATTTCTGTAGGCCTGTAATAGCCATCTTCAGCGAAGGGCCTGAATGATTTTGTGACTTTTCTGTGGTCGAAGTAGTTGAATTAAATCGGAAATAATGTTTACAGTCTTTTTAAATTAGGCTTTTATACGAGATAAATTAAATTTTAAATTTACATGAATTTTAAAGAAAGTTACTTTAATGATGTTAGGGCGGAATAAATAGGAGCGAACCGAGGAAGGCAAAAGCAAAAATTACCTTTAAGCTTCCATTAAGAATCTAATCACCTTAAGTTTAGTGTTTACAATAATTTCTGTACAGATAATGTTGAATTTTTATAAGCAGAAGAGACAAGTTTATTTTTTAAATATGAAAAAGAAGTTAAGTACTGTAGTTAGGTACTTTTCTTTATAACATTTCATTTACATACAGTGTATGTGTTTTTTGTTTTGTTTGTGTGTGTGTGTATTTATATATATATATAAACCTGTATGCCCACAAGTGTTAAGAAAGGGGCAAAAGTTTCCTAATTGTTTTTAACTTCGCAAGAATGTTAGGACATCCGTTTCCGACACTCGCGAATGTAAATTGCGAGGGAGGCTGAAACCACAGTTGTGAAAATATAATATAGAAGAGCGAAAAAAGTTCAAAATGGAGCAACTTTCCAGCGCTAACAAATAATAAAAATTTAATTTGCGAAGTTTGAAAAGTTGTAAAATAGAGGGGCAAGCTGAGAAAAGAGTCAGAGGAAATGAGCGAGACTCACAGGGCCTAGTTCAATAAGAGTGTGGGAGATATATATCTGTGTTTTCGCACTTAGAGTTCAGGAGATAGGCCTGAGAAAGGGCTGCAGAAGATTAAATCGGAAATACTATGCCGAGGTGAATACAGAGCAGCAGAGATATTACTGGACTAGTAGGCCCTCAACATAAATTGTACCGCCCACGTTCTCAGAACCTTTCAGTCGTTTATTATTGAATCTAATATTTTTTTAAAACTCTTTATGGTTTTACCTATTTCCTATATTTCCAGAAAATGTATGCATAAGAGATATAATATCTCTTCAAATTCACCTCACGTTTAATGACTAAACATTATTCGCTGGTAAAGTTGAAACTAAGTCCTAAGGGAAATTTAGCTAATCTCTCATACTCTCTTTCTCGAACTATCCCCACATTGAAATATCAATTTATATTTATATGTTTCTCTCAACTACCCACATGCACATTCTCGCTGTACTGAATTGTATTGAAAAATAAATTTTGTTCATTTGAAACGATGTAACATATTGACCACAAAAAAACTTCATTACAGATAATTAATTTTTAATGAATTAAAGTATTGTAAAACATAGTAACTATTGTATTTTACATTAAATGTAACATTGTCCTTGATACGAAATATTGTGTAATAAATTATGCGATCATCATCATCTCTATCGATCGATTTATTTTCGATTCGGGGGATTCGAACTTCGGGATTTGAACCCACGACCTGCGTCACCTCTGTTCCTACACCTCTGCTCTAACCACTTGAGCTATTGTGACCTCGATCCATTCGGACATCAACTTCCCATCTCAACCTCACCCTTTGAATTTTCCCTCCTTTTTGAAGTTTTTCAAATGTGTAATCAATAGAGAATAATGTAAAAAACGTATTGAAAAGTATTTTGATATTTTAACCGATGTCAGCAACAGTTGTACGGCAGTGAAAAGATTCAAAAAAGACTGAAATAAGAACCAGGACAACATATTTTACAACTTATACATAAATTCTTACATGCAAAACAAGGCTTAAAAATAACAAATTATTCGTCTGACTAAAAACAGAACTTTGATGACTTTATAAGTTAATATAGTATATTTTTCAATTTAAAAGTTTACAACAATTTTTGTTTTTTGTATAAACTAATATTTCATAAAGCTAAAAAAAAGTTGATTCCCATTAATAATACAGGAAGTAATCTCAGCAGGCCTGTACTTTGAATGTGTAGATTTCCATCTCTTCGAATCAAATTAGTCCTTTATATGCTCCCTATCACGAAATGGGGGGAAATTGAGAAATCCCTTTTAACACCATATCCCTGCACGTATGAATGAAATCCAATCGTAACGGGCAGGAGATTTGACGTGGGATTCAGTGTGAGTGGTAAGAGCGGGAGGGGGTGGATGCGAGAGACCAAGGGTGAGAAAAAGTGAGACTTTTTGAACGATGGATAAGGTGTTGGACATCTCCGTTTGTGAACACACCATGTAATCTGAGACATGTTGGAACATGAAAAGACTTTCTCGTCAGGTCACCGAACGGAGCGATCATAATGAACATATCGTATTTCGTCTACCAAATATATTTTTTTACAGGGACGGCACGAGTCATGCGAAAGAAACAGCCTGTAACTGTCGGGACGTATTCGAGCTGCTTTTAAACGTACAAGATACAGGATTTCGGGCCAGTGAACAAAAAATGCCTCGACAAACCCTTCTTCCACTACTCGTTACAGACGGGGGTAAATCGACCAAAAGTAATTGAATTACTGTTTACTTCTACCTTGATGTATAATAATTTTGCTCTCTTTATTCTATCTCGCTTTAATAAGTGTTACATAAATATTTTAAAAAGGCATAACAATACATTGTATGGATGTGTGGTGATTAGTGACCATTAATTGATAATTATTTAGAAATCGTGAGATGCGGCCTCGTGTGATGTAGGTTTCAGAAAAACATTTCTTTATCGTGCCAACGTTTCGATCTTTATTGAGCACTCTCAACACGACACGCAAGAATGGCACAATTTCACAGAAGAAAAACACATTGAGCCATGAAGATGATCTCAATAAAGATCGGAACGTTGGTTCGATAAAGAAAATGATTTTTGAAACTTACGTCACACCGGTCCACTTCTCACGATTTCTGGATATTATATTGTATAATCAGTAATTATATGCATACTAAATTCCGATTCAATTTAATTTTTTATATTTTCAGTTTTATAAATTGTAACGTGACACAGAATTGTTCGTGACTTCTGTACTTTGCAAGGTTTAGTATTTTTTTTATTAGAAAAGTTTGGACCACTTTGTCATATAAAATGGCTTAAATAATTGCTCTGAAATTTGCTTTGAGGCAACAGACAGGTGGATGTCTTTCGTAATTCATGGGATTACAATTTAATTTAAACTAAAACATATTATATTTTGTATCGCCCTACGAATGCATAAACATCGTGTAAGTATTCATGAAGTGTACAGAATATTTTGTGGTAAAGGAACAAAAAAAGGCAACAAAGTTTCAGTGTCATACTCCTGAATCGGGATTGAACCAGTTCTTTTACAAAAGGAATATCATGCTTATTGGAAAGGCCATTGGTGATGATGCGAAAGAATTTGAATTGAAATGTGATGATTAGGATTAGATTAAATTGCTTGATGGTACTCTAGAATACTTAAGTCCAGGATTGTCTGATAATAATCTTGTAAATGGTAATTTTGTTATCTATCTATTGCTTACAAGATCTCCTAATAGTATGTTATCATTTTGTTACATCCTTGAAAATTCGTGTTTGGTCAGTCAACCCACGTCTGATATTTCACAAGGTTTACTTTGCGATTTAATTTTTGAAAAATGCTCTTTAATACTATCAAGACGGAAAAGGAAATCAATAGTGGTATGGTAGTGAGTTAAGATTAGTAGAGTGTCGAAATTATCGATTTATTTTGGTGAAAACTTAATTTCACATTTTGTAAGCGTATGGTTATATTTTTTAATTGTGTTAATCATTAGAAATAATTTCCTAGTGAAGAGGATCCTCGAAACCTTGAGGAAGGAGCTTGAGTTTTCAAACTCGCCTTATTTCTGATCTTTCATATATAATTATGTCATTAAAGCTAATATAAATCATATAATGGCCCAGCTCCGCAGAGAAACTCTCGCGTATAAAGAGAATTGACGAAAAGCCCTCGGAGGAGTTGACTCTGAGAAGAAAGATTACCCTCACCGTGAGTATTTATTAGCATCTGCAGTCCGAGCGAGTCTATGGAAAATTAATAACGTGGACCTTTAATTAGGTCAGTATTTACACAGTAAATAGGTGTAATGAATGATGTTGAAGCGTGAGTAGGAGTGTGAATGAGTTTGGATGTAGATTACTGATTGCGTTGGGCTGAAATGACCCAGCTGTTCTTAGCCCCTAGGCGGCTGGAGGATGTTCTGTTGATGATTTATGGAGCTATCTTTTTAGTTTACAATTCAAAGAAATCAAAATTTCAAGTCTATAATAAAATATATGAGGTTTTAATCATGAAACCTAGCGAGGTCACTATGCTTTTATAAATATTTTGGTATCAACTTAAATAAAATTCATCGTTAATCTGACACATATCGAAAATTACACTAAAGAAAACCGAAGTTTCATTGTTGACGTTAATCAGACAGAACTCGGATCAACGTATCCAAGTCTTGATAAAGTTGAACACGTACCACTGTAATTGTTTACCTCCAGGGACGGACGGAGATAAGTGCGCCCCTCCGAATATCATACAGGGTTGATTCCCCGGGGACTCCTTGCTGGCAGTAAAAAAGGGAATTACATCTTATCTTCACTCGTACCGACGTCATGCCGTTTCACTCTAACTTATAATGAAAAACGTTGATTAAACTTAATCTCGAACAAGCGGGGTTTTAATAATTACATATTTTTATAGTGGAAGAAAATGAGAGTCCTGGGATTTGTATACTGGAACGGCGCGAATGCAAATGAAGTCTCTGCTATTTGAAATGTAATTCGTTGTAACAATGGTGTTCGTGAAGCCTCAGCTGTCGTCTCAACTCGGTAAGATAAAGTTCTTTAATTTAAATTAATAAACAATATTTCATCTACAACGACGAAAATCCAAAGTTAAATTGAATTAGACTTATTTTAAAAATTTAATCTAAACACTTCGATTAAAAAATTAAACTGCCAGTGATAGAACATAGGCAAAGAAAAGTTAAAAAGCAATTAATACTGTTTATTTCTTTATAAAATGGTGGTCTTCATGTAATACTTTACAATTACTTTTCGTGAAGTTTATAATGAAATTTTTTATTGTTAATTGTTTGGCCAGTTTTTGAAGGTTTAAGTTTTGACATGGTCTGCCTCTAGCATTTAAATAATTTCCCTTTTGTTCAATTAATGTAGTAAATACTATGTATTTAATTTAAATGTCTCCTTAATTGTGTTCAACTAAATATGGAACTAATAACCATTTAATTAAAAGCAAATTTGCAAATTGTGATTGTGAGGGATCTCAAAAGCAGAAATTATATCAATCCACGGGGTGCCGGTGTTTCGAACCCGAGACCTTTACCTTACAGTGATGGGTGCCGTTTTAACGCTTAAACCGTTGCGGCCACCGACGCCCCCACGAGAACATATTATTTCGTAGTCTGGTATATTAGTATATTCTAAGCTTATCTATCACATAAATTAAACAAATCTCTCTCATCCGATAACTTCAAAATAGCTTTCAAAAATTATAAAACAATCACAACACTGTTTTCCAAAATTAAAGACCCCACAACAATTACAAATAAAGCTGACGTAATCTACAATATCAACTGTTTAAACTGTCCAGTAACTTACATTGGTCTTACACACAGGAGAGTCAAGCTGCATATCTATGATTGCAAAAAACCCAAAGAAAATCCTACAGCACACGCTACCCATCACTTTGAACACCAACACAATTTTGACTTCAAAAATACCACATACAGAACAAAACAAATTCAAACGTAATTTTTTTTAGAAATGGTTTACATCAAGAAGGCTAGACACAGCATCAATTACAGAACAGATACATGCAAACTCAATCGCAGCTAAGCCAACATCATTAATCATATTCAATACAGATAACATACATATCATTACATTACATTACACACATCAAATATTTTTAGCATAGTCTAATTGTCCAACAATCTATCGATTTATCCCTTTCTATATAATTCTGAAAGAATAAACTGGCCGAAACATTACCAACACATTGTTTCCCTTTATCGGATCTTTTCACCTCAAAGAAGCCGACGACAAAATAGTCTCTTCTATACCTCCTTCTCCACCCCTTCAAAATCCAACATATATAAACATTAAATAACAAAATCTCCCTGGCACTCTCAACACGACACGCAAAAATGGCACAATTACACAGAAGACAAACACTTTGAGAAATACTTCGATGGAATATAAAATATATTTTTCATTGTATAAATTCACTTTTCCACATCCACATGTATCTTCTAAATGTAAACTATGTTTGTAAATCCCAGGTCCTGAAGATGATCTCAATGAAAGGTCGAAACGTCGGACACGATAAAGAAAATGTTTTCTGATACCTACATCACACCAGACCGCACATCACAATAGCTGAATAATTATCTATTAATGGTCACTAATCTCAACATATATTCTAAGCTTTGCTTAAAAATTGGTAGATAAGCCCTCATAAATCGCTGTTACATTTTTTATAAGTTTTAGAACTAAAGACCGCTATTAAGAAACAATATGACATGATTGAAGAATATTATTGGGTTATAAAAAATAATAACAACCTTTGATCAAAAATTATGTAATTGTTTGACGAAGATTAAACTATCATTTCAGCAAACCAAGTCAGTAGCAGTCTTCAGAAACTGTTCATTTCTCCTAATGGAAAGAATGGTTTAACAAATGGAGGATCAGCTCGATTAAACCAAATGACAACAAATTGTGTTTTATTGTGTACTGCCTATTTTGTTTATTTACTATGTATTTTCCTATTTTTACCTTATCATATAAATACCCTCTGAAATAATCCATATATAATTTTTTGTAATGCTACCATTTTCCTTATCACTATTTCTCAGTCCTTAGAGCTATTCCTAATACAATCCCTAATTAACATTCATAAAACTCATTCCCAAACCTCCAATGTCTCAGCATCTCCCAACGTGATATCAGTTTGTGTCATTACTTGATAAAACCTTAAAACACCTCCTGAAAGACTTATACTTATCAGATATCTTCACGTCCCTTGAATAGAAAGAAAGCTGCTAACGTGCTTTTTTAGACGCGAGTCAAACTTTCGATCGAGTAAAGCAGCCAGGCTTGTTCTTGAAATTTAAGGGAGAATCTTTCCTACCTCATCATATAACAAATACTTTCAAATATTATTCGAAATATCATTCTCCGTACTGAATCGAGTGTCGCAAGGTAGCATATATGGCCCTATTATATATTTAGTGTACACTGCAGACATATTATATTAACCGAGATATTTTAGTCGTAACATTGTAGAAAAAGCCATATCTGAAAGGATGAGACGTAAGTAACTCTAAAAGTTAATTGTCCGCAATTTAAGGTTTTATCTACTGACCATCGGCACAGAAGAATAGTGCAAACAGATCATATTGACTACCCAAAAGACGACCTGACAAATGAACAAGGCTCTTGCTACAAAACAAAAACTACATTTCACGTCAATACCACACCAAGCTTGACATCCGGAATTGAACTGTGACGTTCAACGAAGCATTCCGACTCCAAAGAAACTATTTGCTCCAGTAAAAGTCCTTCAAGCCATCACCGAAGCTCACTACTTCGTATCCAACCTTACCATACATAGACAGTCTATTTTTATTTGATCTGGAAAAACGACGAAAATTCCAACTGTCTCGCGATGTTATTGAGGCAAGTGAATATAATTGTGCAAAGATTATTTTTCTAATCGTATAGTATAAAATGTATAAAAACAATAAAGTTGTTTGTAGAGCCTTAACATTGTAAATAGTAATTTAACCAAATTAAAACTTCAGCTTTCCGATAATTTATTAAACTTTTTAGGTATTTATAAAAGGACAGTTATTTATATAAAAAATTTTTTTTTTAATTTGGGAGTATACCTATTCCTCCCATTTTCCAGAATAAACCGACGATGGTCAGTCGATTAACGTGTCAGTTGACGTGTCCAGCGACCGACTCGAATTGCAGTTTTCGACCAATTCAGCCTTTGCACTAATAACTGGTGGGCGTTGAAAGCTTTTTAATGTACCGCTTTGTAAACTAAGGCCGTTATATCCGTAACTTTTGCCTCCGTCCTGTTGATACCTTTGACAATATATTGGCAGAAGTCAGTTCACGCATTCGAGTGCGTCGCGATTAATGTTTGCTCGCCGGTATTTAGCTGTATGGCTTTGACCATGTTCGGAATAATTAAATAGGCCTGGCCCAATTACCGGACACCGTCACCCATTAACCCTCCGTGCCTCTCCGCTCTTGTTTCATCAAAACGGATTTATTTGCCGTCTGCCAATTCGGCTTTCAACTTTTATGCCCTTTGGGAAAAATGAAATGACGCACTTTGCCCATGGTATTGGAGGCAATAGTAAATGTAATGGCACTATTTACGAGTGAACATTACGTGAGTTTACGAGGGAAATCTCCTGTCGGCGCAACCCTCCCTGTACAGAAATGTTATGAAAACGACTATGGAAAAAAAACCTCTAAGAAAACGAACAGTTTTCAATTTTAATAATTTAACGACAATAAATTACAAATATATATATAATCGTTAAATAACCCGTATTTGGTAAATCGTATCCCCTTCTATGTTAGCTCTCACAAAGCTGAACATCCTTTTCCTTTTGTAATTAATTACTTCACTCGGAACACTTATAATAGACAAAATATTCATGAAAGAGAATACCAGTATTTTCTTGTAATTTAAATGTAAATAATAAAATCATTCCTTTAAAAAGTGAAGAAATGAGAATTTAGCAATGCTCAAACAGAAATGGAATATATTATTAGAAGAGGAGAACTGTAAAAACAAAGAGAGAAATTTATATTTATAAAAGTGAATGTTTATATATATATATTAATGATAAAAAAGAAAACTGCTGAACCGATTTCGATGCGAAACAAAATACAAGTTTTGTCATTATATTTGTCCAGGATAGTGCAAATTAATTCGTTTTTAACCCGCTTTTAATATATGAAAGAACTCCTCAAAATCATAAAAATCATTGACAGTGAAGAATTGTGTTATTTAAAGCTTAATTTTTTTAACGATACATTTCACATTGTCAAGACGTTGAACAAGTTTGTGCAAAGTCAAAATATTTAATTTAAAAAATGTTTGTTTGTTCCCTAATTTCCTAAAATGCTGATAGCTTTACGTTGTTTTTTGAAGAATAGTTAAGCAGGACTCCAGACCAATAAGGCGTAAATAAAATACGAATGGAACCAAAAAATAGAAACAATATTTAAGACTCTATAATATATCACTATAATTTAGATTTCTCAGCAAAAAAAAGAAAAAAAAAGATTTTGGTAAATTTAGATGCACTCTATTTGACTATGTGTATCCCAAGAGAAATATGAATTTCCACACTCAAGTATTTTATTGATTGATTGTTGGTAACTACATTAGTTTTTGAATTAGAAGTTTTCAGCATCATAACTTTTGTTTTCCCTTTGTTCGGACCATTTTCAATTAACTTTTCCAAATTAGATCTCAGTTTATTATATTATTCGATTAGCTTACATGGTTCATTCAACAGGGAACTGCAATCATCAGCATTCGCGGTAAAACGAATTGTGGGAAAGGAATTGTATGGGTCATTCGTGTAAGTTACATACACAGGACCCGAACCCTTCTGTGGAATAGGAATCCACACTATTAACGATTATCTCAGACAGAAGGACAAAAAGGAAATAAGGGAACTTTGGAATTCACTTATTGGACATAAACAATCCTAGAATTTTCTAACCAATTTTGGAAAGAAAGAAATCACGGAATGCGTCAAAGGAAGCAGGAATAGACTGCAAATCCTAACAGGATTCCTAACAGGACACTGTAGACTAAATGGACATTTAAAGAAAATCGGAGTAAACCAAGATGGCACATGCAGATTCTGCAAAGAAGCGGAAGAAACACCAACACATCTGCTAACAAACTGCGGAGCAACATTAGCCCGCAGGAGGAAGTGCTTTGGGATGTACAATGTGACCATAGAAGAGCTTCAACCAATAAAACCGGGCCTACTAATCAAGTTCCTTGACGAACTAGGACTCACCGATGTGCTTTAAGCAGAGAACGGGGGATACAATAGCTCTTGAAGGGCGCAGTATACACACCCTGAAAACTTTCAATCATCATCATCAAGTTACATACAGTATGAGGTCTAGAAATATATAGTAACAAAATTACTGAATCAATTATAGTTACAAAACTACTTATACATTATAATCGCAAAAATTACAGAATTAGCTTAGCTGATATAAAGATAGGAAGATACAAACTTCACTGTTGTACTTGTACTATACGCGGCAGTAGTGTATTCAATTCAAATTACAAACCAGAATCGCTGGTGGACTGCGAGAAGTGATTGGTACAACTATGTGTGTGTTTATGAACAAACATCTGCAGATTTGAGCTTATATAAATCAACAGTCAGATACTAGGGAGATTCACAATGTTTGTAAGATGTTAACTCGTGTTAATTGGAATAGATGTCCAGTAAGATCATGAACGCCCCTCATTTCTTAACATGTTAACGCTGGGAGTGGCGATTGGTAATAAAAGTAAAGCGATAACAGTCGTTGAAGGTTGTTTGTTTTGTTTTTCTTTTGTGTTAAATTGCAAAACGCCAGGAGTTAATGAGTAAGGGAAATTAGTCAACTTATTCATTCAAATTGCACTCAAAAAGTACAAACAATGCAAAAGCAACAAATCAAACGGTAAAAACAGCTGTTAAATTCATGGCTGCCATATTGATTACCTAAGGGATAGCAACGTGACTACATTTCCGACCTAACATCTAACATTGGCCCTAGCCTGATCGAGCAACGTCAACTAGCCTATTCTTACAAGTCTACGTGAATATTTTTCTCGATCTAACACGACCCAATCGAGTTAACACAAAGATCGTGAATACCCTTTTATTTTTGTAACTTTCTTATTCTTCAGCACTAATTAATTGCGATGATTTTGCTGACGTCTGAATTATGCTTCATCTAACATTCTGATATTTTGACACTATTGTAGTATTACATTTTGCTGTTGTTTAAAATTCCACTCAATCTACATATGCTAATACAACATAACATATTCCATGATACCAACAGAAGTTCCTTTCCAATACAAATGATTGCAGTTTTCAATTAAACTGGCTTTTGCAGTAATGACAAACAAATCACAAGGTCAATAATCTATTTTGTGAGTTGAATTTGTAGAATCCAAGATATTCTATTGGATAAATGTACGTTCCATGCTCCATGAGAGGGGATTTGTTGTTCGTATACCACACGGAATCACCGAAAACACTGAATATCCAAGAGCATTGCTATAAACCCTGAATAAAACAGTAATTACAAATTAATATAACGTAATCCCAAGCAAAAATTATGTTTCACTTGCAAATATCTAATGTGATAATTAAATACAATCATTGCTATCAAACATTGAATGTGTAAATTTAATTTATATATTTATGCTCCTTTCTTTTCCTTCAATAGCAACATGGATGCTCACAGTAATGTCAGCACTTTTTACTATTCCCCGTGTTATAAATTTAGTTAAATATATCAATTCATTTTATTATTCCGATATCGTGAGATGCGGTCTGGTGTGATGTAGGTATCAGAAAAACATTTTCTATATGATACCTACATCACACCAGACCGCATCTCACGATATCTGAATAATTATCCGTTAACGGTCACTAATCTCTACACATTCATTTTATATTTTGTACTATTAAAACATGTTGCCGTTTGGACCTAGTACGCCTTTAAAAAACAATTTATTACAGTAACTATTATTATTTGTATCTAGAATATTTATATTAATACAAATACTGTGGTGAACTGTATAGGGAAATAGCAATTAGGTTTTCAATATAAGTATGTTTAATTTAACATGTGAAGGCAAACAACTTTTTCAGAACTACTGTGCATGACTGGCATATATCAACATATTTTAATAAATTATGAACATTTATTAAATTCAGATATATTTAACATGATGACATGGCAAAGTGCGTAATATTAACCTGAGCCCAATCCATTTTCTAGTTTTTTCAATTGTAAAAATAATAACATAAATAAATAATAAAAAGTGTTATTGTTAGAACTTCGATGCTTACAAAGTTGCATTGGTATAAGTATATTTCTAAACAAATCTTATAAATTCCCAACGATTAATTTTTCGGAAACGGAGTTCATCATGGATAGAAAACGCTCAAACTGACTCGTCTTTAGTAATTTGACTCATAAAAGGAAAGGGCAATTTATATTTAAGAGAGAGAAGGGTTTTTCATATCTTGTGCCATTTCATACTTTCAGTTAGTTGATGAGACGAGGAAAATTGATAGATCAAAGAAATTCAAAATGATAGGTTTGTGCAAATAATTTTATATTTTCATCTCGAAAGCAATGCTTCATAAAGAAGTATAATAGTAATTAAAACGACCCCACACGTGAAATTTGGCCAGTTTTATGGAATGTTAACTTTATGGGGAGTGAATTCTTCCGAAAACCATAGTAGATAAAAAGTGAGCCACCGTACCAAATGAATTTCTAGTTGGCAATAATTAATTGAAGCAATAGTAGGAGCTTTGTCCGCAAATTGAAGACAAGCTCGTTAAGTTGATAGCCGGCCACGGGTCTTATTCATTACTGTTATGTCAGGAGATTCCTGTTTATTGTTGCTGCACAAAGAATGTCCACCTTTGATCCCTTTCGGAAACGTTCTGTCTCATCCTTTTGTAAACATTGTTCTCGTTGATAAAAAGACTATTTTGAGTAATACGTATTACGAGAAAAATTCTGCTGTAGTCGTAAAATGCAAATAAAATAAATGGTTGTAATAGGAATATCATTTTAGAAAAATCATCAGTAACTTCAATACGGCCTTCTTTGAGCGACATCAAAGATATGGGTTATTTAAAATAAATAGAAAAACAATTTGCATAATTTTAAATTTCGTACAAATATGTGTGTATGTTGACAGTACTATTTGTACAACATACGTGATCAGTAATCAATAAGTAATGTGAAAAATTAATGTACACTTTAATACATAATTCGCGACTTATTGACAGATGTTCTTGTGGATTTGTCATTTCGATTCTCCTTGAATAGAGAGGACAACGTTGACAAAAAATAAAATTCAAATTATCACCCAATCAGGATGCATGTGATTGCTATTCAAATAGGGTTAATTGGAGGTGATCTGACATATATACATATTGACAGTACTTGACATATATTGACAGTACTATTTGTACAATATACGAGATCAGTAATCAATAAATAAGGTGAAAAATTAATGTACCCTTTAATACATTGAAGAATTTTCTCTTAGCATAAATTAAATAAATTAAAAATTAGAAATAAAAATGAATAAAACTACAATGTCATTGTGCTTTTTTTATTGTTGAATTATATATTATTAGTGTGGCAGTGTCAATAGCGTTAGCTAAAGACGTCCCCTGGTCTATGCTTGCAGTCGGTTTCCTAATGTTAATGTTAACCGTGATTCGGTAGAACAAGTATCATGATTAAGAGGCAAAACCGAGATGAAAATTTAGCTCGAACACGACCGGGGTTGGTTTTGCTTATTAGAAAGTTTCAAGGCCCAAGAGAGAACAATGCTCTCCAAATCTAAACTGTTATCGTTCTAATTAATTGCCCGCTAGGTTGCTCTAATTGGGTCTTACCATAAACCAAATCCAACAATAAAATGTCTCGGATGATAGTTAATTCGAGGGCTTGTTACAAATCGTTGCAAGCATCATACTTTGACATTCGTCTCAATTTTATAATCTGAGTTGTTGGGTGTTTTTTGTTAACTAAAACACAAATTATTTTTATGTCATACATTTTTAATCACTAGTGATTTTGGGCATGTACGTGGTCCCTCTTGAAAGCTGTTATTTGGGCTAAATAGAACCCACCGGCTTCAGTATTGCCCTCTTTGTCTGCCTAGACAGGTTTTAGTAAGTTGAACATGTGAACATAAAAACTTTTAACTATAATATTCTTTTATCGATTGTGGAGAAGGAACGGAAGAAAATCAATTTGTAAGAAAAGGAAGCAGGACAACGGCTATAAACTGAAATGGGGCGGATTTATACTGGGTAAATTAAATCACTGTAAAAACCTAAGTACCTATAAAACATTATTTTGCAATTGAACATCATGTAGAATAAAATTACAGTGTTCACAATAAGAGTATAATTATCGGTTATATCTAAACACAAAATTTATATTTTTAAGTCTATGCCGCCATTCTCCTTTTCAAGTAAAAATATTGTTGGTATACCCACATATTCTAACTTTCAAATTACTAAAGATACTAGTAAAAGAAACAACCATAACACATATACTTAATTACCGACTTATGAACTTGCTGGCAGATTAAAGTAAAGGAGCAATAAGCTTGATGTGAAAAACCGCACTTTTCACAGTATAGTCTTAATCATAGGGCGTTCTACAATAGACTACTACACATACTACTACATATAACAACTAAACAACCCGCTTTATAGTTGAAAAACTAACTTCACTATTTATACGTGGAAATGTACAAAGATCGTAGAAATTTTAAAAAATTAACACCTTCCAATTTTTTCAGAGATTGTTTGTTTTGAAGGTACATATTTGACAAAAAATTATCGCCATTTCTATTCATAGAGAACTGGTTAAAGGCACTATATTGCAGTATATTGTTCATTACAACTGACAAATTCGCTTTAACGCTTTAAAAATTCAAATGGGCCTTTCAGTTTTGGAAAATTTTGATTTCCGTTCTATCGACTCGATTGTTAACCATGTCAACGTGCTTTATAACCAAGTTAGTACGACCAAATGCCATTATATTTAACCAATTCTCGTTAATCGTTGTCAATCGTTTTTGTTCTCACACTGATTGCCTTCTGGAAAACAAACAATCAGCCAGATCCGATTTATGCAGATCTCCTCCAATTAACCGTATTTGAATAGCAATCAAATGCATCCTGATTGGGTGATAATTTGAATTTTAGTTTTTGTCAACGCTGTCCTCTCTATTTAAGGAGAATTGAAATGACAAATCCACAAGAACATCTGACAATAAGTCGAGAATTATGTATTAAAGGGTACATTAATTTTTCACATTACTTATTGATTACTGATCAGGTATATTGTACAAATAGTACTGTCAATGTACACACATATTTGTACGAAATTTAAAATTATGCAAATTGTTTTTCTGTTTATTTTAAATAACCCATATCTTTGCTGTCGCTCAAAGAAGGCCGTATTGAAGTGACCGACGATTTTTCTAAAATGATATTTCTATTACAACCATTTATTTTATTTGCATTTTACGACTATAGCAGAATTTTTCTCGTAATACAAGGTGAGCATTGTTGAAACTGTGGAATTCAAGACAATAGAGGCGAGTTAGAGTAGTCAGTAAAAACAGTATTACCTGCTACCAATATGGTTTTAACGTAGGAAGAAGCAACCATATTATAAAGCATCTATTTATTTAATATTAATAACTTATTTGTAGCCTGTACATATTAACACAAATTAAACATATATGCTTTCTTTTCTTGATCACAATACAGGCCAGCACTGCACCCGGAAGACTCATGCTATAGAAAAGTCTTACAACGTGGCTCTTAATATAAGGGTTTAAGGGGTTGTGAGGTCTCAAAGCTGTCCTTTGAAACAACGAGGCCGATTTTCGGGATGGTTAAGAGTAGAGAGGTTGACGGGGATGTTTTTGAAGCGGGATGGAATCGGTTTGACGACAAAGGAGCAAACTGTCTGAGACATTGGATGGATGAACTGGATATTGGATGGCTGGCAAAACGCTACAGTTTCAGTTTATGTGTTGATGTACAAATATATTTCGATGCTAAAAGTCTTCGTGGAAAATTCCACATCAATCTATTGCCTAGGTATGGTCCTCATCATTTGACCAATTTTTGTTGATATATGGAAAAGGTCGCTTGGAAAGGATTAGATGTAGAAAACAAATTTGCTATATGATTCGAGTGGTAATGTTGGTATTGGGATTAGGAAATCAGCAGTAGAAAAGGGATAAAAGATTAAACACATAATCCTCCAGAGGTCTCTTATATAGGAATCAAAAATAACGTAATGGTAAGCAGTGGGTAGAAATTATTTAAATGTATGGGGACCAGACCTTATGGAGAAAGCTGCATCCGAGGAAATATTTGGCCTAGTCAAAATCATTCATAATTCGGTGACTGATGGTACTTAAAAAAATAAAATAAAATAAAAATAAATAAATATATATTTGTATTTATTCAATTTCAAAGGAATCTTTTTACAACCTACTAGCCATTTAAAGAATTTGCCCTGCGTTTCGTGCCATGTAATATTTAGGAAATTTTTGTTAGTGTTATCATCTTAAAATCAATGAAACCAAATTGTTTATATGCTCAGTTATTCAGTTCAGAATTGTACAGTTTCGTAGTTGTGTGATTTTAAATCAATTATCTAATTTCAGGTAAAGTATAGTTTTGAACTTGATATATTTTATTTATTTTGAGAAATAGATTTGTTTAAACATTTAACGCGCATACAATTTATTTCTTTAGGTTTTAAAACATAGCTATAAACTAGTTTTAAACTTAAAATTATAAAACTTTATTTAACAGTATATATTTTGGCTTATAGGGTTCATGTAACTAAGTATCGCCTTTTTCAGTCAATCTCAGTTGTTTCCAAAACTAATTGGATCAAAATGTGGGACACGGTGTTTTAATTCAGCATTTTTAAAGCACGAGATATCATAAGAAAAATAATACTTTCTAATGTGAAAGGCAAATTTAATTTTAATTTTTTTCGTTGTTGTTTGATGTTTCAATGTTTGATCTGTTTTTGCAAAGAAGGGTTGTTCCAACACCTTAATGTATTGTACACAACTTAACAAAAAGTACTGAACAGGAGATTACGAGAACTTCCACTCTAGAGGATTCTTATGAATTCTACCCTTTGAAAATTGTTGCATGAATATATTTGTATAAAATTTGTCTATGTTTAAAATGTAGTTGACACAATTATATTAAGAAAAGCCCATTAATGAGAATAAGTTGTAGCTAGATATAATTAATATCCAAAAATTCCTGGACCTCCTAGCATCATTGATGTTCTGAACAATATTCCTTTATTTCTATAATTTTGAAGGAATAAAATTGAATGCCTTAGAAGAGAAATCCTATGTTGGAACACTGAGCATGTTCTCACTTGAGCAATTGAATAATTAAAAATATGTAATACAAAACTAAGGATATCGTGTAACCATGAGTATAATGTTGTTCCAGTGATGTCATTAAGATTTCTTTAATATTGTATTTGTACGCATTTTTATTGAATAAGTTTAATTGCATAGTAATTGTTTAAAAGTGTATCAATTGTTGAACAACGTGGCACGGGTTGAAAAGGATTAGTATTAGCTCAAAAGCGTTATGATTGTATGATTTATTAGATGTCCGGCTATAGTTGTGTGATTGATAGGTTGTGTGGACGGAATTTTCAGGAACATTTAGGGCGATTGGAGTGGAAAGATGAAAAGGCGAATTCAGGGCAAAACCGAGGGAAAAGATATCCCAAACTCTTAGGAACAAATTAAGTTACATTTTCTATACTACGTCGCCACAATATTAGAATTGAAGTGTAGCGATATTATTGATAAAAGGAATTAAATCATCCAGCAAAAGAATTTAGAAGTTAACCAATTCTTTTAATGAATTTAGGCTTAAATCATAAATATATGAATTATTTTGCTTGCTTGTTTTTATTTACTATAAAGATGACAGTTTTTACAATGTCGTTTTATTTGTAACCCCCTAATGAACTAAAAAACGTAGTAAAACATTCAGTACAACTGTATCTTATACCTTCCTCCTCCTTTTCTAAAGTCTGTCTTTAAATCTTACCTTATTAGAAATTATTCCTTCCGTAGTTCAGTAATATATTTACGGAAAACATAAGTAAGCGTCGAAAATAATTTAACTAAGGGAGTTGTAAGACCGACTTTTTTTCACACCTTTTAATGGATACGGGAGTTTGAACATTTTTACAGTCTGGAAAAAGTTGGTGCGGTAGTCCTTAAGACGGATTACCCTTACAGTTAATTTCAGAGTTGGGCAGTTGACTTAGTAGCCTGACTTCAGGAAAGGAGAACCTTAAGTTTCTCTTATGTTACAGTTTACATTGCGGTCGAAATTCCCTCTAAGCAAGAAACAAACTTTTTGTCGCTCTACATGAATCGAGGTGGCTGAGAATGTTATTCGGGAGTTTTAAGTGGACTGTAGGTTAGGTGGTTCTGAGACCCTTCCTCCGAAATGAACTGTCAGCAACAAACTCACAGGATTAAACCTCAAAACTAGGGGGCAAAGTTGAACCCAGACCCCCTTCAATCCCACTAATAATGCCCAGGCCTTTATATGCTCATAGGCCCTCGTCCTAAACGAGCGAAACGCTCTTTTCTTGTGTGCAGCGGGAAACAGAAAATCAATATTAGTCTCAACAAAGTCGGAGCAATCTTTGCTCTTTTTTAATACTTCTCAATAATAATCGTTATAAAAATCTGCGAAAACGATTTAATAAAAGCCACCGCTATTTAAATTTCAGTAAACTACCATCTAAACTGCAAATGATTAGGTAAAACTCACAAATAAATGTTTCATTTATGGTCAGTATTACATGAATTACGAACTTATAGCTTTTTGTTAATAGTTATATAATACGAAACACCTGAGCAATTCCAAAATATTGTAGCTTGTTTGGCCACTTGTTGAAAATTCGCTTGCGGTTTTACCATTTCTGCGTTGCTGGTTTATTTATTCTCGCTGCTAACATTTCTATTCAAAACTGAAGCTCACCTGTGCAACACCCACTTTGAGTGAGTACAGATACTTTGATTGAATCTAAAATTTCTAGCATTGTATAAATTAATTTTGTTTTACATCCTACGTATTTGTAAAATTTAAACAATGTTTATATATCTCGGTCCCTGGCTGTGATCTTAATAAAGATCCAAACATTGGCACGATAAAGAAAAAGTTTTTCCAAAACCTACTTCACACCAGACCGCATCTTACGATCTCCAAATAATTAATATATGGTATCTTGAATTCTATCTATTGTCGATGCCGTGGTATGAAATTATAGCTACAAAATCGGGGAAAAAAGCTGAAACACATGTGACTTTTTTAAATCAGCGATATAACATAAAATCAGATAGGATTATGTTACTAAATACAAATTTTTACAAACAATAAAGAAAATACATTTGTTCAAGGAAAACTATTCCTTGAGTTGAAATAAAGTTGCAAATATTTTCCGTGAAAGCGCTTTTGTGGGTAATGTTATTTAAACAAAAGTAGGTATTGGTTGGTTATTCTAATAGAATAATTTAGTTCACACTATTTGATTTGTTGATGAGGAACTTACGTGATGAATCGTAAATAACAAGGCAAATGAAAATGGCGCTAAAAAACAGCGTCATTTTACTACGGAAGTACGAGCAGAAGTACAGAGAATATGCAATGCATGTGGATGGTCGTCCCAAGCCAGAAAAATATCCAAATATAGCTCAAATGATATGTCTTTTTAGGGTTTAATTCACTTAAAGCGAAAGCCGGATAAGATCTGAACCTATCGAACATGACAAGTAAATGCAAGACAGTAAATAAGGGAGGTGAGATGACAATCGTGCGGTAAAACAGGGGGATGCCCGTTCTCAAGAAATATAGGGATACAAAAGGAAGACAATTTACAATAGATAAGAGTGCATTGTGCGTAGGGGGTGTTAAGTGATACCAAGCCCGGGGTGGCGGGACACTTTGCCACAGCCGAGAGGGTGATAAATATAAGATAAAGTGACCATGCAAAAGACCACTTCTCAGCCTGGGAGATGGCATATTTTAACACTTCAACCCTTGACTTAACATTTACCCGAGCGCCCTTTATGTCCAGGGTTAAAAGGATTTCCAATGCTCAAAGTTTGTTTCTGCGTGAAAAATCCCTATAAAAATTCACGATCCAATGAATGCGAGGAACTCGGTACACTTTAATATAAATTCATAGGACGTAAAATGTACAAGTTGTGATAAAGTTTGTCATCTCGATTCGACAGTATTTGTCTATTGCAAAATATAGAATCTTGATAAATTCGCAGAAACAAGGGAAACGTAAGGTGAGGAAAAAATGAAAATAGTTTAATTTTTCAAAACGAGATTAATTTTAAGCGTAGATGCTCTAATTTATTAACAAATCGAGGCACTTATAATACAAACTTACATTGAAAAAATTTTCTTTGCCTCATCAAATATAACAAGCATGAAATAGTCATTATCAAATTTTTGAGTAAAATGTGTACTTATTAATTACTTTAATTGAAATTTAACGTTATTGTAAAATATTATTCACACGGTTGGCAAAATATGTGGTCCATAGGAGTTCACCAAAAATAAATAAATGGCAAATATATTGATATTATTGTATTTAATATGAATTGAATAACAATGTGAATTTCTTTGTGGTATTCAACTATTTTTTTTTATTTAGTCTTAGATTTTAAAGCAAATAATTTTGTTTTTATTGATGCAAGATTTAAACCGATCCAATACTTGTGGTGGTAAATATACAAAATAATTGTACTAATAATATAGGTTATATAATATATACTTCATTTTATATTATACATATGTAGATTATAAACTGTATAAGGTATATTATTAGTAATATTATTTTATTTATTAGCACAAATTTTGCATCAGTTTTAGCCTTTTAAGCCAATAAATATTTTTTTAACTTCACACAATATTTGGTACTCAAAAAGGTACTCATCAAAGTAATTTAAAATAATAATGTACTATAGCCCGTTTGTCGAACAGTAACAAGGAGTGATTAATATTACCGATACTATTTTTTATTTTGTTATTATTTTAAAATGGATACTGATACTAGTGGCGTTAACTGATGATGTCGACCGGATCATCCCGAAACACTCTGAAATGTTCACGACCAAAACTATAATTTTCTTGATTATTATTTATAACTCAGTCCTTATAAATACTTAATTTACAGTGCAATCGAAATTACAATTTTAATATTTTTTTCCGAACCTCAAAAACCTCAACATATCCCTACGTCATATCAGTTTGCTGGCATTACTTGGCAAAATCTTTGAAAAATGCCCCTCTAACGCTTTCATCCTGTCCTTGAAGCTCCAATGTCATTTTCCAAAAATTCAAGGTGAGGTGGTATCGCTCTGACTTTGAACAATGTCTCAGTGTGATAGATCACATCCCTTGCTCGAATGCTATATTAGATGTCAGGCCAGACCAAATCCGAACATCCTTCACCTCATCCATTGTGCCGATGTGGGTGTTCCTCAACGCAGCATCTTTGAAGGCATTTCTTATACATGGCACACTTTCATATCAATCCAAATACAGAATTCCTCACATATATTGACGATACCGCAATCACTTCAGCTAACTCGTAACCAATGTGCTTTAGCAACCACCTGGACCATCAAACCTATTTTCAAACATTTGAAAGAATGGTTCGAGGAGTGGAGGATCAGACTTTACTAGACTTAAAACCAACAGCGAGCAAATAGCCTTCACCATTCGCCGTCGAATTTGTACATCTATTTATTACAATCCTGTCCCTTTCCCAACAACCAATAGTGTCCGCTATTTATGACTTGACATTGGCAATAGATTTTCTTGGAACCCCTGAACTCGATTCTAAGGGATAGAATATTCAAGATAAACTATTCAAAAGACTACTTGAAACCTAATGAAAACTCACTCTACAAAACAAACATTACCTCAACACATCACTAACATAACTAATCTGGGAATACGGAATTGAACGGTCTGGTTGAACACTTTCAAATAATCCAGGCACGAGTCCAAAAACCTTCCATCTATTTTCTACCCAACCATATCCATATGTTTAAAATTTTTTTGAATTCCCCTGCATAAAATCTCGAACCTCGCCAGAACTCACCTGTCCAACGTCTTCATTGCGTGCCCTTCCCGACCAACCTCCGACGCCGAAAACTTAGTTGTAATCACATAGTAACAGAAATGAATTCTTTCCCACGCTAATAAATCCATAACATTTAGATATTTTCTTGTAGTGTTCATAACATAATTAGATAATACAATTAATTTTTGTTTAATTTGAGATGATAAAGTTAGTGTCACGAGCGGAATTCGTCTCAACCAAAGCTTAGATAAAGAATTAATTCAAACAATTATTGATAATTATGACCCTTAAACATATATGAATTAATTGTATCAGGTAAAAAAACTTAAAGATCAAGTGTAACCCTGATTGTATAAAAGATGAATTATTATTAAAAGAGTATACAAAATAATCATTTCCGATGGTTTTATTTGTTCAAAGAAGACTTAGAATTTTCACGTGTCGGAATTGTGAACTTATTTATCAGTTTGCATTTAAGTTATTCCCGCAAACACAAGATTTCATGGTCCAGACAGATTACGTGGCTCTTTTCCGAAGGCAAAGCTTATTAAACACTTTATAAGAAATAACAACCGAAGTTGTAGGTTGGCGTTTTTTAGATTAACAATTCGTGGAAATTTTGTCCATTAAAGTTTTCCTTCTCCACCCTCAAAAAAAAAAAAAAAAAAAAAAATATATACCTTTTATTCTCCGCTTGGAAAAGTGCAACTTAGCTTCTATTATATAAGAAATAAATTATACTAGGAATTATTTAACGTTCTTGGTTCCTGATAACGTTCATTACAAAGCTATAAAATCCTTTGTGTGTATTTCCATCGTATGTATTTCAAACAAATAGTATAATTGAAAGTGTAATTTTTTATTGATTTTAAAAAACGCAGTAATAACTAAAGTTGTAGGGGTTGCTATTCATCAATTATATATTTCAAAGATTTTAATTATAGCTCTTGCTGTAGATCTTTATGGCCAAAACAAACTGATAGTTAGTTATAATAGCCTGTAACAATATGAATTATAATATGGAGATGCGAATAAAAGCTTAACAATAATGCAGAAATAAATAAATAGCTAATATAGGAAATAAAATATTTCATACCTTACAAGTTCTGTAGCAATAGGAGACGAAAATGTGATTGATTATCTGAAACAAACACACAAAAAAATAAATAAATGTTAATTGAAAAGAATGTTTTTACATAATAACATGCCATCAAATAGTTGTATGTAATAATTTTTTTTTGATTAATTGCAATGAAAATATAAGGCGCAGCATTAAAATTTAATAATAACCCATTATATTTAGAGGCCTGCTTGACCAAAATACTTCAATCAACATATTATTCTGTTATGTAAAGTTGTAGTTGAAATAAAAACATTAGGTCACGATAAGGATTCGGTCAATTTGAAATATGGCAAAAAATGTGGGTAAATTCGAAAGGTTGGGATGGGAGTTGGTATCCGAGTGGATCGAAATCCCGATAGCAGACATACTATGTTTTATAAATTTAATAGGCATTGACAAATAAATACAAATTGCAGTGAAGGACAAACTTGCTTATTAATTCAAGATACAAAATGTAGAATAATCCATATAGGTTTAGCGTTATAACAACTTGTCAATTATTCTTTTTATCTATGGCCTTGGTTGAGAGTGTCATGAGTAGGATTCGAACCCACGATCAGCTCAATATACGCTGCATTAACCACTTCGTCTCAATAGCTCAAGTGGTTAGATAGAGCATCGGCGTATTGAACCAAAGCGTCCTTTGTTCGAATCCCGCTCGTGACACTAATTTTTTAATTCAACCCCAACCTTACATAAACGATTAATTAATTGAATAATAATTAATTTGAAAATAATCATATCATCATATCATGTTAAAATTAATAAAATTTAAAATACTAACTGTTTCACTTTATAGAAAACAGCGTTTAGCGTAAGATTTCTATAAGCTGTTATATCTTAAGTTATCATGATTCAATAAATGATAAAAAATAAGTATTTACTTCCCGGTTAATAATATTCACAATAACAATCTATATTTGATTAAAACTGAAATCCCATCGGTTAGCTGTGATTTGAAAAAAAAAAGGTTCTGTCGACGAACAGGACTGTGCCCACTTATTGGTTCGTCGGGTAACTCGGCCGGAAAAGGGAGGCGGAAAAAGAACATAAAAGCCCAGGCAGAAGAAAAATGTATTGTTCCCTTCCTGTTCAAGCGAGTGAAACTGTGTGCGTCACCCTGAAAGCTGTAAATCAGACTGTGCCCTGCACTATTACTTAATAACGTCGTTCACCTGTATTTATGTAGTGTAATATGTAGCTGCGCGGCTTCACAACGCGTAATATAAAACTTTATATCCATGCGAATTTATTGTTTGCTGAGTATGCTTTCCGAACGACCCGGCACAATTTAGAATTACCGCACTATGATCACAAGGCGCAACGTATCCTCTACTACATATTCTACAAATAAAAAATAAAATAAAAGAACGCCGCATCTCTTACATAATTAAGACCCTTGTGTGATTGTGTTGCACTACAATTATACTCGTTTCAGATGCACTGAAGATGGCGAAAAGCCGTCCGACCTACCAACCCACCAAATGGAGGCACATCACAACTCAAAAAGCATGGAGAAATATCCAGTATTACAGCATGCTATACAAACATAAACCATCACTATCTCAGTGACTCCTTTAACGCGATCCAAAATTATCACACATCTACACAGTAAACAAACACTTTGAGTGAATCATTTTTCAGTTCCTACATGTATTTGTATAATTTAAACAATGTTTATAAATCCCAGGCCCTGAAGATGATCTCAATCAAAATCGAAACGTTGGCACGATAAACAAAATGTTTTTCTAAATCTACGTCACTGCAGAACGCACCTCATGATCTCCGAATAATCATCATTAATTGACTGTCACTAAACACCACTCATTACAATCTACCTAACATAATAATTCAAACATTTTTCTTAATTTTTTTAAAATCAGATTTATTCCCTTTGTCTACAGACATCATAAGCTGATTATCTGGTTGCAACGCTTGTTTTTGATACAGCTCAATGAACGCCGTCCATGGATTCGAATCGTTTAATTCCAACCAAGCAAACTTAAACGCTTAGTCAAGTGGTTGGAACCGCTTCATTAAACTTGAAAGTGATTATAACAACTTAATCATGCACAGATTATTATTGGTACGCAATCATTATCTTTGCCTTCCCGCCTAATAAATGTCTTAATGCAGGTAGTAACAAGAGGAACAAACATTGGGTGTTGATAAGTTAAGTAGAACAGATATTTTAAACTGCTATCAATAGAAACGAAATAAAAAATTAGGAAATATTTTTCTCAATGTTATTTCTAATAATTATAGGTCCATTAGGCTGATTGACCGAATTACTTCTATAAATTAATTAATCTTGCTTAAAGAAACCTTACATAAAGACTAATTAATTGAAATAATGTGTGCTGATTAATGTCCGTTAATCGATAATTAATCAGAAATGTTTTCCACGTCCTACACGTATTTGTTAAGTGTAAACAATGTTTGTAAAACCCAGGCCCTGAAGATGATCTCTATAAAGAGCGAAACGTTGGCACTATGAAGAGAGTGTTTTTCTCAAACCGAAATAACACAAGGCCGCATCTCATGATTTCTGAATGACAATTGAAATAATAGTAAGTTTAAACAAATTTATAGCAACGGTAAAATATTAATCAAGATGGTAGAAAGAAGGACTTTTGATTGAATATCTGAGAAACGTTCTTGATGACAACTGCACTCCCAGGGACGAAGCAAGGTCGATAATTGGAAAGACAGACTGGGATTCACAACGGCGAAGAACATGTTTGCTAAATGAAAACTCAATCTACATTTGTAAATCAGGCTTTTGATGTGTAACGTATTATCATTCTGTTTGCTTGCGAACGTTGGAATAATGTTTTGTGACGTTGAAGTACGTACCCGAGCAACTAAATGCCTTTGAAGGAAGACATCTCATGCTTTACTTAGTTTCACAAATATTCAGAATAGTGCGAAACGTTTCTGAGAAAAGATAATAGGTCGTTCGTTGATGGGAGAGAGGGAGTGATAGAGAAAGAGAGAGAGAGAGAGAGAGAGAGAGAGAGAGAGAGAGAGAGAGAG
>CM077102.1:20859901-20875760 GCA_039619505.1 Cimex hemipterus
ATGTCAATAATCTTAGTGTATCCTGATTCGTCAGATTGAGGAATGACCAAGTGGTTGCTGAGGATGCGTCTATCGGCCCCTTCGAACATAAAAAAATAATATACCACGGAACACTGGTTATTTTTGATCGGATTACCATGTAAAGGAAACGTGTCGAAAACGTATGCGCTGCAATCGACATATAAACAATCAATTATACTAAGATATTTATTTCTTAGTACGATGTCGATAACCGCTTAATCACTCCTAGTCGGAAGATATATCCTCTTTGAATATATTTCACATTCCTACTAGATTCGATGCTACAAACCTTCATCACCTCAAATCACCAGCTCTCAACTTTAAAAATGTACTGACACTTAGAGGAGAGGTCTGGAGGTGGCAGTACAACTACTTAGTAGTAGACGGTCTAGCTTTACAATACTTGAGCCTATAACTCTGCATAATTGAACTGTGGTGAGAAGTTGGCCGCCCGAGCTGGTCTTTTTTAAAATTTAAACCATCGTTATATCATGAGTTGTCTAGCTCACAAACTTCTAAATTGGTTGCTATCGATCTTTTTGATCAGTGTATATCAATGTAATCACAATAGTAGGTACCAAAAAGCGTATGTACATATATTAATGTGTGCGTGTGTGTGTCATAAACAGTGAGACTACAAGGTTTTCATTGCTAAATTCACTTAATTCTCTTTTATAACTATTCTTTTGTTCCTTTTGAGAAAAGAAACAATGCTGTTTTTTTAGTCTGTTTCCATCTGAAAAAACACTTGCGCGTTATGCTTTCTTTCAGGCGACTTCATAACACTCCCTTATACAAAAGAGGCACTCCCTCTTTTCTCGCTCTCAAGAAACACAAATTTTCGTCCGGAATACGAATGTCTCGATGATCGACAAAAACAACAGCCCATCTCATCCAGACTGGTGTAACATACTTAACCATTAAATTTGTAAAAAATATTTCAATTTTGACAAATTTCGTAATTCGTTGCGTGATAGTTTTTCAGTAATTGATATATGCAACTGGAATATTATATGCATTTAAGCTGCTGGTTTACAGATATGACAAATTATAATCAGTTTTTATATTCTGTTTTGGTTTGATAAATTTGAAGATTTTAGTATTAAAGTTGACAAAGACCCCGTTGCCTGAGTCGTTAGGGTTTCCTTGCCGTATTTATCTCACTAGCTGTTCTGGGTTCGAATCCCGGCATAGCCAAGACTTTTTAATTAATAATGGCATGAAAAATATATTTTAATGGGATTGACCCCTTGTTAATTACACGGGTAATTGGATGTTAGCCTCCTTGAATGACAGGAATTAATTTGCGCCGTCACCTGCTGACCTTACTGGTTTGACTAACATTAAAAAATGAACCGCAAGTGTGGACGGACCCCACTAAGTAATCCAATGCCTATTAAACTTTCACTATTAACGTAACACTTTTGTTGTTTAATTATTATGGTTATATTGTATCGTAAAAATTGGCTATCAGTAACATTGTAAAACTTTCCCCTGTAAAAGGAACAAATACTTAATCTGAAGAGGTGTAAAGCTCGTAATTGGTTTGTATTTTCATGGGAAAAGTTAAATCGAGGAAAAGATAAATAACTTTTTCCCTGGAGTAAGGAGGCCCAAGTCATTGAAAATAGAGCTACAAGATACACAACTACTTAAGCGTTCAAACAACAATAACGAACCGGTCGTTCCTCGGAAATCTTCCTCCCCTTTTATAATTCCATTCTCCGACAGAATTTAGCAGGAGGGGAAAGTTACTCTTTTGCATTTCCATATCTTTTCCAAAGGGGGAAACATGTTTACGAGAGAAAAGCTTTGAAATCGGCCGACGGCTGATAGGAAGCTTCATAAGAGCATGCCACATGTTTATAAGCACTTATACTTCTTCCAAAACTGCTTTCAATAGTTCCTTTTTTTCTGCCATATTAGGAAACCTTTATGCTTTTATAACCGCTTGTATTAACGATTAAATATCCCATTTCTGTAACACCAGAATTTCAAAAGACTTAAGTCATAATATGAAAATGTATTAGTAATGTAACATGATTTACTTGAAGACAGTTATTTCTGTTTTGCAATATTTCATATTAATTAATTTTTATGACTAATTAGATCATTTCAATTTTCATTAATTAAATTTATAAAACTGATCGTACAATTCTTGGAAAGGCTTGAGTTTTACTCCCATGATCGTTTCTGTGCTGAATATAAGGTACTAAACAGCTCTCTCAAATTTAAAAATTATAAGCCTTCAATATTATAATTGTATCTTTAAAAATCGTAAAAATATTTTTTATAGAATGCACTTGGTCATTCACGAACAGTTCTTGTATAATTTATTTATACTCTAATCAGGAAACACGTAATTGGTAACACGCAGAAATATTGTACACGTTTCACGTATAAAAAAGAACAAATATCCAGCTTTTTTATATTTTAAATAAAAAAGTTATATCTTAAAAATTGTAAAACGCGTTTTCATATTCCTACTTTAAAAATCTGCAGAGAACAAACAAACAAGGGTAACATGTCTTAAAACATACATTTTAATTTATAGGTGGAAATTATAGAAAAATAATGTAATAAATTTTTTATTATATGCTAACTAGCTGGAGGTAAGTGTCGCTAGTCAGAAACTCCACATTACCATTTTATATAATTAAATCCACTATTTTCGTGGTCCACTTGACCATTGATATCTGTATTGTTGACAAGTAAATATTATGCTGTGCGAGATAGGTTATAGCAAGTCGAGAGCCAGCTATAGGCAAGCATAGCTATTTGTGTATAAGGAATATATATGTTTGAAATAAAATATATCTATATATCAGCTTTTCACAGAGGCTAATCTTGATATTTTATAACTGTTTCAAAAATCATTACAGTTGTATTCTAAATTATAAATGCTGTCGTTATACAAATGTATTTTTTGAGTAAGTATGAACTGATTAAAACAAATGTTGTCCCTACAAAGAAACTTAATCATAATTACTTGGGCTAAATGTTTATATTGTTATCAGAAAAGCGGAACAATTTAAACAATTTACTTCTACATGTTAGTTCCTATTACTTCAAAATAATAGGGAGGAAATCGGATTGAAAGGAAAAATTCCTTATAACCTAGACTTTCCCCTTAAATTGGCCTGGACCCCTCCTTATTGTTTCACGAGGGTGAGATCTGACGATAGACGTGTCTCTTATAAATGGGGCCTGGTCAGGAAGGAGCGCACTCCTCCCCAAATCTCAAAGCAGAGGAAATTGGGGAAAGTCTTAAACAATTACACGGCGGTAAATCTAGCGTGCTACGAGTGCGAAGTGCCCGGCCGAATCAGCAATGGGAGAAGGGCAATCAACGGATTGTTAGCTTTGGGGAACAATCCGCCTAGCGGGATGGGTCTGTTAACCCGGCCTCTTATTTCCCAGGTACCATCCCAATAAACTTGCCTTTCAGATACCAAAGAACGATTGATCTCCGTTATGGATGTCGAAGTTGTTTACGAAACCCGCATTCGACGGGCAATAACCGGGAAGAACTTTCAAAAGGAAACAATAGGAAGGTGGGCCCACCGATTCCTGGACCGTGCTACAAATACCCCCTTCATGCAATAAGGACATCATCTTAAAACACAATGAAAGGGATCCAATATCCTTAGCGTTTGGCATTTATCGTTTCTAGATTGCCGGCCGAAATAAGAAAGAGACAATTCCGCAGGATAAATTTCGAGTAAGCCGGGCTTTTTCTTGTCATCTCAAGGATCGGGCAATTCAAGAAAATGCCCTTCCTTCGGGACGAAACTCGAGCGTTCCCATTAACTAAACGAACGTTACCCTTCTTCAAGACATCGACTGAACCTAAAACTAGCATAAATCCAAATCGGGCGTATATCGCTAAATAAGGGTTTTCAACTGAACGTGTTCCTATCTGTTTACTTTTGTCACCTAATAAACATATTGTTAACAAATATATTTAATTAATTTTGAAATGAAAATACAAACTAATGAAGTTTTGCTTATTACACCAATAATTCACTTGGATTAAACGTAAATTAAAATATCATTATAATCAGATAAACTATGTATTTAAAAAACCTTTCATACATATTTGCTCAATGACTAACAATGTAATTATATCAACATAATCAAGTGATAAAAATATCGATTTTTAAGAATTATTGCAATTATCATTAAATTTATGTACTTTGAACACATGGCTATTAGGTCACCCAAAACATATGCGTAATTGTGTTCTGGTTTTTGGCTGATAAATTTCATACTATACACTCCATCTTGTGTGAAGGTAGTTAAACTGTACTTTTAACTAGGAGAAAGAGTGGGTGTGAGAGAAGAGGGAAAAGAAAGAGGTGAGAGAGAGAGAGAGAGAGAAAAAGAGTGATAGTGAAGTTAGACAGAGATAAATAAAAAAAGAAGGGGGGAAAAGAAAGAGAGACATAAATACTTAAATAAAGATAAATAGGAATTCGTTTCCATTATAGTTACAATTGATGTTTGTATGCTTTTCTGTACATGATAAGAAAGAAATGGTGAGAGGAGAGGACGAGACGGGGAACGTTAAACCTCTTACATTACTTCTTCAGAAGATAATTTTCTGAAAATTCAAGAAATTAAACGAGGAAATAGCACAATCATTTTACCTTAGTATATTCAGTCGTGTTTACAATGAAATGTAAGTTTACTGAGAAGAACAGTTTCTTTCTTTAATTTACCGTATGCACAAGCATAAAGCTGATAAATTCAAAATTTTTGTATCGATTGTCCATAGTAATCGATTCAACAAAAATAATAACTTCTACTTATTCGTTGGGCAACTATTTCCGAATGATTTACTAAAGATTTATTAATTGTCCATTAAATATAATGGAACTACGGCACACCGTTTTGATATAACGACCGGGCTCAGAGTCCTAAATTAGCAGAAAGCAGATTAGGTTATGGTCTGAAATGGTTCTGGATAACCCTGATTTATGGGCCCATAACAAAATTAATGCTCAGTGATGTCAACAGCATGTGGCCTATTGTGCTTATTCGATCGAAACTAAATCAGGTCGAATTCCTTTGGTTAAGATTCCAGCCTTAACCGATACTGTCACAAAATCCAACTAACCGCATCGTAACACAAACCTTTGTTTGATCTTTTTGATATCAATTTACAAAAAGCATCGTTGAAAATGAATAGAAATTTATTTTAAAAACAAATCGTGAAGGCCGTATTAGCTGTTACCGAATGTTAAATTATGAATTTTCCGTTTTCATGGCGCCGACACGAATATCTTAAGACAAAATGAACCGGGCAAATGAGACGCTGATTAATGGCCAATAAATTTCGTCCGGTGCAATTTAAGTATCATTTTTAAAGCTTTTTACGGTTTTATCAGCGGTGTAAAGAAATGCCTAATTTAAATTCAATCGATAGCCGTCCCTTGGTTTTGCTACAGCCATTAAATCACAGAAAACCCTTTTGGATCCTGGGCGTTAAGATTTCAAAATAAATCTTCATAACATTTTATCTCGGGGATATTTCCGAGAGAAGTAATGCCGATGGAAACAGGCCGCCATCTGTCTTGTACGTTTAATATCATTACTTTCTAAATATATTTATATATTAAAATCGAAAACTTTGTACAGTTTAATCTTATCTCTTAACTAAAAAACGGTTTTGTTAAAGATGTTTATTTATACGCCATTTATACCTCATCATTATCCTCATAAAAAAATCATGTTAAATCAACTTATCCCAAAAACTATAAAACTACGTCAACTATCCGAAAGAATTCAGTTCTAGCAAGATTGGTATTATACATTATGCCAAGTTCAATTGTCTTGCAAACTTTTGTTTTAATTCGTGAGAAAAATGTAATGGTCATCATGTTATTATTTTAGTTAGTGAACATTGGTAAAGTAATAGTAAATATTTCATATTTATTCCAAAAGTTATTTTCCTTTAAATGCTTTTATGAACATAATTGTATGACTATTGCCATATTGTATTCAGAAATTTTTATATATGTAACTGTATATTGAGTTGGTGCAAAATTAATGCAGGTTTGGAAAATTTCATTTATTTTTGCAGGAACTTGACATGTAACAAAGCCAATCCTCAAATCTAATATATATATAGACTATAATATTGTATATATAGACTATAATAAATACTTTTAACCGTCAACTTTAAAAAAATTGTTTATATAGAATTTTATAAGAGTGAGGACCAGGAAACTAGTTTTTCGTCATATATATTTGTACTAATTTAAACGGGCAAAGTGCAGCAACCGCGCATAACATCAATTCAGTTTGTGGGGAGGGAAGCATTAGCAATTGCACATTGAGGCCATGGAGCACACTAGGCCCGTAGCGCAGAGCGAGGTTCGTACCACCCACGCTTCGACAATTTTTCTTGAAGATTTCGATCTCGAAGACAGGGAAAGTTGCGGTTATTCCGTTGTGGACGATAACCAACTCAAAACGTTGATTTAAGAAAATTCAAATAAGAAAACATGGGAAATTGGGGACAACCACAAGGGTAGTAATTTTTGTTTTCACAGCTATTAACTCTGTTTGTTTATTAAGTTTGTTTACATTTAAGATTGCTGTCTTTTGGAATAAAGTTGGTTGCAATACAGCAGCCGTACAGGTTGACTCTTCGGACCATCCTTAAAATGTTGGTTAAATATAAAATCATTCCTTGGGGCATCACATTACGTTTTTTACATTTTTGCACAAAATCGACTGGCAAATAAAGTTTCGAGAAAATATAATTTCAGTTTCTACCAACATTTGCATGGTTCTTAAGAAGTTCTGTTACGTACCTCCAAGTAGCCCACGTACTTAATCCAATTTTCATAATTTGCAATGCCATTTTCCACTGAAACCGTAGATATACTTTTAAAAGATAAAACTTTTTGACCTTATATTATTACATATTCTTATTCTTATAGCCTTATTATTAAAACAATTATATTTAAATAATAAACTTTTTATACAGCTATATTCTTTGCTTGTTTTTAGGTTAAAAAATTAATGTCTACATAAAACAACAATGGCTCTCATAAACATAATTTATACCACTTAAAATATGTTATATAGGCTAAAATGGAGAAAAATATATATCATACTACGTACCACTACGATTAAAAGCATATTTAATTCGACAAAGATACCGCCAGACAATGAGACACTGAATGTTAAACAGTTTTTGTTCCTATTTCTTCTACTGTGCTCAAGCAGTCCTATTCAATACGTGATATTACCTCAGATTAGGTCTTTACTTTGAGCACAGCTTGGTAATCAAAGTGAATGGCTATTTTGTTTTCTATTTCCTACTTTTTAATCTTTTACACCGAGCTCAATTGCCATCGTATATCTTCATGAAGTAGTTTATTCAACAATGTTAGTATTTACGAGTTAGTTTTGTTGTCGTATTACAGCACGTTTGATTTTTGCTTATTTTGAATCCGATCAGAATCATTTTTGATACTTTTCTACACGAGCCTTCCACAGTTTTAAGTTACGAAGGGAAGTCGAACTTAGAACTTGTGAGATATGAAGTAGCCACTTACAAAACTGATGGGCAATATCGGCAACATTAGTCACATTACGTCACTTTAAACGATAATACGATCAGTCAGCGGCTAATTTCCCGTTTATGGTTAGGCCCGTGAGGGTGAGGAAATAGTTAAGGGAAAGTTGGGTAAAGTATAGCGGGCCAGGGGTGGCGGGCTTATATTTCTTTGACCATTGCCTCCTCCCACCCGAATCGGTTAGTTAGAAGTTTAGTAGACACGTGCTCGCAGATAGGGTGCCGACAGGTTTTGGAGTTAGGCCGCAAATTGAGTTTGACCCCTCTTTATTGTTTCACCGGGTCTAAGGGCTAACGATGGACGTGTCGACGATAAATCCAACCGTGGCCCTCGAGATGTTATCTATTCCATTACCGACAGGCACTGCTCAACCCCCAGTACGCTTTAAGGATTCAGCCATGCTCTTCTATTAGGTTCATCCCTATATATATTCATGAGTTCTACCTTTTCTAACACTTTTCTAAACCGTTCGGATTAAAACGTAACGTGTATCGATTTAATTCCATACACCCACCCGAAGCATGCTTGCGATAAGCCCTACATGTGATAAAGTATTGGACTTTAAGCATTCTCTGTTTTTTAATAATGCAAGGATACGATCGATTGATCATACATTTACTAATAGTTTCTGTATTTATATGAAGCGAATGTAGAGTATCCTATTTTTATCAGAGAGCATAAACCATTTTTATGGCGTTTGTCGGGAAGAATGAAAGTATGAGGGAACGGGGACCGTACGTTTACTGGAAGTGACGGTCGGCTATGTCGGACTTTACGATAATGTAGCAGGTAGTTGGAGAGAGGAGTTTACACAGCAACGCAGCATACCAGACCCGATCGAATGCTTGCGCGAAGACAGAAAAGACTTCCGGTAATGCCGTTTTTTTCTCAAAGGTGGCGCTCATAACGTGTACAACGGTGACATTGTTCAATTGTAGTTTTGGTGTCGAAAACAGAATTTATGATCAGGGATAGAATGAAGCGAATCCCTTACTGGATAAAGACGTTTTAGGAGTTTTTCAAGCAGCTTCCCCATCAAAGAAGAAGGGTTCGGTGACAGCTGTTTCTGTTTTTGCACAACCCGAAAATGTTATATCTTTCTCTACTGCTTGCTTTCTAATTCAGAAAAGAACCTAGCCTATACATAGGATATTTCCACATGATTTCTTCCGTCTACCTTGATTGTTCTGCCTTTGAATTTTTCTTTGTAAAATTAATGCGTACAAAATTAAATCATTTATCTTTGTTTTCCTATCATGCTGATGCTTCAATAATATTTTTCCCTGATGGAAATATTTTAATACTTCATATTTCATTCTTTACCTACTTCGCTAATGCTGCTGAACATTATCTACCATTAATTTAATTAAAAGATCTCCATCCAACCTACATTTATTCTTCAAAAATAAAATTGTTACGATAAACGCAATTTTCACGATAGTTAAAAGTTTGAGTTTCTTATTAAATATGTAGACAGAAAAATATCTCCATCTACAAGATTAACTCTTTTAAAGATGATTAAAGGAATAAAAAATGAAGACGAAGTGTACCAAGGGACGAAGGGGGTTCAAAAGAACTGGTTAAAAGGAGAAAAAGGTTAAAAGAAAAACCTTCAACTCTGTAGGTGCTTTTGCACAATACATATAAATTAACCCCTCTTCGAAGAAAAATTTAATGAGCACACGCCAAAGCCCATCGAAAGCTATACCGCCGGCGGTGCGGGTGAAAAACCAATAAAGGGACGATCCTCTTCCCTCCGCACTCCGTCCCGTCAATAATGAATGAGCCCCAGTTTTATCCTGCGGGTGTATTCAGGTCTAAATTGACACCCGGCGTTCCACAATAAGTAATTTAAACTTGGATATTTTGTTTTTACGAAACAAAGTAATTGAAGGTGTATTATAAATTGGGACGGTCGGATATCCGACAATTCGCCCCTTACCCTTCAGTTGATAATTGGGGCTGGAAATGAATCATTAAACGCGCTGTTAGAACGAATTTGAAGCTATGAAAACAGTATTGCGTTCCAATTTTTTTTTCTTTTTTTCCTCTGTGGCTCGAGTCTGAAATTAATTAATGGCATGGGTGTAGGAGAGTAGGGTCTTTAGCCGCAGTCCAAACCACTCCCTCTGTTAATTTTCATATTTAAATGTACGGTCATGATAGCAATAAAAGAGGGTATCCCATCGGGGACACTTTGCTACACACATTGCAATCTACCAGTCGGTTTACCGCGTCGCATTCATCCCAAGCCGCACCCCTTTTATGCATAAAGGACAACGTCATTTTCTCTTTGTATTTTCCTCTTGTCCAATTACCTTGTTGGGGTCTTGATTTCTCAGAGGGGAAAACATTTATGTATGTCAACCCATTTATTCTATCCAGCCGAGTTTGATCACATTTGATTTTAGTCACCCGTAAAACATTAATCAGGGAATCCCTTATTTCACTGTTATCACAATTTTCATTAAACAGAAACTTTATTCGTTTCATATTTTATAATAAAATATTAAATAAAGTAACAGTTAATTGTGAAATAGATATCATTTTCATGGGGCATATTTTTTTTTAATTGAACATGATAATTAGTAATTACGATATGTATATACTAGGGGTTTTCAATCTTTGTGTTACTCCTATTAACTCTGTTTAAGCCCTGCTAGATCTAGAAAAATGATAACGTAGACTTGTAAGAATCTGCTAGTTAACACTTCTCGACCTAACAGGCCAGGGCGAATGTTAGATGTTTGGTCGAAAATGTAGTGACCACAATGCTATCCGTTAGGGCATGGGTAACCAACATGGCAGCCTGAAATTTAACAGCTGTTTTTTGCTTGAGAATACCATTTACGTAAGTTGGCAGGATTTGATGCGTGGCATTTTCTAGTACTTTTCGTGTAGATCGATAGCAGTTTGAATAAACGAGTCGATTAATTTTGCTTTCGTTTACTAACTTCTGGCATCTTACAATTTAACAGAAAAGAAAATCAAAACAAACAAAACTTTAAGACTTGCTATAGCTTTAATTTTGGTTCTACCAGTCGCCACACTCAGCATTACAGAAAAATTATTGTTTAATACGCTAAGAAAAGAAGGGGGCGTTCACGATCTTACTGGGCATTTATCTATTAACACATGTTAACTCTTACAAACATCATGAATGTCCCAATTATGTAAATGTATTAATTTAGAAGTGGCAATGGCGTTTGACTAAAAAGGCCAAATCACGTAAAAACAATTATTACCGTGGCGGCAACGGTTTTGGCGTTGACACGGCGGTCATCACTCACTGTACGGTAAAGGCCCAGGGCTCGAATCCAGCGGCCCAGCATTCGAACCTGACATAATTTCAAACGACACCCCGAGGGTTTATATGATCTCTGCTGTTGCGAAACCCCGTAAAAATACAAAACTAAATATTAGGGTTAATTTTTACGGACAATCAAAGTGCGGAAATATTATCATAATGATAAGTAACATTCAATAAATAATTCATTTTGCATAGGAGGTTTATAACTTATCATGCTGAACGATTATTTTCACTTTTTAATGTAACCGCATCGTGCTAAAGTTGCTAACTTTAACTGCAATGAAACCGAGATAAAAAATAATATTAATTAAAAACTTAATTTGTTGTACATTATTGTTATTAATTTTTTCTACTATTCAAAGTTGGTTGCATCTTAAGTTATTTTTTCCCGTCGGCTATCTATTAGGACTATTTCTCACCCCCTCGCGTTTATGTTCTTTACTGCATATTTCATCTTTAAATTATAAATTTTAAAACTCACTTTGTTGCCATTTCATTAGTTGTACATTGTTTTTAACATGAGATGATGTATCACCTGTTGTAGAACAACTTGTAAATAAAGATCTTTGATGAGGTCACAATGGAACGACAATATTTACAGTTTTTGGGCGATTGTACCGTCATCATCAGGGCCTCTTTATTTGAGGAAAATATCATGGATAGAATGTGTTATATAATTTAAAAAGCAAAATACTTAAAACAATTGTACAAACAATAAATTTAAAGAATTGTCGTTCTGTTGTGACCTCATCGAAAATCCTTTTTTCCAATTTGTATATTTTTTATTTAAGTACATTTTTGTACACATTGCGTTTAAGATGAGTATAATCGTTTGAGAATAAAATAAAAATTAAATCATAAATAACGTTAAAGGCAAGAATTATTTTTTTAATATTAAATAATTCTCGTGCAGTAAATTCTTAAAAACGAACAAAAACTGTTAATACTAATACATTTAATAAATTTGGATTTTCCCGTTTTTTTGTACGTTTTGAAGAATTTTAGTGTACGTGAATCGGGAAAACAGAATTTTAAAAATAAATAAAAGCCGTATATCAAAAAGGTTTTGCAATTTTCCATAACTAAACGAATCATACATTCTTCGTAACTGATAGAAAATCGAGCAAACCGTATCGAAGTTCTCAAAGCAGGCATAGATATTTTTTACGCTGTCCTTTGGCAGCAATTGAAAAAGCCATTTGACGGTTATCTTACAAGTGTACATGGGTGTTTCGCCAAAAAACCCACTTTTCATCACACGTGAAGTAATCACCTTTTAGTAAGATTTGATGTGAAATGAGATTTTTGCAAGATTCCACCTCACACGGCGGGTTACTAGTGATTAATTACATTTTCCGCCTTCCCCATAACGTATAGATAGTAACAGTGTCTTTAGATACTTCAAACCTCTTGTAAGTAGGCAAGTACTTGTGGTAGGATTTGATTGCACTTTGCACAAGAATCTCATAAATATTCATCCATGCGCGTCCAGAGCCTCCTTTTCATGGGGGCATAATCCACTAATAAATTTTGATAAAAATCCATGATAAAATGTCAGTGAACTGGCGAACCTTATATAGAGAAACGTAGAATATTTATAAAGAAAGCTTGATAATACTCAGAAAGATTTATTAATTTTGCACAACATTAAATATAATTTAAACCGATTCTGTTCTTGGAAGAAAAGGTACAAACTAAAGAGATTTCTGCGGTTTTCACTTGGTTCTAGTTTGTGGCTTTCTCTGCCTTTTTTCCTCCGACGAAAGGACGATCAAACAAAACGACAACTCAAAAACCGACACTACACTGGCCACAATCACAGTCATAGGTAAAGAAACCTAGACATGAAAACCACAAACGCAATCTGAAAACTCCTAAAGCAGAACATTAACAAATCTAAATGAAGTAATAACACTTATAAAATAACATGGGAATGTATTATTTAAAGTTATTCTATTGTGCACTGACTTGTTCGCTTAACCGAAATTGACTGTATTCAACCAAAACTATACAAAATATAATGAAAAAGAACGATTTTCACGCTTTAAAAAAATAAAAAAAAAATTTCTTCAACTTCAGTACTGAATTTTGTATGAATGTAACTGCTACCGTATTGTATCCGCAATCTATGTTACCGTAAGCTTTTCAATATCTTTGTAATGGCTAAAAGAAAGCACAACTATATTATTGATGTACAGGGGTGGTTAACGTCTACCTACTCGTCAGTTATCTTGGAAGAAAGGTCATACCACTTAACAATGTGTTTTTTTTGTTTTTTTTTTTTCAAATTATTATCAACTAAAATGGGCTGAACCAAAATTCGAATCCGAAACCACTGGAATAGCAAAGGGTCAGTCCGACGCTCTAACCACTAAGCAACCATGCACAAAATTACCGTATATATAAAATATCAAACAAAAATAACGATATTGTTAGTTTGTAAAAAACCATAATAACAAAAATAACCTAATATATTCTAATTTTCAAAATCTTAATTATGAATGAATACAGTGCGTGTTTAGTTCCAGGACACAATTGGTCAATCTAATCTTTTTAGCATGCAAACTTTACGATTGGATGTCATCAGTAGGGGTCAGAATTCAAAGGGTGTAACTAACATGCTAATAATTTTTTTTTATGTTTCTCGATAAGCATGCGTGCCAACTCTGGGCAGGTTTTCATAAACGTTAACAACCTTTCTGATTACAATGTTGGATTATTTTTTTATTACACTTTATTTTAGGATATTTAACTTTGTTAACAAAAGTTCCAAGGTGTTAAGTCAATAAAGTGAACTCTTACATATGCTTGTGTGTGGATAATTGTTTTATACCTTTTTTCGGGACCAATCAATGCACTTTTAATGAATTAGAGGAGCAGATCAATACTAAACGTATAATGGACTGTGTAATTTTCAAACCCAGTAATTTAACTTCAACGTTATAAGTACTTTTCTTCAATTAATTACTTACGGATTGTAATGAGGCATTTTCTGGTAATACTAGGTCGAAAAACGCTGGATTCATCTACGAACTTACTTGCCAATGGAACTTAGGAACCGAAAAAAATGGAATTTACATAATTTTTTAAAAATTAGTTTCCGTGGTGAATGGGTTTTTTCAAGAATAAATATTTTTCGACTACTTTGCTGATTGCGTTTATTTGTTTTCGTAACTTTTTATGCAAGTCTATTTACGTTTTCGTAGTGAAATTACCAAGTTGTATCTTTAAATCAATTAATTATTCTTTCTTAGGTCTTGGTTGATATAAAAAATGGGAAAAAGTGGGAAAATTCGAATGGTTGAGAGTTGGAGGTGGAGAATGGATCGAAGTCAAGGTAGGTAAGTATGAGGCGTATTTAGCCAATGGTCGTGGGTTCGAATCCCCCCGTGACACTGACTTTTTATCTCAGCCAAGGCCTTAGAAAGAATAATTAATTGATTTGTATATAGGGAACTAATCTGATTTTATAAAATTAGCGTATTAGCTTCTTATTCTAGGGAAAAAATAGAACAAATCGGATGGTTCAATAAAATATTCAATATATACACAAAGCATATCAAAACGCCACATTTGAAAATAATTTCAATTACCTAAAGTTTTTGTTGCACTAGCAAGAAAGCTAGTGTTACAAATTGTTGACCTAGTACCATTTAAAAAACGCACCTTTGTAGACCACTTGTGAGTATAAATTCTCCAATTATTTTTTGGGAGAGTTAATTATTATAGCAGTAATCCTTAGACTGTTGGGCTACATTACATATCGGATTATTATAATTATTTTTGTTCTTTTCCATTGTATAATTAATTCAAGATAAAATTAACATAAATTTAATATTCCCAATGAAAGAATCACCTTCGAGAAGATAGGTATATTTCGTAATCTGTTATATTAGTATATTCTAAGCTTTGGTTCATATTTGTTAAAAATAAAAAATATATCATCATAAGAATTCGTAGGTTTGTAGTTTAAATTAACTTATAGTTTAAATGACATGTGCAATAAAAACTAAAGTAAAATGGTCCAAACTTATCTTCTAATACAAACTTTCTCGACACAAGTTACCAAGTTTTTAAACGAATCGGTCTTCCAAATCCTTCAGAATTGTCTAAGAAAAGTCGACCCTATTGGCACCGCCGGATTAGTGAGAGCTCATCTGAGAATTAGCGGACGTGGTTGAGAGACAAATCTCCTTAACCTCTTTGATTCCGGTCACGTTCAGGATTGATCTGAGCTGATTACTCTCGTCCATGTGCGCCTTTGTAAATGGTCCATCGTCACAGCACACGTGGTCCTCGACCGACACTCATTAGTCAATGGGGAGATATAAACGCCAGTCAACCACCCCTACCCGCGATAAATTATTTGATGCAGCCTTTCCCCCTATCGCCACCGTTTATTTACTGGGTCGTACAGCAAAGACTATGGAATATTCTCCCCATTTTTTTTTTTACTTGCTGTACGGTTTTTATTTTGGGTATTTACAATCATTAATGACTCTTAATATTATATCGCAGTATGCCAGTTGTGCATGCCTCCTCCTTGTTATACTTGTTAGTATTATATATATATATATGTCTTAACTTTTTCAATTCATATTAAGAACAGCTTACATAAATAAATTATAAAGAAGCTAGGAAGAGAATGTAGCTATTACCTTATTATCTCAACAATTTGCAGTCTACAACCAGTGATCATACATTTAAATCAATATTGACTTTAATAAAATATGCACGGGTGGTTTGGGCTATCCGGTGGAGGCAACAGTTAGGCGTTGACACGGCGCTCATCAGTTTAAGACCCGTGGTTTGTTGTTGAAATTCCATTTTTTAAAGAAAATAAAATAATTATTAAAATAAAAACTAAACTAGGAGCTACAAAAAACGAAGACACAGCAACATGACTATATATATATATATATATATATACACATCT
>CM077102.1:20876494-20933455 GCA_039619505.1 Cimex hemipterus
AAATGAGCAAAAGTGAGACAAGATTCTTGAGAGACAGAAATTTGGAGAGAGAGGGATCTCTATGTTTAAGTATAGATAGAAGAATATATGTTGAATAACATGATTTCATATACATTATATACATTTGTTTAAAATTTATAAATATGGAACACGTTACACTTGATGACAAATCAAGTTACATGAAAACTGGTGAAAATATTTTTAAATTTAAGTTAAATTAACTGTCAATTATATTATATATAAAAATATATAAAAAGAGAATAATCTTCAGAATACGTATTGTACTAAATCATCAAATAAGCCTATTTCAAAAAGGGTTAACGTGCTTATCGCAGTTTCTTCTAAATAACGTTATTTCACAGGTTCACGAGTTTCCGTTTAAGCTTTGTTAATAAAAGCAGGGAAAAGAAAATGAAATTCAATTGATTTTTCATCTGATATGTGATCGAAGGAGATGAACGGGGTGCTGATAGCTGGCGGGACGTGATGGGATATGGAGGGATGTTGGAAAGGGGGTGGATTGGAGGAGTTGGAGCCAACTCTAATCGTATTATCAGCGAGTCCCTCCAGTTCAACTCCTAAGTCAGTTTAAAGCCGGTATTTTACATAGCCTCGAGTACTCTTTGAAGAGCACCTTAACCCGGGGGACTGTTTCATTTTCCTAATATCCATACAATCGCATTAAGCCGATTTATCGTCTGCTAATTATATATATATACATATATAATATAAATAAAATTAAATTATTTATGAATTATCTTAGTGCCTGGTATTTTGAAGATTTCAAAAACGCAATTATTTTGCCTAAAATTAAATTAAAATACTAATCTCAGGATCTCTAAAGAAATCTTATTTTTATAAATAAACAATGAAATAAAATAATCTAGTTTACAGTTAGTTTTATGTAAACAAAAGTTACATGATCATTGAGTAGCTACAAAACAAAGTATAAAAACGTTCATGTACTAATGTTGTCATAACGAAACACGAGATTTATATTTTAAAACAAAAATTTCCAAATCCACGTAAGTAAAGTGTGCTAGTAGTCTGTTCCTTTAATAGTCCTTATATTTTTCTTTCAATAATCTCAAATATCTCTTTCTGTTTCTCCCTTTCTTTATTTTTTCTTATAATACTATCACTTGTCTCCCTCTCTTTCTCTCTCTCTCTCTTTTCTCTCTCCTCTCTCTCTCTCTCTCTATATATATATATATATCCCTTTTTCTTTCTATTTTTATATATCTATTTCTTTATGTCTGTCTCTTTTGCCCCTTTTCATTCCCTATCTCACTCAATCGCTATCTGAGTATTCTAAATATTCTCACTCTTTCTTCTTTCTTTCTCTTTTTCTCAATATGCTTTTACCTATATCACTTGTCTTATTTTTCCCCTTTCTTTCTCTCACTCTCTCTCTGTCTCTCTCTCTCCCTCTCTCTTTATCTACCTATCTATCTCATTCTTTTTCTATTTTTGTATAACTATTACAGACGCACTCATACACGTGGGGATACTACACTCACACACACACTACCGCGCGCCCGCAAGTCATTCTTCTGGGAATATTTGCCAAATTAATTTACAACTTTGGCGATAGCTGGTCGATGACTAGTGGATATTTTGTGTCCCTTATTCAGAACGGCAATGACTTCAGCATTAATCATAAAGGAGGACAAGAGGGCATTAGGGCCTTCCTTGTTTCTCTTCATGTAAGTTAATTCCTTGAGTCGTCATGGCAGCGCTCGTTTGCTTTCCCCGCAATTGCGGAAACCGTTTATTGAACGTGGAATACTAAATCGCTTTTTAAATCATGACGATTTATAATCAACAATGATGTCAATTCGATTGGGTGTGAAGTTTCTTAACTCTCTACCAAATAATATATTTATTTTTATAAAAATATCATTATACCTCACGTAAACAAATGAAATGACTCTTGAACTGCAACTTGAAAAGTTTTTTTGTTTTTTTAAATTAAATTGTAATGGAATGAAAGTAACCTATCTAGTAGTGGATATTTCACGTATTTCAGCTACAATTAAAAATATTTGTTGTGTAATAAAAATTCCTTCTGCCCTAACTCTGTAAAGTACGTTTATTCAGTGATCGTGAGATGCGGTCTGGTGTGACGTAGGTGTTAGATGTTTCGATAGCCAATGTTTCGATCTTTATTGAGATCATCTTCATCACCTGGGATTTATATACATCGTTTAAATTTTACATGTACAATGGGAAGTACGTTGCTAAAAAGACATAAAATTAAAGGAAATAGAAATTAATTACAAACGGGGAAAATTTTTGGGCACGATTTGGAAGGTACAAATCGATCGGAACTATCCAAATCGTTGTAACCACGCTGGCCTTTAATCCAAACTCGTACGTCCTTCTCTTTTTAAACCTGACCCTTAACTTACATCTCTTTTTTCCTATATTTTTGCGTAACGTATCCCATTTACCACTACCCTTTGAGCACATTTTTCATCCCTTCGTTTTTGTTTCGCAGACGTTTTCTGCCTCTTTTTTAATACAGAAGGCAACTTGTCGCCCGTACTTCCGTTGAGTTTTTTCTTTTTTTAACAAAGGAAAGTAGGTCTCAAGGGATAAGTTTATAAAGGGTGCTTTGAATGGAAAACGGGAAAAATCTTTATTTTTGTAAGCAAATATGATAATCGACGCGTTAGATTCACTTAACTTTAACAGATTACCATCGGAATGACAACTTTCTATCGATATTTTATTTATTTACCTACACTTATTAATATTCACGGGTTTTTTATTAACAAAAGAATACAAGTATTAATGCAGTGTGGTTTGCTATTATATGAAAAAAAATTTGATGATTTTACACTGTAATTGTATTAAATGCCGGAAAAATGGGTTTTCTAGCATGAAGACTGTATTTTCATTGTCTTCAAAAAAAAAAAAACGTACCCATCTTCCTGTGTCAATGAGTTATCTACTGACCTCATTCAGTTCGAAAGATTGTCAATTTGCCGCACAAGGCTATAAAATTTAAATATTTATAAATCTTTGAAGAATTGCTTAGATTTACATAGATTTATAGACAGATATTAGTTTCGGCAATGCCGGATTAACATTTTACCCAAAACGTATGTGAGACTGACGGGGTTGTGTTGGTAGGAATTATAAATAAATAACCGCTGGTGGATTTTGTTTTAAAACTGTGACCCGACTCGCTCATATAAAAAAAAGTATATATAATCTGCGCGTTTCATAACACGAAACTTAATTAATTAACATTCATTTTTCAGCGTCTAAAATTGAACGTCAAATTTAAACGCTTCCTTTGCATGTAATTACCGACATTTAAAAAAATTAATATTTCAAAATGAAATATTATTATGTCGTCTGATTATGTTTACAATCAGCTTTCAAACAGTATATACATTCATGTTTTTCCGAATATTAAGGGATATGAAATTTATTCGGTATAGCAGGGCATTTTCGCAGGGATCATGGGAAAAGCAAAATTTCTCCAAGATAAAATCAGGCTATACTTCTGTTGGGATATGAAGTTTTTTCAGTGCGAACTGTTTTTACCCATGTAATTTTGGTAAGAATTCCCCTTTTAAATTAGTCAGTTTCAATAAAAGTTGCGAAATCACCAGGAACCACGACTAATTACAAGTTGCTCCTCTGCTTATGAGGTGTTGTTTGAAAAGTTCAGTTTGATTCACAGCTAAACTGCCAGAATTAAACGTACAAATAATACGGCCAGTTACGGTTAGTTAATTTGTAATGGCAAATGGCAGGAAACAAAGTAACAATTATGGAAGAAAAAGATTAATATTATTTGAAGTTAAATTATTGTAACTTTTTTTATAACAAAGACTTGCTTACATAATTTCCAACCAGAAAATAAAGCATGATAATTATCCATAATTGCAAATTATGAAATTCGTTTAATATCTATAGATATTTCATTATTTTCATGAATTTTGGTTAATTGGCGAAAAAATTGAATACGTTGCCATTATTACTGTAAACAATAACGTGGATATGTTTACCGCGAATATTAATAATTAATATATCTCAATAAACAGCCAACCTGATTGATTGAATCCATAAAATTTTAAGAGCCTAATTATAAAGGTAATTGTTTATTTATTAACATTACGTGGTCCGTGACTGTTTATGTAAAGTATAAAAACAAAATTGGCCGCTTTCAACTTCCCAGTCATAATTTAATGATCGTCGTATCGTTCTAATTCGAAATCAAAGTGCAAGCGAAATAATGAATTTAAAGCCATTCAACGAATCGTGTCGCTCGTTACACTTTACGACCCACGTAATTACCAGAGTAAAAGCCTTTTTAATTTGGCAATATTGACTACATTTGCAACGCTAAAGAAAAGAGAAGACAAATAAATCATAAATGTTTTTGCAAATGAAAATTCAAGAGAAATGTTACATTTTATAAAATTAATCTGTTTATTATACACCCTTTTAAATTTTAAATTGTAACATTTATTATATAAAGAAACTAGGTGATTGTTTTAAGTAAGATAATATTGGAGTTTTCATTATTTTTCAAGATGGAAAAAAAGGTATTTTTCTTTCGACTTGGTCACTTTTCATTTCCTAATCTGATCAATAGTGACTAAACCCGAACACAGTTCTATCTCGAATTGAAATCGCAAATAGAAAAACTTTGAACAAGAAAAGCTGACAGGAGTTCAAAAGGACTAGTAATATTTTACGAAAGGGAAAAATTGCAGTCGTTTCTTTTCCAGCCTTGTGGGTGGTCATGCGGTTCACTTGAATAGAATAAATCAAGACACCAGGTTTTTTGCGCAGCTTTCTCGTATTAAGAAAAAAATGATTGACAGGAAAATAGATCCGCCCAAGAAAGAAACGGGCCTCACGTAAAGGTCTGTAAAGGGGTGAACAGGGAAATTCAAAGGGTTGATTTATGTGAAATTGCCAAGGTGAATTCCATTGAGAACTTTTTATGCATGGTGTTTGGTTATCTACGAGAAGGGGGTCACAATACACTACGACCATTCGCAACATCCCTGTCCCCTTTATAGAATGCCCCTCTAAAATGACGGTCGGCCCATAGAGATAGCACTCAACGTGTCCACTCACGGGGTATAAGACCTGCCAATTTCGGATAATAGTGATATTTGGCCAATCGGGAATAACATCGTTGTCTTAACCATAACGATCAATAATAAATATTCCTATCATATCATATCCTCTCTCTAAGGATGGCAAATCGTTGCATAATTGGCAAAAGGGATTTTTCTAACTCAACATGTTGAATGGTGACCCACTAAATGCTATTTTAGACAATGCCCTTGTTTGGCACAAATCAGCCCTTAGTAATGTTAATGACAAACTAAAATTTCAAATCAACATTGAACCTACATGAGTCGAGAATATATCCAGTGATATCCCTCGTTGAAGCAATACAATATTGTACATTTATGTATATTATACAACTTTATGAAAATTAAATATTATATTCTGTAAGAGTAAGTCGCGTGATTATTGCCTTTTGAGACGTTTATGGGTATTGTCCAGAAATGTAATTGTAAAAGATGTTACCTTAGAAAAAATACATCCACTAAAACCGGGTCAAATTATCAAGTACCTTGACTAATTTGGAATTGGTACTTAAGCAACAGAAAGGGAGATTCACCGGATCTCCAAAGTCGCAGTATGTCAAATTCCACTTAATATACAACTACATATACAGCCAGTAGTTCAGTGCCTTCTGTCAATATAGGTTTTGGTACGATTGTATATTGCTGTCAAGGGATAATTTATAAAATTGTCAAATAGACGTTTAATTACAGATTAAAATCAACTTTTCACGTGTACTCCCTTGTCTAAATAAATTTGTTATGGGCCGCAAACTACCATGGTCATTACTATCCACCTCGTTCTTTGCTTAATCCTACTAATTTATTTTCGTTTCTCCAACCCAGTTATATCAGACCAATTAAGATGGTAGCCGATTCTCTCTTTATTATATTACATTCTTTCTCTATACTTTTCTTCCCTTCCCTGTAGCTCAAGGCTGATTAACTTGTAGAAACAAATACGAACATAAATAAAAAAAGTAACACGTTAAAACAAGTCAGTCTCGTTAGCAATAACGCTACCCTCACCAAAATTGATTTTCTTCCTTTTGATAATTTTCGATAAGCCCTCCATTCGCGCTAATAAATACAATCCTACAAATAACACATAGCAAATTAGTGAACGACGTTTTTCGATTGGAATGTAGCATATTTATTGATTCTAACTCAATATACCACAAAATATAATTTTTATTTAATATGCGAAAAATAATATGACATGCAATATTACGTGAAAATGTATATTATTATGCAATAAGTTACATGTAAGAAGAACATGATTAAAAATGTAAACTTTATCAATAATAAAACAATTTTTTTCAAGAAAAACTGATATAATTAAGTACTGACTGCTAATTAATGCTTATAAAAATGTATAAATATAGAACGAAATAAGTCCTTCCCTGACCTCATTATGCTGTATTAATTAAGGCATTAACCAAGCTGTCGCCATTACGAAATTAACTAACGCTGTTATTATGGAGGAGGCATTACCATTTCCATCTCTTTGGATAATGTCAATATTTCAACCCTGCTCAAATCCGAATAAATCTACCATGAAAAATCGTCTTTCCCGTTTCGAAAACGGTAATCTGTTGTATCTAATTGAGAAAAGAAATTAATTAGCCTTTTATTTCAAATATGTAAATATTCAAAGAATGCCCGTCAAACTTTATTTGTATTTTTTAAAAATATTAACACGTAGTACTTTGTTTGTTACTAAGACTTTTTGCCATAGTTTATGAAAAACTTCCTGTTTCTGAATATGTATGAATAAAATCGACATGTCATTGTTTTAGCAACTTGATTAACATATTCAGATAGCTGCAGTATTTGATTAGAATATGTTCCATTTGAAATTTGGGATAATTGGATATCAACTGTGCCGAAGCTGTAATATTTACTAAACGCGCACGTTAATATACTATATTAACATTTTTAATTATATATTACTAAAACTTTAGAAATAATTAGAAATGTCGATATACTAGATAGACGTAAAAGTTATATTTTATTATTTACAGTGAAACTTCTTGCAATGGGAAAGTCGTAGTGTTCTACAGAAATCAAAAGGTTATATCATGCACATATTACATGTAAAGTGAAGATTAAACAGCACATTATAAAGGACTACAATATTTTGAAATTTATGCTATCTAGATTTTTTATTAAGTTTTGATTTACCAACTAATGTACTTATATTACGTCTCCAAAGCTTTTCGTAAGGACAAAGTACTTCTTTTCTTTCCTCTAATGTCAGTCTTTGGTTTAAGGATCTTACCTAAGTTGTCACGATATTAGTGTTAACTAAAGAAAGTGTAATAGTTTACATTATATTTTTTGATGCCATAAAAATATACTGACCGTTTATGTATTATTAATAAACATTTGTATATACAATGGTTATTAAGAAGACACAACATTGCAAATAACAGAGACAGATAGCAAATAATTTTCAATTGAATGGCGAAGCTATTCAGCAATAAAACACAAAATAGTAAATATCTCTAAATCCAATCATTAATTACGATCGCTCTCTTTCTCTGAAATTATGGGGACACCGTTCCTGACACTGTGATGAGGATTATTGGGAAAAGACTGGGAGAAAAGTTGCTGAACCGGAATATTAGATTAGGATTGGAAGGAGGTGAAAAGGATTAAGAAAGAAAAAGAAAAAATAGGTCTTTACGGATGGTGTGGTTGGATTATATGGTCTGGATTTTGCGGAGTTGTTCGTTGTTCTATGACGTAGTATATGAGTTTTATACGAGTATTTTGTTGTCAAGAAGAATTTTAAATCTAGTAATTTATTACGTAATCAATATCATCTCTTTTCTCTTAAGTAGTCTATTTAAGGTCAATTAGTAATAGAGCCAAAATTAACAGAAGTTGATTTTAATAAAAGGTTATCATATGTTAGAATACTGGCGTCGAGCTGGGGGGGGGGACGAGAGAATAGAAAAGAACTTCAGCGGAACTGCGACGATAGCAACGGACCTACCAACTACCTTGACAAACGCCCGCGCCCTGAAAGCCCCCAACAAGTGATATAATTCGATCTACCCAAAAGAAACTGATACTCAGGTAGTACTTGAATGAAGGAAAAGTGCAAGGATAGTGTGTCCTTGGGTTTCCACATTAAACCAAGGCACCACACTCGATCGAAAGCATATACTACTTCGAGAAAGACAGAATTTCTCCTTTTCAAGGTTAAGGCCATGGTTGGATTTACAGTACGCTTTTCATATATATAATATCCTATTCATTCATATTAAAAAGAGGAAAGTTAAGTGTTAGTTTAATTTAAATACATGACTGTATTTCTATACACGAATGCCAAGCCAGCGCCCGGAGGGCTTGAGCTTTCGTTTGTTCTATTTTCGCGGCGTGTCCTCCCCAATTTTATTTTTTTAATTGCTTTATTTGAAATTATAATAAATATTGGTACGTGCACACAATTCAATTTTGTATGTATCTGGTGTTTTGATACATACAAAAGTAACGGCGTTGCAGGCCATCCAAATTAAACAGGCAGATAGACCTTATTTTCGCTCTTGAAATAAGAAGGCGTAGCTCAGTTAATTTCCCCTTGGACCGAAGCAAAGAACGTGCCTATAATTGGAAATTACCCTTTAGGAAGAGGGTCACATGTGCTTAAAAGCACCTGTAATATCAAGAGGCCCTCGTTAAGACCTAACGAGGCCGTCTCATAACTAGAAGTCCGCTAGGCTTTCCTTTGTAAAGTAAACGTTATATATGGAATTAATTACAAACGGTTATTAGAACGGGGCATGGATGTCGAAATAATGATGGTCCATTATACAAGCTTCTTTCACGGCGAAATCCGCTCCTGCATTGAAATGAGTGTTGTATCTGTAAACGCTTATAAGAGGAAAACATTCAAAAATTGACAATAAATCAAAATGTACCCGTATGTATTTGGAAGCAGTATTGATTTCTGAGGGCATTCCTACCCCCCTCGTTTTCATCAGACTCCCTTCTGCAAACATCAACCGCTAAATACCTCCATCTTTGACAATTAGCATAATCTGTCAGAAATTCCTGAGTTTGTCGAGTTCCACGCCGCGAGGCCTGTCTTAAATCATTACGCCCCACAAGGCTTATCAAACTCTTTAAATTATTCACTGTATGGCCAAGATTGAATTACGTTAGTTTAAAATATTGTGATTTTGTTTTGTTTTAACGTAGGTAGGTTACATTTGAACAGATTAAACTTGAATGTGTCAGACCTGAAAGATCAGAAAATCAGAAGATATCTACTGAAGAAATACTTTATAAGGAAGGAAACACCCCAAAATCAAAGTTGAAAGCTGAAGGATGAACTTATAAGCACCATTTGGTTTATATGTTTAATTATATATTTTCATTGTACAAATCCTAATGAGTAACTATTCTAAATCTTTATAGAAATAAATTTGAATGGAATTCGAAACCAAATTCCAAAATCAGCCCAGAACAACAAAGAAATGATTGGAAATGGAAGCGAAACTTCCATCAATATAATACGAGCTCCAAAGAGCCTGCCCGGCAACAAGGCCCAATAAAATAATAAATCACTCATGAGATGACCGTTGGGAAATATAAGAATATATGTGAAAATAAAATTGATGATAATTTACCAAAGAACACATAGTTATCATACTAATTAGAGTTTAAAAGTTTAAATAAGCTCTGACTTCTGGTTCAATATATATTTGGTTCAGCACAGTTTTATCAATTCACCATTTATAATCCCGTTTGTTAGGTCGTATTCGCCACGTAGCGGTTCTTGGTTCAAATGCTGGCAAAACCCACGACCATCATTTTTCCATGTCACTGAATGCGTCATTGGCCTTTAAGCTTTACAGTATCACATGAATTACTATTTTTTTTACGTTAATCGAAATTAGAGATTTATACAACCCGAAATTTGTTCAAAAAAATGCACTGGATCATTAATATATATTTCGGTCTTCAAACAATTTTCTTTGAACTAGAAGCCATGTATTGACGAATTATATAGGCTTTTTTCGTAATAAATTGCTAGCTTCATATTTCTTTATCAGCTTACTTTCTCATATTTTAAAGAGATATACATATCTATCTGACTTGCGATAAGTGACGTACAAGTTACTGGCAATTTGTCTATAATGGGAGACGAAAACTAAAACAGAAATTGACAAAAGGTATGGTTTTATGTGAAAACCAAAAGAGCGGCGTATCTAGCCGACGATCGTCGGTACGAATCTCGCTCGTGCCACTGATTTTTTTATCTCAACTAAAAACCTTAATTAATTGTAATATATTAATTGGCCAAGCGGACCACGAAATTAGTGAATTTAATGATCCAAACATTGTCAAGGTACAGAAAATATTTATTAAAACATACGTCACACCAGACAGCATCTCACGATCTCCAAATAATCATTGGTCACTAAACACCATATATTTATACTAAATAAAGTGAATGGCGCGTTAAATGTTTATATCAGTATATTTTTGGCCTCTGGGAATAAATCATAAATCTAGACATAAACGGTTATTCGTGAAGTCATGCATCCACATTAATACTTTCGGACAATCGCCACGGAAGGATACGCTCCAGTGCTATACCTTCTTCGAAGGGAACCCAATTTCCTTCGTGATCGAATTTGGCCCGTCACCTCTTCTCCACCGTAAAAAAGGGAGTTTGAATATTTTATTTATATCTTCTCCGTGGCGTGGGGACTTTTCCGACTGGCCCTATGCATGCATCCATGAGTAAGGGGCCGCTTTTGATCCGTTTATTTGCCCTTCCGTGTTTCAGGATGAATTTATATGAAGCGGAGAAGTGATTACAATTAGGTCAAAATGTAATAAAGGGGTAATAAAAATGTTGACGAAGGAACTCCTGGTAATTAGTTTTTAGGAAAATGAAATTGTAGAATATTATTCTCGAAATAGGCTGGGCAAGCACTTTTTTATTCCTTTACCTTACAGCAATACAAGGACGGCCTTCAAATTTGCAAAATAAAAGTTAATGAGAGCTTATTTGTTCCCCCTTAAATAACCTTTATACATTGATTCGGAAAAATGTACCTTCATATTTTTAAATGGAAAAATACCTACTGAAAATTGACAAAGCTGAAAAAGTGACAGCTTTAATTTAAACAAAAAGAAGATTGGATACTTTGAATACCTTCGTGAATATCACTGCTAACAAATATCTAATAAAATAATTTGTTGAAGTCGTGAGGAGCGGTCAAGAATGAGGTAATTTCGGAAAACAACTTTTTCATTTCGTCGTTTCGAACTATATTCCGGTCATTTACCTACCTCAATTACTAAACATATATTCATTGGAAAAAATCCAATTTAAGAAGTAAATATACATTTTGAACCAAATATTTCAGACTCGAAGGAAGTGTGGTCTTGTTGGCTTTATGGGAAATTGCTCAAAAAATATTCTACTGTTTCTAACTCAAAATACTCTAAATACATTGAATTTTAAACAAAAATGTCCATATGCCCTAATCATTATAATCTTTAAATGTAGTCTTAGAACAAGGCGTCTTGCCATTTACTTAGAAACACCAGGGATTTTCATTTCAGGCAGTTTGGTTTTACCAAAGACAAGGCGTTGATGTGGAACAATCTTAATGAACAAAGTAATTCAGCTAAGCACAAATTGTCGTTTAATTTCGAATCGATCTACGGCAAAACTCCAATTTTCTGAAGTAAAATCTTGAAAGCCTTTCTTGTATTTTATAGAATGTACAGTAGAAAACTGAAAATAGAATGTTTTACCAATTGGTTCCATCTTTTTCCAAAATCAGGTACTTGTACTTTAGAATTTATAGAAAATTTGTGCGTACATGGTACCATGACAAATCGGTCACTTTTTATATCAAGAAAGCCGGTGAAAGTCTTTCTTGTAATGATAGAGCACAGTACAGAGAAACTTGAATTTGGTTCCCTTTCAAATCAATCATTCACTAGAGAGGGAAGGAAAAAAGTTCTATGATACAAGTGTGGCCCTAAGAGCCTAGTTGGCCCGGAAAGAGTCTGGAGAAAATCTGAAAATAAAGACATTCAGTGCTGGGAAAGCAGAGTCAGCGACAATTGCAGGAGGCTCCATTTCAGAGTGACATATTTTGCCTGGAATGTATCTAGTTGGTGGAAATTAGAGCGTTTAATGTCTCCCTACATGAGTAGTACGTAGTGAACGTTGATTAACGATTATTTGGTGATCGTGAAATGCTGTGTTATGTAGATTTAGAAAATAATTCCCCTTTATTGGCCAACGTTTCGGTCTTTATTTAGATCCTCAAAATGTGTCTTCTGTGTTGATGTGTGACGGTTGGATTTCGTGTTGCAAATGTTAGAGAGTTCACCTAACACTCGCAACACATCGTTTGAACTGTGCAAGTGTATATAAGATGTGAAAATTAATTTATAAAATGTTGTATGCAATATAGAAATTTTAGGTTTATTCAAAGTATTCGTTTTCAAAGTGTGTGTTTTCTGTGAGATGTTCCACGGTTGTTTGTCTTGTTGTGGGGGTTAGTAAGATGTAAATGTTTTTTTGTTTATATATGTTTGATTTTGAGTGGCGAAAAAAGTAGCGATAGAAATTCATTTTTCTTTCAGGAATCGGCTTATTTGAGATGAAAAGGGCCGACAATGGGAAAAATGATAATGGTTTGTCGTTTGGGCTTTTCAGGATTATTAGGGAGAAGAAGGATAAATTATTGGGGATTTAGATTACGTAGAAATTGTTTGATGTGTAGAGTGTACTGATTGTTTTATATTTTGTGTTGTAGAGTTTTTATTTTATTGATATCGAATTTGATTTACAGCTTTATCTGAGGCTGAGTTTACATGTGTTCAATAATAAACACGACAAAAGTTGTACAGGCACTGATCGGCAATATAAAACAATGTGCTTGCTGTGTTTCTTAAGCTGTGACAAAGACAACCCTCAATATAAACATATTGATGTAAGTAATATTAATTTTCTTTTGTAAATAATCTTTTTTCTTAATGTTTGAATTATTTAGTTTCAATTTGTTGTAGTAAAGAATGTCATGGCAGAAATGAGAAAAATATTTTGATATATAAGTATATTTCTCCAATATGGGAAATTTTGTTATAATTGAAATATTACATTTTTCTGTATTGTATGCGTTTATGTTTATATCGTACTTCAAACAGGACGTAAAGCTTAGAAAATCCCGCATGCATATTTTAGCATAATAGCCTCCAACTAATGATCTGTTGAAAATTTCATAGCGTCGATATGTAAGCCAAGTGGCAATATCCATAAGAAAAATTTATGAGCGCCCTGGAAACGAAGGACCCGTGTGTGTTCCTGTCGAGTAGCGTCCCCGTAGTTTCGCGACAATTGTTTAAGAATTCTTCGATACAACGGTCGTATTTTACAATCCGCGCCCTCGCGGAAACGACCGCAGTTGACAAGTTAAAAAACCCGCAATTGCTTTGTAAAAGTTCAATCCAAAACTAATTTCAATACATCGAAAATAATTGATACTTCATTAAAACTAAAAGCAAGACCTTTCGAATAGATATTTCATACCGTCAATCAACTATCGATGTAATAAAAGGTTTAACGTTGCATAGTGTCTTCCTCCGATATGCCAAAATTTCACGTTCCTAATCCATAATCCCCAAATTTAACAGTTTTTAAAAAATAAGTGGTTGTTAGGATTTTTGCTATTTCCGTTACCGTCCTCGTATTCATAAAAGAAATTATACTTTTTCCTTCACTCCACTCTCACTCTCTCTCTCTCTCTCACTCTCTCTCTCTCTCTCTCTCTCTCTCTCTCACACACACACACACACACACACACACACACTCACTCACTCACTCACTCTCAGACTCACGAACATACATATTCTCTCTTTATATTACTATCTAACGATAAAAATAAGGTTTATAAATTGGTAGCAAAGTTTAATCCTTAAGAAAAGTGGCACCTATGTTGACAATTCGCCATTTTCCATATACAAAACACGTTCTAATATACAATTTCCGTTTACGAAACAATAAATAACTACAATATAAATGTATTACGATTTGTCGGCATAATTTTTGGCATGTAGTGCACTATGAGTTTTAAAATAAAATACAATTTCATTAACTAACGCATTAAACAATAAACAGGGCTACGTTTATAAAATGGCGTGCACCATTTTCGAGTTTTTACAACTTCTTCTTTTACATAAAGGCAGCAAATGATTTTATTGACATAAGCTTGAAAACTTAGGCGTGAAGTTGAGGTCTGCGTCCCCCACCCTCAAAACTTCCTCACTTCTGAATTGGTTTCACCGTCAGTAAACTTTGATTGAGACCTGTCTTCGTGTTTCTCGTTCGCCATTCCTTCCTGAGCCCTTTTTATTCCTCGTCAACTTTTTCAACAGCTGTTTCACCAGGGCTCATTGTCTCAGTTTCTTAACGCCCCAATCAACATCAATAACGGTTGATTTCTGGTGTACTTAACCGTTCTTAACGGTAAAGTTTCCGGAATAAAACATTAGAGCTTAATCTCGATCGAAAAGCAGTTCAAATAAACACATATAATATTTCTTTTTTAATGGATATTCTCCAACGTGAAATGGATCCAATTTTTTCCAGGTCCTCCATTTTATTCCCCCTGGAGTTGTTCAAGTATAAATCAAGGGGGTGGTAGCGAGCGACCCCCGGGCAGTGGGTATCAGGGTCTCCCCTAATTTCAAATAAGTGAAACGGAAAAAATGACATGCTAACCATAAAAGGGAATATTTAAATAAAAGCTTGTCTGTCTGATATGTATTTCGTGGACAATTCCCTTTTTAGTTATTCAGAAAAAGTAAAAGTATGTACTGAAACCTAAAATCTGAATCAGAAATATTTTTGCTTATGTGTGCGGTGTGCGGTGTGTAGTGAGCATTAAGGTTTAACTAAAACTTAAATAAGATAATTACTCGATTATTATATGAGAATAGATGTTTTATTGATGGTAACGAATATTGCTCTTCCATCAGCGTCCTTCGTACAAATGAAATCCTTCTTTGTGTATAAAGTTTCCTGAATTAAAAAAAGTATATATGCATTGAAAGAGAATCACATAGTGTCATCCGATTTTAAAATGAGAAAATTACATACGTCTTTAAAAATGATAAACCAAATAACTTTTCAATTGGTTTTTACTGTTGATTCACCTGATTATAGACCGTTATATTTATCGATTCATAAGGATATACGTATTAGATTTTTTACCAAAAAAGTGGCCTATATTTTATTTTTTTATTTATTACAAAAATGTCGAAATAACGTCACTGTATTATAATGTTTTATTTGTTTGATTTTTACATATGAAAAGAGCTAAAGCCAATCCTGAAAATTTTATACCAAAACGTCATACCTATCTGAGTCAGCAGGAAGACTGGATCGAAATTTGTAAAGGTGCAATTATATTATCTGTCCCCTTTAAGCTCCACTTAATTTAATAGATAGACGTCGACTCGGATCCATTTCATAAGGAAAGGTTTAAAGGATCAGTTCGTCCTCTCAATGCCGATTTTCTTTCTGTCAAGAAAGAAATACGGTGTAAATTGTTGGCGGTGTACGTGATTTAATGGCCGAATCAAAACCATGGGAGAGAGGGTGAACTACGGTGAATATTGCTGTATCGTCACCGTCCCTCGTAACAAATGAAACATCCTTTAATTTAGCTATTTGACGTAGAACTTGTCGAATTTTTATATATGAATTTTCTTGAATTATAAAAATATATACGCATCGAAAATGAATCGCATAGTACCATGCGATTTTACCAAGAGAAACATATATGTTCAATTGGTTTTTACCGATACTTCGCCTGATTATACAATTTTTTATTTATTGATTTATAAAGACATAACGCGTTGCATCTTTTACGGCCAAAAATTCGACTGTATTTTATTTTCTGTCAAAATTTTTTAAAGTTTTCACTAAAAATGTATCCAATATATATTTACATTTTTTTAAGGGAAAGTAAAGATATTGCGGACTTGTCTGGAATAATATCGTCAACGATATGAACAATATGTTGCTGCGAAATGGTACTTTATGCTGAGACATTCCACTTAAGTGGGAAAAGTTTTTCGTGTCGGTGTGAATCGTGGCTGGCTATTTGACAGGCAACGTTTCATTCCGAGACATCCCCATATGTATGAGTCTTGTATTTCATACCAAAAATATAACACAACATTTCTTATTGTTTAAACAAAAAGAACGACATTTATCGAGGATTTTTTTATTATCATCAATTAAAAGACGTACGTTAAGTGATTGTTTCAATTTCATACCAATTACTGCCGTAAATGGATGACGTGACCGAACGGTTTCATATCGCTTTTATCACTTTATCAAAGGTTCTTTTAGATTGTAAAGAACCCTGATATCCCTCAGGGAATACTTATCATGTAGGGATTTTACCCTAACGGAAGTAAGGTAATATATGGCCTCTTCTAGGGTTGATTATCCAATCCTCCATCGGTTCCACAATGCGATCCAGATTAAGAACCAATAAATGTAATTAGAAGTGTATTGTATCTGAGATTAGGGAGGCCTTACTCATTACTCCTTTTCTCCATTAACGTAATCTCAAATTACCTTTCGGACGTAATTACTTTAAGCAATTAGAAAACAGCAGTAATAACCCGATAATTTTGGTGCCAAAAGAACTTTACTACATAAATGTTTGTAAAATATACATGTCTTATACAATTGCTTTCAATTTCAAAATCGACAGATGTTTTTCATGTTGACAAAACTTCCTCAATTTCTTCAATAATTGATTGTGACGTTAAATATTAAAATGAAACAAAATATAATATTCGGTATACAAATAATAAATTATAATATTCTACTCCCTAATACCCTTTCTTCATTTACCCTATTATATAATAATCTTGCACTTTCACTTTATTCACTCACAATCTCACTAACTTTTTTTATGTTTGCCACTTAAGGCACATCTTATTAGCATTTGAACTCACTAATCCACTTATTCATTGAATAATTGCGAGTAAGAAATTAAAGCAGAGACACACTTACCGGATGCAACACTATTGCTATGCGACGCTACCCGGCGCCTCGTGACGTTTTGGCAGGGTGTGCATTCTAAGCGACGTCAAGACACGCCACACTCAGTCACACAGCTTTTATTACAATCGCAAAGCTTCTTTATTATTTATGATGAGGAAAAACTTATTGCAACATCGTTACTCAAATTGTATGAGCACAACCATGTAATTCATTGTTAGTTAAATTTAGTTATTTTAAATGAAGTTATTGTGGTGTTTCCATAAATTTTCTCCCTAACCATCATAATTAAACAATCTTTATAAAAACTCATGAATTTTTGATCTCGTTTAATTCGGTTTGAATCAAAATTGGAATGTTGTAATTAATGGAACGACAAAATTACATATACATAGTTTGAAATAAACTAAAAAAATATGAGTGTCCTGTTCTGACTATACTCGACAAAAATGGTGTTATTTTATGAGCAAAACCATGAAATAAATGGTTAGTTAAATTCATTAAATCAAATAACGGTAATCCGGTGTTTTGATAAATTTTCCGGAAAATCATTAATTCTTTTTAAATAAAAACCAACGTATTTACTACCTCGGCTAATTTGGTTTACATTAAAACAATTATGTTGTCATTGTTGTAATGACTATGATACATGTAGTTAGAAGAAAAATATGAGTGCCAAGCTCTTTGCCTTCGCACTACTCGATGGTACCAGACGAAAATCTGGACAGTGGAGATCGAAGAGCATATAGTAGGGTAACGTTGCATGGCATCGGGCAGATGTGCTCGGGGTACAATCTTGGATGGGATGGAAAAATGTACTTTGGTTTTGCGTCGGGTAGCGTGGCATTGGGAGTGTTCTTCACTTAATGAGTTAAGTTTTTCGCTTTAATCCCTGAAAAGAACGTATGGAAGGCGGTATCAATTATTGTAAAAAAGAGAATAAGGGTGTTTCAATGGCAGAATAAGTGTATAGAAAGCTAGTGGTGAGAATATTAAAAGGTTACGCTACTAAGCGGTTTGTACTTTGTTCTCGAATGTAGCTAAATCACCTTAAAGGCTTTCTGTTTGCAGGGTTAAAATTGATTAAAATCTTTTAAATAAATGATAATTTAGCATGGCGTAAGACGCACTTGTAGTTATCACTGGTATGTTTGCAGATAGATGTGAAATAAAATAATCTTGAATGCAGGGTCTCTGAACCTCAATATTACATCTTTACCAATCGAATAACTGTCATTTAACAAGTAGAGCTACCAATGAACTAAAATATTTTTTAACAAGTTAGATATATCATCCAACAAATATGAGCCTGCACAATCAAGAAGGCGATAAATTTTAAATGTACAAATTAATAGCACTAATTAACTAAAATTTGGTTTTCTTGGATATGTCATTTTGTCAAATTTTTAGAAATACTTTTCTTAATTGAAATAAAATCGCGGTCATCATAATTAACCAGATAATTCGAACATTAGTATGTTATTAAACATTTCCATACATTCAAATTATGGCCATATTGATATAGAGTTGGCAGAATGAAGGGAGATGGCCCCAGAAGGGAAGTCATTTCAAGTTTAAATTGCTTGGGTGATTGAGCACAATGCAAAGGCGGGCGCACGAAGGTGCCAACATCCCTATTTGCACAGCCAAACCAATCAGGAAGGGGAATACACTTTTCAATAATTAGTTGTGATCACGGTCCGCCAGTTTGCTTAAATGTCATCCTTTTCGAGCCATTGGCCAATTCGATCTTTGCCCAGGCGATGGAGAGGAGGAGGACCTCGTGGTGGAGGAGCCTGTTTATTGCCAATTCACTTCAAATGCAGCCCTCCTTCCGCCAGTTACAAAAACCCATCGAATCCATTTCCCACTTTCTATAAACACCGGTGCGTCAACACCGCACCTTATTATACGACCCCACCTTGAACGTCATTTGCCTCTCATCGTTGCCAAAATATGTTAGACAATCCATAACGATTTCACTTTTTATAAACGATACATCCAACAGGGATTTATGCTTTTAATAGTCAAATTACTGTCATATGTTTAATTAAAGAATTTGGCTTTGTGTTTAGCTGAGAAATGTCAAAAACGTTGGTTGATCACTTTTTCATAGTTAACACCATCCCGTGTAGAAATATGTGGTGTTTAGTGACCAACAGCAAATGATTGTTTGGAGATAGTGAGATGTCGTCTTGTATGACGTGAGTTTTAGAAAAAACATTTTCTCTACCGTGCCAACGTTTCGATCTTTATTGAGATCATCTTCAGAGCTCAAAGTTCGTTTTCTGTGTAGATATATCATTATTGTATGTCGCATTAACAGTGCCCTACATCTAAACAGAAAACAAACACTTTGATCCCTGAAGATCACAATAAAGGTCGGAACGATGATATAGAAAATATTTTTCTAAAACCCACGTTACACCAGACCACATCTTACCATCTTCAAATGATTAATATCATCATTCAGAGAAAAATAGACGTTTAACTCAATTCTAATGCATATATATATATATATATATATATATATATATATATATATAGTTAAGAAATCTATATTTATTGATAATAGTAATAATATTATTGCTGGTGAAAAGAAATACAAATTCAAATAGGCCAGTTAGTTTTGGAAATTTTACTTGTTTTTGCAAGCCTAAAAAAAAGCATAATCGGTTTACAATTCTTTAACGATTCATTTTCTTATGTTATACTGGCATAGGTTTACCTACTGTAGGCTTTGAATAACTCAAAAAACACGCGAATGGAGATACACCCAAAATTAGCCTTGCGCCGGTTGAACATGAATTCATCGACTCACAGGCCAATACCATAATCAAATCTCATTTATTTTCTTACTTAGGGTTAAATATATACATTCTATGAGTCTGGTTATGATTAATTCCCGTTTTAAATAGTTAAATGAATTTTTGCAACTACCAATTCCGATGAAAAATAGTCGTCACCTTAATTAGGATGTATGTTCTCTATAGACCAAAAATATAGGGGCGTAGTTACTTTCCTGCCATACCACAGTTTTACAATGAACTATTTCAGATATAACACATTCAATAATTTGTTTTAACGATATTTTAAACCCAAGGAAAAAATATCGGACAATATATGCTCAATTTTATATTGTATTTACATACTTGGTATTTTTCTTGTCTTACTGGATTAGTTAACGTACAATGCCAGTTGGATGACATAGAGGGGCGAACGGCTTAAAATATACTAATAATACTTCCATAAAAACTAATCAAAAATCAAATATAAGAGCTTACCGGGATTCAAACCTAGAACCGCTTTACTTGGTAGCAATTTGGGAAATACATGGGACAAATAAGATGTCGAGAATTCCATTTTTTTACGCATTCGTTCCTGTAAAGTTTAGCGAAAAACAAAATAAAATGTATTGTTTCTTTATTATTTTTCCTCTCACGCTATTTGCCTTAATTTATGTTTTTAATTAAAATCATTTCAAATTAACGATATTTTTTAAATGTGCAAACATTCTCCGAATGGAATTTGAATCGTACTACCACATAGACGGAGGTATGATTGATATAAATATCTAGTCGTCATGGTCATGGAAAAATAATATTTGAGGGAAAAATTCTTTCTTCATGAAAATTTTTCATTTTCAATACGGGAAGATAAAAATAACATGCGAGCCATCTGTGATAATAGTTTCAGTGTTTTTGTTACCATGTTTTTAACGATAATATTAGGTATAATTAAAACATTATTTCGTTTCTGCTTGCGGTTAACGTTGTTGTTCAATTCCCCCCCCCCTAATATCTTATTTTGTAAGACGGCAACAAAGCTGATAAATAAATTTCGTAAAAATTATGATAGCACATAATATAAGTCAAGAAATGTTTTCATAGCATATTTTTGCTGGTCTTTTTACCATTATACAGCTTGTCAGAGGTTTGGTGTTCAGTTCAAAGGTTCCGCGTCTGACGGGCTTTTAGAGTAGAAGGTTGTAACTCTGAATGGCATCAATCGATTTGCTCTAAAAGAAAAGGTCGGAGAAGGGGGAAATCAAAGAGCCCTCTGAAAGTACGGGAAATGAAAAATTAATCTTGCAAAACAATGTCTTCGACGGCATCCTTCTTCTTCCGGTCGTGTTTTACCGAAGTAACTGTGATAAATACGTTTTGACATGGAGTCGATCGATCGATGGTTTCGGATGGAAGATAATTAACACCAAAGGATGATAGTCGTTTTAAAAACGGACATAACGATGAATGGCAACGGAAATAGATGAACGTGATGAACAACTGATTTCCTTCAAACTAATTTAGATAAATCTCTCACATATTTATAATTCCTGAAATTTTATTCAAACACGATAAAGTTGTACGCGGTAACTATGTTTCTACTTGAACGAATAAAACGTTTATTTTTCGTTTTTTATTCGCCATCCTCTGGGTCGGAATGAATCATATTTAATATCATTTAAACAGTTTGGCACATTTAATATTAATAATAATGAATTAATTATTTTTTGTTGGCCAGAAATACATTTTTTCAACCTAAAACCTAATGAATAAAGTATTAATTTATGTTGAACTATGAATATTTCTGACCGTTGCTATGCTGGTCAATTAAAATGTTTAAAACGTTAGCAATGATAATCATGATTTCCAATCTTCATCAGGACTGTACAAACCTATACTGATGTTACTACTTTATTCCTTGGCCAACTATAATCAAGAAAAAGGCAAAAATATGTGGTTACATAATAGTAGATTATAATTCTAAAGAATGCGTAAACTGTGACGTGGTTGTTCGATGTGTTTAAATTATTTAATCACTTAATCTCTTTATGTAAGGTTTTAGTTAAGATAAAAAGCCAATGTCACAAGCGAGATTCGAACCTACGACCTTCGGCTAAGTACGTCGCTGATCTAACCACTTGAGGTACCGTGACTTCGATCCACGAGGATACAAACTCCTTATCTCAACCTACAACACTTCGAATTTTCCCTGTATTTGCCATTTTTCAAACGTCGTTTAATCAGGATTCGATTCTCGCCGATATATCCTTCGAATCCCGCTCGTGACACTAACCTTTTTCATTTCAACCAAAACTTTACATAAAAAGATTAAGCAATTGAAACAAGTAATTTGGTCTATAGACCACTAAATATAATGGATTTGTATTTAATATATTATTATTGTTGTATTAGCATGTGATGACTATATCAATTCATTATTGGTCCTCGCGTCCTGTTGGGTGTCGCCCCAGATCTATTACCATTAACCATAAATTTCCTCAGAAATTCACTTAAAAACCTGCTACCCTGTCCAATTTAACTTAGAATCACTATGTTTTTAAAGAATAAAATTGACTATAATTTATAGTTATAGGGCAATATTTCAAAATGAATTAGATCTTCCTTGTCTATGTAAACAGAGGGCATTTTAAAAAAATTGAAAAGACTACATGAAACTTGCTGATTGATGATTATGACTTACTGATGGTTCTACCTAAATGCGTTTGTATCAATGGCACGGGTATATTTACTGTTGTCAAGTTTATATAATAAACTAAATTATATATTTTTCTTCCAAAAATTGGGTCTAAAATACTCTGTATGGTTCATGATCGTTTAAAGCCGTGTACGTTCATGCTATATAGGTCTTTTATTTTATGGGATTTAATTCCCATTGAAATTATTGAGATCATTTTCTAGAAATGTGTAAGAACATGTTTCCTAAATTAAAAATGATTTCCAACAGGCTAAGGACTATGTCCCAGAGATTAATTCTTAACCTTTGCTGCTTTAGTAAAGTTTCTCGGCCTGCTGTAAGGTGGTTAATTTTAATTTTTACTCAACTAAGAATTGCGTTTTACTGTGTCTAAAGGCAAAGCCAGACGCTCTTCCGTAGTAAAAGTAGTAACAGGTAATAGAGAGAGACTAACTAATACTACTACTAATAATAAGTGTTTTATTGTAGTCCCATTGTTAAAAAACAATGTTTACAACGTTAAAGTTACATTAGATCTGTTCTAATAAGTTCATGTTTTATTTATGCATTTTTTAATTTTATTTACATTTTTTTTTTAAATTTTATGTATACATTAGAACATTACCTAAACCTAAACCTAAATATATCCTTGAAAAGCTACTTGGCTATCTTATTTACAATGATACAATTAATATCAGGAATATTATATTTTGTACTGAAAATTTATGGATAAGGCTCGTTTGGAAAACAGAAAAAACATACAGATGATATTGATATTTAAAGTTTTGAAAGAAAATGGCAATAGAGAAAAAACCTAATGCTAAGCAAAACTTTGAAAAGCTACCTGAATATAACACATCATTATACAGAATTAATAGCGTGTGTATTTTATGTTGTATTGAAAATTTATGGAAAGACCATTTGTGACATCGAGAAAAGCAAGAAGATGACCATCATATTTACAGTTAACAAAATAAATATCCATAAACAGAAAAATATTTAAGCAAAACTTTGAAAAGCTACCCGTCTATAGCATATTATTTATAATATATTTATATAGATGTAATTAACTTCAGGTATAATATATATTTGATGTGAAAATTCAGTAGGTCTGTTTGGTAAAAAGAAAACCATGGAGATGAAGAGTCCGTGAGATGAATTGCCCATACATGTGACTTAACATTGGTAAATTCGACCCTCACCATGGCTCGAATTAACGTTCAACGCCGGACCGACAACTTCCTACTTAGGGGGGGGGGGAATGAATTACAATCAAATTGTAAAGGGATGTTAAACGATGTTTAACAAAGGAATAAAGGGAGGGTAGAAAAACTGGGGTGGTTTGATTGACATGTGGTAAGGTTCGCCATTAACGCCAATTGTTCCCGACGGCTACGTTGAAAATGCTCGATTCCGTATGTAAAACTTGTTTTATTTAATGATTAAGTGTGTAAGAGCTTTCTTTCTTTATAATTGTATATTTGAAACCCTCGCCAAATTGGAAAGAGACGTTTAACCATCTTGTGATTGTTTGAAATTTAGATAAGCCCTGGACTTTAAAGGAAACAAATTTTCTTTTTATTTATAGTATGTAAATGCCAGTTTCTTCATAGAACAATGATACCTGACGGTTTAAGGGACTGTGTCCCTGAGATTAATTCTTCAGCTTTTATCACTTTAATAATGTCTCTCGACCTGGTCGAAGGTAGTAAATTTCAATCTCCCAATATCGCAGGAATTGCTTTTTACGCCAGGCATCAATAATTTCCTCGGTACAACGCAAAAAAATCAGTTATTGCAAGTTGGTGGAGTCCAATAAACAGAATTTCTGACAGTTTGCGATTTCACTTTCAATTTAAAAAAATTCCCTATATTATTTTGTATTATTCGTATCAACGTTTTCATTAAGAGTTTGACAAAGTATGTACTAGCAGATAATTGTGAATTCATAACTCAAAAAATGGGTCTGAAATGACCTGCTGTCGACAGTCCTTGTAGGAACCTAAATCTGTTGTCTGGGAAGCGACAATACATCAGGGGCAGCAGAAGTACTTGTTTTTCATATCGCTCTAATTAGCAATAATAAATTATATGGCATATAATTAACAATATTGGTGGGGGCGAAACGGTTTAGGCGTTGACAGGCGTTCAACACTGTAAGGTCCTTCGTTCGAATCCAGCCCTGTATTCGCCCACATACTTACAAATGGGCTTTTTTTAAAACACAGGCACCTCGATGGTCGATATAACCCTTGCTGTTGCGAACCCTGGCAAAAAAGATGCAAAACGTCAATTAACAATATTGGAAAACAGGACTGGTCGGCCTCGTAAGGTGAAATAGTGAAACCGACACGATAACCGCTAGTAAAATCGCATGCCTGGGAGCTGCGAAAAAAAAATCCTACGAGTTAAACGCTTCGGTTAAAACCGCTCCGTGTGTCCTTGCTTTAAAGAAGGACTTTCGTTTATCATACCAATACGAATAACAAGCCAAACCCTTACCTTAAGATTTTTACATGGAGTTAGTATAAAGAAAAAAAGATTTTGGCATAGGTGAAAAATGGCAAAAGTGCTCATTTAATTGTAGGAAGCAAAATTGAAGAAATCGTTCCTGTTAAACTCTAGCAAAATTGTTATTTCTATTATAGTTTCTTTTGTTACTACTTTGTACTTTGTAACACTTTGTGACGTTCATTCTTTCTTATCACATCTCAAATTTAAAAAAAAATTCATAGAAATTACAAATGATGGGGGTAAGTGTGGAGTTCAATTCTTTTTAAAAAAAGATCGTTCCATCGTTTCTACTAACTTTAACGTCAACATTAAACATATTAAATAAATGTGAATAAAATAATCATTTTTAAAAAAAGAATTAAAAGAACATCATAACAAAAATTGGCATAAAGAATAGTTTGAAACAGTAGCTACAAATAGACAGACATGGACTGGTTTTTATTTCACCGATAATATTCAATTTTCTATTACTTTGCTTGTTGATTTTTGATTTGATGTCTCGACCTAATGAAAACGTAAATCTTACTAAACATACAAGGAAACTAAGGTGACCCAGTAATCGGTTAATTTATGTTCACTGAAACTAGGAGGGCGCTAAATGCCCCATTCCTTACAGGACATTAGGCGTTCACCCGACCGCTCGCTCCAACTTATCTAAAGCAGTAATGTACCACCTGATATAAATGTTATCTCGATTACACGTTATTTCCGGACCACTCTTTTAATATATTTAAGAACAGGGCAGATTTTCTACAAGAGGTAAAACAGGTAATACATTCGTTTTTATTAGATTTCTTTTTTGTTTTATTAAATTAAAAGGGGTTTGGAACTTTATCCATTGATTTAAGTAATACATTTCTTAAAAAGAAAAGTAATATACTTTTAATACTAATATTAACTAGGGATAAAAAACGAAACGAAAATGCTAACTAACACATCAAGATAAAGTAATATTCTATAGATTCTAAACCTAGACAAAACAAAATGGCGATAACTGCCGTAATAAAATGGTCTAGAATTAACCAAATTCCTATGTAATGTAAGAGAGTGAAACGACAACTCCGATACATCGAATAAAAGCTTTAACGAGCACACCTTAATTTGCACATCAAAGATCACCTGAACTTCCATACAATTTGGCACGATTTATTCCTTTGGTTTGTTGGTTACTTAAGAGTACACCGAATTTTAATGCATCTGATAGCAACATTTTAAAAGAAAGGAGGAATTAATTAAATTAAAGGAAAATTGTTTGCAATATTCTGCAAATATCAAAATTGATTTTAAATTTTTTATAAATCTATTAGAGTTAATTATTTAATATAATTGATATATAATTTGTAATTATAAGATTGTATAATTGTAATATATCGTATTGTATATAAAAGTTCGGAGATAAGTCTAATTTAGACTATATAAAAATATTTCTAATTTTTGTTTTTTGTTCTTATTGGATAAAAACGAAGTGATATAGCTAAATACAAAACTGAATAAAACAATTTTGCCAAAAATGTGCCACATTTTTCTGCAATCTTCCATAGAAATACCTGACCAAACCGTATCATCACCACCACCATAACTTCTCCGGTGTGAAAATATTGCTGGGATAAAACCTGTCCTGTTTTTCCACAAACAGTTTATCTTCCGTAAAGAAAACCTTGACGGAGACCGATTGATGTGATTTGCTTGCGAAACTTAACCGAATTGTTTGTTTCTTTGTCAGAAGTTATGGACCAGTGGCGGGTCTTCTGTGAACGAAAACGTAGAAGCTGGATGTCTTACTTTAAAGTGCGTCAACTGATATTAACCTTTCTAGCTTACTGATGGTATTGCTTGATCTCAACAGAATATCGATTACATTCCAAATAATAAAACGATCATCTTTTTTGCGATTAGATGTTGACTTGATCCTTGGTGGTGACGCTGGAAGACCCTTAGCAAGGTATTTTGGGAATGCGAAACACTAGTAATTATTTTCTCTACCATATTTATTTTATTTATATTATAAATTCCATTAAAATTGATTAGATATTATTATATTTTAGCTGGAGAAAAATTCAATTAAGGTAGTAGGTCTGCCGAGGTTTCTCTTGAACATTGCGTGGTATTTCCTCGATGTAAAGAATATTTTATGTATATAAATTCTTCTTCTTTCATAAACATTTGGCAAGCTGATGAGAAAATGTTTTTTGGTGTACAACTAATATATATTATTATTAGAAGAAGAAGAGTGTTACAATAGAACATAATTAGGATATTGAAGGAATGAAGGTACGCACGGAAAGATAAAATAAGACGGTTAGAAACAAAAGTAAGGAATAAGAAGTGATATACAATAATTTACAGCATTCTGGACACACATTTTCCCCTAAACTGCCTTTTCATTAGCCTCCCATGTGATTTTGAAGAAAACGAGCTTTAGAAGTATAAAGGTAATCATCCTAGAAAAAAAAAATGGCTGGGCCTTTGTTTTATCCCAAATTTACATGGCACTTCCATAAAAGAGGTTTCAACATAAGTAAAAGAACCATCAGTACAGCGAGGAAACGCGATATAAAAGAGCGAATGCATAATATTGAACAAGTAAAAAAGCAACGCGGTAAACTTCATTATGCATTCTCCTCGAAGAAAATATCAAATTCGTTCACGATCCTCACTTACATCTTGGTATAAATGTGACAAATACTAAGTGTCTTAGAATAACGACCGCAGCACTTTCATTTCAATTTAAATAGTTGGACAACATTTATCCTACATCAAGAGGCAATTCACCGGGGACCCGGATCAGGTCGCCATCGTGTCCTATCCAGACAAATTGTCGTTTTATTCTTTCCATGTATCTCGTAATCGACATTCTACGGGTGTTGAGATGGAACAACGGCTTGAACAACTTAAAAATGGTAAGGTGTAGACTTCAGGCGCGGCATTACGTTCGAGACTACCTGCCGCCGGTCCTGAACTTCTGACAAGGCACAAAACATCTCGGTTAGGTTTCGCAAGAAAACATCTATTGATCTGAGTCAAGTTGTGTTTGAGCTCTTTTGAGAGCCGAGAGAAGAACTGGAGAGTTATATCCCCACAAAATTTTACCTCTGGAAATTATGACGATGGTATTGGTGTGGTATGGTTTGAGTAGGCTTTCCTTTGGAAGGTCGCACATACTTGGTCTTCATCAAACGTTCCCTGACAGCTGCACGATACAATGAAGAAGTGTTAACATAATTAAAAAGTTGTTCTTTATAATGTACTAATTTGCAATGGATTTAGTGGAAGGTCTCAAACGGATAGGTTCATTGGTGTAGATCAAACAAGTTTTAATTTAATGTTTGGCGTAGCGTAATTTTAGAACGATTTATTAAAGAGGGTAAAAGTCGCCCAGAGATGGCAGAGGTTGCCTTGAATGATATGGAGTCCACCTCGTCCTCCGGTGTAAATCCCAGCTCATACCATTACACCGCCTTCTCCAAACTGCACTGAAGGGAGCACGAACTGTGGCATTGTAAGCATCCCCTGTTCTCGGTACACTTCGACATCTGCTATCACTACACAGAAAGATATGCTACTCATCAGTAAACATAACAGCATTTTAATTTGTATTCTCTTCTAGGCGCTCGCTTCAACATATTCCCCTGAATTGCTGGTTGTGGACTGTTGAAACAGTCTCAAAGAGACAAATGATCTGACGCCAACTTCCCACAAACGATTATGAATCCAAAACGTCTTGTACATCATTCAGGATCTGGCAGGTAAGAAAGGCTTCCTTCTTGCAGCAATGGCCATATTTCCCTCATCCCTATCGGAGTTATAATGCAGTGAGTTCCACTAACAGGCGTATTGGCACTTTCAGTCTCTCGCCATCAGGCTAAAATAGCCCGGGACACCGCGCTCTGAGAATCGCCAACTCTTAAGATGGTGCATGAGTAAAGAGAATATAACATAATATGGAGAAAAAAACGAAAAAAGGAGTTGTTTACAAAATGAGTAATCTTCATAATTTCTATTCTTAATTAAATCCGTTATTAAAAATGAAGGTTAACGTTTGTTTGTATTATATACTTTGTTTTATCCAACTAGCAAGAATATATCGGTTAATTTAATTAAAATTAAGAGAATCCGAATAAATTACAATCTTATCTCAATTCATTTTCGAACTGTTTATTATAAATAAGCTAATCTGTGGAGCTTGTTTCCTGACACAAAATTGTACCGCCATTAAGCAATTTCTTGGTCACTATTTGACATTCATTAGGACAATGGGATTATTTATTAATGGATTAGAGCTAGGAGAAAATTTGACACGAAAGCTTAAAGTATTGAAACTTTCAGGATATAAGGGACGTTCAGGTCGGTGTGAATGGTAATGCTCATAAAATAGAAAGGGAACATTGTACGGGTAACTTGAAATTGGAAGGACTGAATACGATATAGATTTGAGATATTTTTATTTTATCCCCCCCGAAAAACGTTTAATTGTCGAACTATATTTGGAATGGACAAAACAGGAATAGTCTACATCTATAGTTACGTTCGCTTTCTAAATGATGTGTTGTTCAGGAGTTTTATTAAATTTTAATTTCAAGTAAACAACAATTACATATCAAGTTCATTTATTACACATCTGTCAAACGGATAGGATGAATATACCAAGCTTAAAAGCACAATACGAGGTAAAGCTATGTGCTGTCAACTCAACTGTTCGTTTTGTTAACGGGAAAGCTCGTACAAAAAAATGTTAAATTGTCGTTCTGTTTATTCGAGCATTTTATAGTATAAGGTGTAAAAAATACACGTAAAGCAAAAACGGCTACACTGGACGGATTGGCCAGTTTTAAAATTTTCTTTTTGTCTACGTCAACCCTTTATAAGTGACCCTTAAAAGCTTTTCAGTACCTACTACCCGTATTTTCTGGATTTTGAATACATATTTTAGTACCGACAAACTCACTCTCCTGACCATGTCTCATGTCACAGGTAGACGTAGAAGGAAATAACTTTTATTTGGAATTCCAGTTAATGCAAACAATTAAAAAATAAAAATATTATCCTAATTGAAAAGCTCACATTTCGCTGGCAAGGTTCGATAAAAGGATGAGAACGAGTCAGTTGAAATCGAGTGATGAATTCAAATGGAAACCAAATAAAAGGAAAGAAGATGAATTAGTCGAATTACCGCAAACCCCCTATTTATCTTTCGCCAGATTCATTACATTACATAAAATGTTTGCTCTATACCTAACTTAAAAACGTCGGGTAGAAAAAAAAAGTTTCCCAAGTTATTTACACATATTGAATTTATCAGTACTAACTCGCCAAATGCCTTCGGTTTAATTAATCTTAATTATTCATCCTTTAAAGGCAGAAATATCGATAAAGTTCAAACAGAAAGGTTTTTTCTTTACAAATGTTTAATTTAACATCCTTTATGGAATAAGGAAAAATGAATATTAACTATTTCATTGAGATAATGAGAAATATTCAGGAACAATGGAGAGAAAGGTCGATACAATCATTATTCTAACTTCTTCCTGGAAATATCCAAGCTAAATATATTTTAGAAATAATTTATATTTGGTCTACATATTGATATTCTGTATATTCTATATATAATGAGTGTAAAAAAATCAAAATGTAACTTTTTTCCCAAGCCCATACTTACATAAAAATCTTAAAGTAAAAATCGTGACTGTCAGTAAATAATTATTCGGAGATCATTTTTTCATAAGTTTTTCATATCTTACATATATTTGTAAAGTTTAATAAATCCCAAGCGCTGAAGATAATTACAATAAAGATAGAAACGCCACGAAAAAGGAAATGTTTTTTCTAAAATCTATGACTATAGAATCCTCTATCGCAGAACGGATTCAAACAAAACAAAAGGAAAAGTGGATAAACTCTAGTTGTGCTAGACATAGTAAACTTACGATGAAACAACTCTCACCAAGACTAACAAAAGCACTGCTACAATTGGAGAGGGCCAAACCCAGAAGTGTGGTAGGATTACTAACCGGTAACTGGCATCAGAGAAAACATCTACACAAGATGGGTATATACAGCGATGACCCCATTTGAAAAATTATGTAATTAGGGGGAGGAAACAGCCACTCATATCATCTTCGAATACGAACAGCTCAATGGAGATTTAACCTAACGTACGGAAAAAATTTAGGGAATCAAATTGCAGCAGCAGCGACAGTCACTGACCTGATACTTCTGAGAAAAAGGATTGAGTCAATTGCACTGATATAAGGAACTAAGAATATACAATAAGCCAGAAAGCTACAGTGGCTCGAGAGTGCAAACTCCGCTTCCTAATATTCTTTTTCACCACCCCCATACCAAAACCTACGTCACGCCAGATCGCATCTCGCGATCTCCGAATAGTGATTTATTAGGGTGAAAGAAGGTATTGTTTAACCCTGTCCCGAAAAATATCGACTACTGGGGAATGAATACGTGACGTCTGGGGAATAAAATTAAATTATTAGCGAGAACGGAGTGGATTTAACCGTATCCCAAGGAATAAGAACATACGATGCGAGAGGGAATGTGACCAGACAGATTTCTATGTATGTGTACGGTGGCGACATTTACATGATGACAGCTAATGACGATGCTCTTATGAGCTCCCACCCCCGTACGGCTGCACACCCCGGACCGTTGAGTCTATACCTCAGAGGAATCCACCTACCCCGTTATGCGGCTGCTCTCTGGTATCCCTTCTTTCAAGCCAAATGCTTAAAAGATCGTCGCTTCCCGACCAACGGGGTTAAGCTTCAAGGTCTTTCATCAGCTCGGCGAATTCAGCCCCCAACGCATGCAAAATATATACAAACCTAAAACAAACATCTATAATACAATCGCACAAATAAATACATTCACATTTACATACATTGGACTTATTATGTTCAGTCGGTGGAGCATTCGATAAACTCTCAATCTCAAAATGGTAATAAGCTAATCGATATTACGGTTGATGAAGTAATTCCTTTAAAAAATATTCCGACATTGGACGTAAACACGAGGCGATGACACATTATATTTCTCCATCACCACTCACACTAATAATTAAATAAATACATCTTTAACATTTTTATTGATTGACAACACTCGAAAAATCATACCAAAAAATTACGAGAACAATATAATAAAACTAAAATATTGTCTTAAAAAAGCGATTTTAATCTACCTCATAAATTACTTGAAGACGACTTATATCTACCATAATTTTCTAGTGGCACAAAAATTGCTTAGGTAACATAGTGTCTTTTAATTTTATTTGTATACCCGTCCTGAGATTATAATGAAATGTGCCAACTTTTACAGATTTGACGAAGAATGAATATAAATCGGTAGTAAAAGGGTACAGTTTTTCGTATTTAAAAAAAAAATATATTATATATATTATCAATAACTCAATCAATCATCATTAAATAGAAATTGGTGTTGAGAGGTTTACCGGCCATTGAACTCTCATATATATATATATCTCATGTTTCCACCAGATGAACTTGAAGTGTGACTTGGAATCAAAAATCTTTCCTTGTGGAATCATGGAGACAAATGAGACCCATAACTCGAAGTGTGTAGGTGGTGTGTGTGAAAGGCAATAACTTGCTCCTCAACAACCCTCACCACCCCTGCTTTTTCAAAGTTGGGGAATTTCAGAGTCGGCTTTCCCCTGGTTTTATTCTATAAATGTAACGCCTATCGACAGGCCGAAAACAAATCCCCATCCTGCCTGGGATGTAGATCAACAGATTTTTTCTATTTGTTTTAATAAAACAAAGAAAATTGCATCGAACCACCTCGGTTTTGTTAATTATGAAACTTTCTCTGCACGAAGGGAGAAGAATAATTGAACAAATGTTTTCCTACAAGTATTTCGACTGGCCATAAATAAAGGGCTGTCTAATTACCACCTTGTTCAACAAACTTAACTACAAGGGATGCTTTATTTAAAGTTGTTACATGTGTTCGCCGATATTTGAAGGTAGGGCTAATTTTAATAAAAAGTTTACCAGTTAAAATTGAAACGGGAAAAGTTCCTTTCCTTCTTTCCGATTCGAGAAGCGGGTTTAATTAAATGTTAAAATTAACTTAAACTGGCAATTCGGACTCCTCCCTGTACGCTTTAATTGCAAATTTTTAACAGTAATTTATTAAAATCTTCAAATCAGAAAGTTTTCTTATCATTTGTATTGCTAATGAAGAAGTGTGTCGAGGGTCGAGAGGTTCTCAGAAATGTTATTTTAGAAACGGAAGGAATGTTAAAAAGAGCGAGATTGTTTAGCAAATAATCAGCTTAAGAACTCATTACCGGAAGAGCGAGTGGAAAGTCGACCGACCAATTGAAATCCTTGGAATAAATAGAAATATTCAAATTGAATTTAGAAGAGCTTCGTGGAGGATGGCGGACGGGCAAATGCATAACAAGCGAGTGCATAAATTACCGGTTTTTTGGTCTCGGCCCCGGTTGTGAATCTAAGCACGTAGCGAACAGCCACCACCGGCTTAACCCCTGAACTTACAAATGTGATTTTCAATTCAAATCAAATAAAGTATCGGAACACTTGCCACGGGTCTTTGTTAGGCTGGGTTTGACACACCGTCTCATAATGTATTCTATTAGATAAGATCCTGAAATCGGATTTCGTCCCAATTCTAAGGTCGAGCCCTAAGGCTTATCTGGCAATTGTTGGAGTTCGGCACCTGGGACTGCCCGCATTTACTTCCCCTCCAGAACACCACCCAAGAATTTATAAATTTTCAATACCGTCGGGAATTCCTGAATTCATAACGACTAATTTATTAATTAATGCCTGCAGAAACCAAAAATCAAAACTTAAGCTGGTAATATCAATATAAAAACATAATAATCATTTTAAGAAAAAGAAGGAGACAGAGAAAATTAATGAAGCAGACCATTTAGACAGGTGAACTAGAAATATACTACTAAAATAAGAGGAATGAAACATAAAAAAAAGAATTGCAAAAGTGAAAAAGAATCATCTATTGGGATTGAGAGAAAGTTTATAAGTGAAAAAAAGAGGGTGTAGAGGAAATAAAGGGAAAAATAACAATATATAAACCAGAGAGTAAAGAATTATAGGAGAAAAAATCGGAAGTTTTAATGAATACCCGAAAGGGTAAAAAAATTGAAAGGTAGAGAGAAATTTTTTAAAGATAAAGAATTAAAAGGAAAAAAGCGAGCCAGATGGAGATTAATGGATTTGAGATGAAACGCTGGAAGAATAAGAATTTGTAAACTATATGGCAAAGAAAGATAATAAGAAAAAGCTGAAAGATTTAATAGATATTTAAAGAATAAGAAACGGGTCCGTCGGTGGCCGCAACGGTAGGCATTGGCACGGCGCTCATCGCTGTAAGGTTGTAAGGACTTACAAATGGGCTGTTTAAAAAGAACAAGCACCCTGAGGATTAAAAAAAACAGGTTTAAATAGTCAATCTGAATGTAAGAAAAATCTCCGGATAGACGATGAATTTATACATGGTGTACTCTGTTGACCCCCCAGAAAATATTTATTAATAAAGTTAGATAAGGTAAATTTTTTTAGGGAGATAGATAGATAGATACAGAGAGAGAGAGAGAGAGAGAGAGAGAGAGAGAGAGAGAGAGAGAGTGAGAGAGAGAGAGAGAGAGAGAAATTAAAAAACACTAAAACTTTGTTTCATTAGAATCTTAAAAAAATACAATTGAAATTTATCATTCCAAATTAAAAATATATACAAAAGTTTTGAATCGGTCTTGGAGACTTGCTCATTCATTCATATCAAATACACACTTTCTCATCCCTTAATTTTGTTACATTTTTCTTCATAACATTTTCAGTAGAAAGTTGCTCAAATTATACTATGTAAAGTTTCGGTCTAATGCAGTATGGCATCGTTGAAACTACATTACGTATATCTCAGAAATAGTGCAGCTGTAATACTATCAGCAAGTGAACATATTAACAATTTAATGAATACATGTACCCAACGGAATTTCTGAGATTCTTTAACAAATTCTCCTAACAGAATTTACTGTAATGTATGGTGTATTTTAACTGTCGTAAAAGTCCGAATGGATCGAAGTTACGATAGCTCAAGCGGTAGAGCAGCGGCGTATCTAGCCGAGAGTTGTGGGTTCGAATCCCGCTTGAAACACTGACATTTTTATTTTAGCCAATACCTTACATAAAGATTAAGTAATCGAAAGAGGTTATTTGGTTAATCGAACCACGAAATCTAATGATTTTGAAAAAAGGTTTACTAATACATGTCATCTGTTATGTAAACATAATTAGATTAGGAATTTAGGAAGGAATAAATAAGCACATTCTATCCCTTAATGCAGTCAAATCCACTTGTCTAATCGGTTGGATTAATTGTACTTAAATGTTTTGGCCGGTGGAAAACGTTTAACCTTATCACCGGACTTGTGATATCTGCTGGGTAAACATTGCCTCCTGGGTTGAGTGGGCCATGGAACTTATATATATCAGTAGTAATAGCATTAAGGTGGGTTGGAGATTACCAAGACATACTGCCAACGCGAGATAGAGCCTCCTATAATAAAATAGCCCTAAGACCATGTGTGCTATACTGTCCTCAAGGGCGGGAGATTTATTTTTTCCATAAAGCTTTCGACGTTACAACTCTGCCAGCCCGTAATTTTGACCGGTTGCGGTTTGGGTTTTACAGATGTTTCATTTATTTTATTCTCCATTCCCTTCAGGTTTCCTTTTCTCTTGATTAAATTACTTTATAGACACGTTTTCGGGTTGTGAAAGTAAATCGTATACGACAACCTTTCTTAAGCTCCTGTACTACCAACACTGCTGGAAAACGTCAATAAATTTGTAACATTGACATTTTGTAATTTGCTTGAAATGATTGTTTGATGATAGAACTTTGTAACATAAAATTACTGGAAGGTTTGACCCACTTGTTCTTTTACAGTTGTAAGCTAATCTTTCTATTATTATACGAAATAAACTGAAATATTAACATTAACAAACAAAAAGTTCTTCGTTAAAATATTGTAGTTTGTTCCAAAGAGGAAAAATAGGTATGGAACTACCGACTGTGGTAACTAGTTAATACAAGACAATTCTTCCATGGTTCATACTTAAATTTTTGTATTTAGGGTAAAATCTATCATTGAGTTAGTAATGTATTATCTTTATTAGCGTATAAAGCTGATAAAAGTTAGAAATATTAAGATTGGAAATACAGGGAAACAGTTGTCTGAGCCTTACAAGAGATGTAACATCAGCTTCTGTTGGTCTGATAAGAGTAGCAACTCTGTTTTGCTATTAAAACATAAAATTTGTGAAGCAATCAGCTCAAAAGTGCATATTGTCGCTAATTATGTGATATGTAAATACCTTTTAAATTTTTCGTCAAGAGGAGGAGTTTCTGGCATTAAAATTTCCATTATGAAATGGATTTGTTTACATACTTTAAAATAAACGAGCTTATTTCCACCGAATCCAACTAGCGCAACGAGGACTCTTTTTACAAAAATAAATTCCATTACGAAATTTTTTACGGTTAATTTAAAATGTGATTTAATTTCCGCCTATGGGACTTGTGCGTGTTTGTTGATGTAGGGAGACGCGAGTTGGGGGTGAATGCCATGGCGGCCTTTCACCAGGAGAGAATATATGTTGGGTGATATATTGCTATCGGGCCCTCTCACCCGTTTCTCTATAACAAACGCAAAATAAACGGAAACCAGCCTTCCATTCCTAGCCCATTCATCTTCCAGCTACACCCCCCTCTGCTGTACATCGCCAAACTTCTTCAGTCTTTTGCAAACCGGGCTTCATTACTGCAACGTTCTAATTACCACCTTCTCTTTTTTAGCAATTCTTGTGGGAAAACAATTGTAAAAATGTACCGAATTGTATATTATAGATTATCGAATAGTATTATCATATTAAAAGAAAAAAAGATTATTCGTACATCGTGAGATGCGGTCTGGCGTGATGCATATTTTAGAAAAACATATTCTTCATCGTGCCAAAGTTCCGATCTTCATTTACATCATATTCAGGGCTCAAAGCGTTTGTTTTCCTTGTAGATGTGTCATTCTTGTGGGTCGTGTTGAGAGAGTGCTTAAACTCTTGGGCAACACAGTTTGAGTCTAAACATGATTTTTCTATCTAATTTTTACCTCACAATAGGACGCATCTCACGATCTACGAATAATTATTGACTAACGTTTACACACAACACCATCACACAAAAAATTCTACAACACTGTCAATATAAACGGAAAATTAGAGATGTAAATTAACTGATAATAATTAGTTACCACTAGTAATAAAATAGTAAAAAGTAATAAATAAAAAACGGGGCGTCGGTGGCCGCAAGGTTTCGTCCTTCACACGGCGCTCATCACTGTAAGGTAAAGGTCCCGGTTTCGAATCCAGCGGCCCTGCATTCGAACCCGACAAACTTACAAATGAACTTTTTTTCAAAAACACCGGCACCCTGAGAGTTTATATGACCTCTGCTGTTGCAAACCCCTCCTTAAAAAAATAATTTAAAAAAAATTAATAAAAATTTCTCTCAACTCAAACTATAAATATAATTCAATTAATTAAGGCTTTCAATTGAGATAAAATTGGTCAAGCGTGCCACAAAAAATAGTTAACTATAAATATAGTTTACTTTGAAGGGAAAACATTTGTTTACGTGGGTAAAGGATTTTTTGAATGGCTGCTATTTGCTCACGTTGGCTTTTAAAAAATAATTGGAGTTTGAACAAGCCTCCTCGGGCCAGCTTGTTTCTATGAAAGCCATGGCGGTTAAAGCCCATTAGTCTGCTATTATTGCCAGAGCTGTCATAAAACAACATTGCCAATGTTCGCTTCATGGTTCTTTTATTGCTATTGTCGTCTTCATTTTCAATTATTTTTACCACAACGTTCCGTGACGATAAAAGCAAAACAATGGATCTGAAGTGCACAAACTATTTGAAACGTGCGCATTCGAAAATTATGTGCACAGAAAATAGAATAATTACTAAAACGTGACGTATAGAAACGTTAAATCATTTATATGATAATAGTGTATAAAAATATAGTATGATAGAAAATCAAATTTTACAAATTTGAAAAGGTCAATTCAATCTTCCTAGGTGACGTGGGCTCCAAAACCCTAGCGATAAGGTTTCCTGCTACTTAGGTTTTAAGAGGCTAAACAGTTCCAAGATTCCATCAGCAGTCTTGTTACTATTAACTTTGCTAGTAACAGGGCAGACTGTTTTACAACAACTATCAAATCAATGAAGATCCTCTCTAAAATTAATTGAATATTATATCATGGTACATTAAAACCATCCAAAACATTATTTTTAGGAAAAAGATTTTCTCAGACTAAAATTAAATTTAAAATCGATACCGATAAATGTACGATATTCTTAAATATTATACTACATAGCCACTAGAATATTTTCTTTTGCATAAAATAAAAGTTTGTAAAACTTTTTTTCTTGGATTTTTTAAAAATGGCAAAAAGGAGGTGGCAAATTAAATAGGTGGCGTTGAGATCAGAAGTTGTTGCCCGAGTGTTCGAGGTCATGATAGCTCTAGTAGAGCAGCGGCGTATTTAGGTGAAGTTCGTGGGTTCGAATCCCGCTTGTGACTGACTTTTTTATCTCAATCAAAACCTTAATTAATTGAAAAAAGTTTGTAAAAATTGTACTTTATTTAACATATCAAGTGGCATAGTGTGACCTCTAACTCTCAACTGGAATCTCTCTAGAACTATTTTGTAATAAACGAAGGAGGAACAGATAAAATGATCAGTTTACTGCATAAAAGCAAATACCTCCAACAGTGTCATTGAAAAAATGTTGGTTTTTTTGTAAGTTATAAAGAAGATGTAAGGTACTTCACAAACTTCAAGAATTACAATCTTTCCAATAAAACCCTTCATAACAACAACATTCTTCCCCGTTAATAACCATCATTTTCGACGTTTAAAAAGACAGGAACCGTATTTCTTACTCTCAGAGAGTGAAAGTGATTATAATTAATTCCATTTTATTTAGTGGTATGATTGACCAAATGACTTCTTTTAATTAACTGATATTTTTATGTAAGATCATGATTGAAATGAAAAATTTTGTGCCACGACCAGTATTCGAACCCACGATTTTCGGATATATGTTAATTATAATTAATCTTATTTAAGAAGTGCTAATTTTGGATTCTACACTATTTCAGTTGATCTAATGTTGTGCAATGTCCCACAGTGATTTGTACGTTGAGCCTCAGATTCAATACAAATAGGACAGACTTGGCGAGTAGCATATGTACCTGATAAGAAAAGGGGTGAACATTTGTGTGTTTTTATTGGCTGAAGAATTTTGCTTAAGAGATAGACATTCTTTAGCTCATAGATTTAAGTGGATTCTAGCTACCGTACCGCGTTTGATGCAGGAATTGAAATATTGTGATAATATGTGGTAGGGCGAGTTTTGGTCTATGTAAATGTGACGATACTTAACTGTTTGGAGAATCGGTTGATAGCTTCCAACTATCGCACCTTGAGCTTGTAGCCTTCATAAAATCCTGAGTGAATTGTTGAACTTTCTTTACAGTTTGTTCTATTTTTAGCGTAACATCGTAGTACACGCTCGTTGATACATCAGGAATGGGGAAGTCATGCACATTTGTACCTATATAACTTATTGTACCTGGGGTTACTTGTAACATTAAAAAGTAATATTTTCCCTACAGTTTATTATTCCTTTTTAATTCTTTAATCTAATTATTTAAAGTTTGTTTGCCAAAAGTTAATATTAATTTTATTTTTGTTTAAAGAAAGGTCCTGTGGAACGCTAGATGATGAAATAATCAGCGTCATCAAAATCAAATGATGAGGTCAAACCCAGGGGTCAAATGAAGTTCTTAATTATCAATTATTACCACCGAAACTCGGTTCCTTGTCTGAGACGTCGGCCATCAATAATGTAATAGGGAGGAACTGAGCGGACCGGAACCGTCAGACATCTATAAATAATTCATTTAACCTCATAACGCTACAACTGTATTGTCATTTACTTCAGAAATTGGGTTCAAGCTGACTTAACGACGTCGGCGAAACGGAAGAGTGAAACGAAGCGTTTCAAAGACAAGCGGAAAACCATATTCAGCAAGAGGACACTCATAACACTCGAACAATTGCCTATGGACTTGTTTTATTTTTTGCTTGATCATCGGTAGCTCGCCAAAGGTGGTTTCAAAGGTCGCGGCAATTACGTGAAGCGTCTGAAGCGGGGCCTCGTAACTTGGGATTTATCGACCTCTTCCTCCTAGGGGCTAAGACAGAAGGCAATAGAGAAAGATTTAACAGTAGGGTCTCGTAGGAAATTAGACTCCCTTATATATCACAAACAACAAAGATAAACTGCTTAAATTGCAATTCAGATTTTCCCTCCGCATCTCTGGCGTTTTTACTCCAAGGCCCTCGGGTTTTCAATATACAAATAACTCTTGTGCAATTATATCGAAGAAATAAACCATAATAAAAAGAAAAAAAAAAGGTAAATGTACAATATTGTTTATAAATTGGTTAATATAGATTGTATCTGCTTGTAGAACCGAAACCCTTCCTTCAATAGGTTCTGGTCATAGGTTGAGCTGAAATCGGATAGCCGAAGAGAAACAATAGCTTGATATGGCTGTATTATGCTGGTCGGACCTGACCACAAATTAGGTGAATTCCATTACCCTTCCAGCCCAGTTGGTTCACCGACGCCCTTATGTTTATGCAGGCCTCAAACCATAATAACTGTCCGTCACTTGAATGAATTATTTATTGTTCGCAATTAAAGCAATTGCTAGAGACGGCTTTCCCCTATTTACAAGCATACAATAAATGCTAAACCAGGAATCAACCCAACTTTAAAAAAAGAAGATTAAATTTTATTTCAAATATAATCATTTATATTTAAAGAATAAAAGTCTGTTTCTTGAGACTGTCTGTTTAACTAATAAATGATTTTGGGTTTTGCGGGGTAATGAAAGCCTGTCCCTATTCTACTCACAAAATTTGCTATTTCACTATATCAGATGCAATTTATTTTCAGCCATATTAGGTAGATTTTTTCTTTTTGTTTATCATGTTCTTTTTACTTATGCGTGACAAAACAAAAGAAGAAAACAGTCCAAATTAAGGGAAAACGACCAATCTAGATTGACCAGCGTTCGATCCTAATAGCACGAAATTAATGCTTTTCTGGATGGTTTTGTTTTTCATATTTTCATGCCTCTTTTGAATGGGGTTGAATATTCGAACATACCAAGTTTCGCCATTTTGTGCCAGTGATTGAATAATCTGTTTCTTGCAAATATTTTACTTTTACATTTTTATTTTTCTTAATTAGTTTTGCAGCATGTTGTCTTTTAATGTTAGACATTTATTATGTACTTTATTAACATCTGTCTTGCCTAAATTATTATTTGTGGCATAATGTGAATTATTTATAAATTTTCAGATAATTAACATATGTTAATGATTTATATTTTTTAATTAAATTATGCATTCCATTTCCAAAAGAAGCTTAAAATAAGAAAAATTAAACTGTTTAAATATCGAAAGGCAACAAAAACGAAAAAAAGGAATTCATTTTTGTTATTTAAAATTATGATGTAGCATAAAGTGCTGCATAACAAATGAAAAACATACTTTAGCCCCCTCAGAAATCTACAAACATAGTTTCGCTGGGTATATCATTGGCCGCCAGACAGATATATTCAAAATGCAAAGACGACCCCGCAGGGTAGGTGGTCCCATCGATTTAGGCGCGGACAAGGTGCTCATCACTGTAAGGTAAAGGTCCCGGGTTCGAATCCAGCGGCCTTGCATGCGAAACCGACAAACTTACAAATGGGATTTTCTCAAAAACACAAGTACCTTGAGGGTTGATTTGATCTCTGCTGTTGCGAACCCTTGTAAAAAAAAAAAAGACGAACCGTCCGAATTTAATTTTTTTTAAATTAGTATATTAAGTTCAAAAATTACAATAAAAACGTGGGGGAAGGGTATTTTTAAAAACTTATACTGTGTGCTATTATATAAATATATCTATGATGTACATTTTTGGCTTTGAATATTCCAACACTCAGTTTACGTAGATATAATTACAAGTAATTACAGGATAGGACCAAATCCGTAATTTAATAGTCAATTTTCAAAGAGTATGGTATTTTCAACAGAAGTAAAACAATGTTTAATGAGAATAGTTCATATGTATGTGCTATTTATTTGCCCGTCTTGGGAAGTTCCACAGCACTGTTTTGTTTAAACAAAACCTAAATTAAATTGTGCTAAAAAATAATTTTCGATAAGATACAAATTAAATTGGCACTTGGAAGTTTTGTGAAAAACCCCACTTTTTTTATTCCCACCTCTTCGTTTACAAGGTGACTGGAAAAGTTTCGATAACTCCCTTTCCACCCCTCATGATTAGACTTTTCGATAAATTGCCCCAATCGGTTCGTTAATACTTCAATGGTTTCTTATTTTAATTACACCTATCTTCAGGTCCGAAAAGGCGTTTGGGAGAGTAATCTGCCTTTTTTACCGCGGTGAAAAAGTCAGGATTACAGAGAACAGGCTCTCTGTCGGCATGAAAACGAAAACCCCAGGTCGAAACTGGAGGTTAAGTAATTACTCTTGCTTCAAGTAATTAAAACTCCTGTCTACATTTCATAATTTACTTCTACTCCAAGTTGCCTAATGAGAGGCTTCCATTAAAAGGGCTTTTTCTGTAATATAAGCCCTTCGTTTTGCCCTTCATAGGGATTAATCTCATGTCATTGTTTTTTCAAGACGTCTTCGAATCAGTTCATAACAATCAGAAAACAAGCATGCTTAACGAGCTTAATGCTCAGGTTGAAATAACGCATATCATATTTATCTGAAGGGCACAAATTAACTATTTTTCGAGTCCAGATTGTAAGATTCCACGTGGAAATTGCTGTATAACTGACAAAATCAACTATTATTTGCATTTGCTATGTGATCAACCAGCCTTCAATACGATATTTATTAGGATTCGGGATGTGGTGATCAAACATACAATGTTATTATATCAATTTATGTTAATAGATAATGGATACACAAGATTATTAATAAATAGATTATTGGAAAACGATCAAGAGAAACAAGGAATGAAAACATACCTTTCAAGCAAAAATTTAACAACCAGTCGCATACGTAGCTGGAATATCAAAATAAGTTGAAAAAACAGTGGAAAGAAAAAACGGATAATGCACAAGTTGTTCACAAATTTAATAATAAAGTGGGTAGGAATTTTTACACAAAACGTAAAAGTAAAGAACCTCTATTACAGAAAATGAATGAAGTGTATAGCATCAAATGTGCACAATGCCCCACTGTATATTACGGCTAAATGAAACAATATTTATCTGACCCTGTGCGGCAACGTATGATTGCAGTGATGAAGAAAGGCCGGAAACAGCACTAAAGCATAAATATGCTACGAACCATAATTTTGACTTCGACGGAGTCAGAGCAAAATACGGGTCGTAGACCTTTGCGAGATATGATACGTATTCATCAGGATAACACGGCATGTAATTTCAAAACAGATTTGAATAATTTGACTGTGATGTACAGTAAGAATCTAGAAAGGGACTAGGCCCCCTCCCTACGAGAATCATGCATACAAGTTTATTTATTATAACAAGCTGTGATAACATAGAATTACTAATATACTAGAAATTAAGATCTTGATTTTTAAAAATTTTATAAAATGGTTGTTATTAGTAAGTGAAAATGTTGGAAAACCTCTCACCTGATGATAACGTAATAAACACATTTTCCTATCAAACGCCTGTGATACGTATGTAGGGTTAAAGTACTTGTTATTGTTTTATAAATGCACAACGTGTGAATGCTTTATGTACATACATATATATGACGAATTTGTTCAATGGTTTAAGTTGTGACTTCGTATCTGTAAATAGCAACAAATTGATGAAATAATTTATAACTACTTGCCTGACTATTTCCCTATACGCTGAAGAAGGCAATAAAATTTATCCAAAGCTTGGGAGTTGATATAATAACATCGTAGGTTTGAAAATCACAACCTGATTCCTAATCTACTACACATTATTTGCATTATTAAGATTCCAAAATACCATTACTTTGCACATGACATTGAATGATCTTTGTATCGTAGACTATTTATGCTACATTACAACTAAATCTGAGAAAAGGAAAATAAATCAAAGCTTCTAACCTCTTTGTGGCAAATTTAAAAGCTGAAAATTTTATTTAGTGCAATTCCTAACTGAATGTTTATCGGTTTGGTTCAGTGATGATGGATCCCTCGGTGTGACATTACTATTCTGAAATTTACCTGGTAGGCGTAATATGTTGGGCAAGCTTGAAGACTCTTTCCTCTGGGGTCATTTTGCAAACTTTAAGTCATGACAGATTGGAATAATTTAATATTATTTATTAAAATAAACAATTCTGTTTAAAACTCTGCATCTAGTTGTGCAGCATAAAGTTCTGCAGAAGAAGGTATAAGATACTGTCCTAAAATAATGAATTTACATTTTAATCTGTTAGTGTTTCTTTACTTCTCGCCATACCAATATTATTCAAAATTTTATTTAGTAGATTAACGGTAAATTGGAAAGTATATAGCTGGTGTTTTGTTCAAGCATCTCGATTTCCATTCACCCCTAGTTACCAGGCGACGCCAAGTTTGCCTTTGGTTCTCCCTTGAGAAACTTCCCTATTAGTCCGTTTCAATATTCAACTTCACTCAGAATCTTGCCTCCTATTCGCGACTCTGCAGACATTTTGAAATTTGTTGAGCACTCTCCACTCTGTCAGCTCATTGAGGCGCTTCCTTTTCAATTAGACATGCCCTACCCACATTGACATTGAAGTCCCACGACTTTATATGTTAGTGTAGTTTTAATTAAATATATGTCAAACACAAACTTACTGTCGCTGAGATGTTTACGTATTCAGTTTCTTAAATGGAAAACGCTAGTAGTATTTTATAAACTTCACCCATTAAAACAACCGTTAATTAAGTGTTATGGTTTTAAATATTAAAAGTTTGTATTACAAGGACCATGAAAAATGTCGACTAAAATACTTTTTATAAAAACCTATATGTATGAGATCTGCACTTGAGTAGTCTTTCCTGCCTGCGTCTCTGGCTGATTAAGTCTGGTTTTGTTTGTTCGGATTTTGTAATTTTAAAATTTTAATATTGCAATCTTTATTGTGTTAAACTCTATGTGAATGATGAGCTATTGTTAATTGCTGGTACTTGTTCTAATTTAAAATACTCGTATATCCTAGTCTAAATTTAATTTTTTTTTTTTTTTAATTATTGACAAAAATTAGACCCAGAATAATTTTGGCAAGTAATTATACCCTGGGCTGTCTTATGGTAATGAATAGGGACGTTGTCAATTTTATAAAACTTTACTTTCATTAGCATTTTCAATTTATATTTATTATAAATTGCATTACTTTTATTAGAAATAATTGTTTTTCCTAGAGGGATACTTAATTTAATAACATTTAAAAAAACAAAATAAAGAGTTTTAATTCCACAGTTTTGTTTATTGGATATAAGAACTCACGAAAGTACAGAGACTTTCATGCATCGGCATAACGGGAGCAATGGGAACATGTCCTACAATTAACATGTAAAAAATACTGGGACTAACACCCCTATATCACATGGTAGAAAGGACAGCACAGAAAACCATAATCAACCTCATTAGGAGGAAACCTCCAACAGAAATAGAACTGAAATGAAGGGATAGCAACAAACTGTGGAAAAATCATCCATCACTCATGGCTCCAAGGGATGACATGAACAGGATGTTTGAATTTAATCAAAAATTCCGAATACATCTGAGCACCAAAAAAGAATGAGAAAGAAAAGAAACTAATTCCTTTACAAATGGCACCATCCTTTGGTACACCGATCGGTCTAGAACACAAGAAGGTACAGGAACAGGAATATTTGGACCAGGCACCAAATACTCGGAACCCATGGGAAAACCCACCAGTAGCTTCCAAGCTGAAATTCACGCAATAGAAAGATGTGTCCGATTTAATTTAAATACAGCATACAAAAACAAGAATATAGCTATCATGTCAGATAGCCAAGCAGCCATCAAAGCACTAAACTCAAACATCATTAGTTCAAGAATGGTGCTGAACTGCAAAACAAAACTAAACATATTAGGTGCGCAGAACAAAGTAAGCCTCTGCTGGGTCCTAGTACACATGGGAGTAGAACGCAATGAGCAAGCGGACACCCTTGCAAGAGAAGGGGCAGCTACACCGCTGACAGGACCAGAACCCTTCTGTGGAATAGGAATCCACACTATTAACGATTATCTCAGACAGAAGGAGAAAAAGAAAATAAAATAAGAAAATAGAATTCACTTATTGGACATAAACAATCCAAGAATCTTCTAACCAATTTTTTAAAGAAAGAAATCACGGAATGTGTCAAAGGAAGCATGAATAGACTGCGAATCCTAACAGGACACTGCGGATTAAATGGACATCTAAAGAAAATTGGAGTAATCCAAGATGGCACATGCAGATTCTGCAAATAAGCAGAAGAAACACCAACACATCTACTAACAAACTGTGGAGCAACATTAGCCCGCAGGAGTAAGTGTTTTGGGATGTACTATGTGACTATAGAAGAGCTCCAACCAATAAAACCGGGCCTATTAATCAAGTTTCTTGATGAATTAGGACTCAGCGATGTGCTTTAGGCAGAGAACGGGGGATACAATTGCTCACCCTGGAAACTTCCAATCAATCAATCAATACTGGACATAATAAATTTAATTATATACCGTGTATAATGTCCTATGTTAGGTAAAACCTTTGTAGACCAGTTAGGCAGTGTTAATAAGGGTCTCACTAATTTCATAACGAATTTCGCTCTACCGATGTTGCAACGCTGCACTCAGTTGTTGCAGGTCAAGAGGCTGCGGATGGTTATCAAAAATTCTTGTTTACCGCCATTCCATAAGTGCATGCTCGTATATTCCTCGATAATTTCTTCGAAATAACTGACTTCGGTGAAATTGGCTTCAACAATATGGAGTCCAGTTCGTCCTCCATTGCAAATCCCAACCCAGACCAGTATACCGCCTCTTCCAAACTGCACTGAAGGGAGCACGACCTGTGGCAATGTACGCATCCCCTGTTAACGGTAGACTCCCCCTGTTCAAGATAGTAAACATAACATCATTCCAATTGTTATAATGTAAAAGTCGTGTATTCAGAAACCATTGTCACCCACCGGGGGGGGGGAGTTCTCAGCTCTTCCTACTTTGCAGTTAAATAGCCCTTCTCGGGTAAACCCCCCCCCTAATTTTTCCTCAATCCGCCAGTTTTTCTGTCTGTTCTAAGCCACCCAAAAGTGAACACGTTTTTGAGCGATATTCCGTACCGCCCATTAATGAATATTGATTTTGCTTTATTTTATGAAAATTCAGTGACATGGCTAATGCTCGTCGGGTCTGAAGATAGTAGAGCTCAGGGTTATGGAAAAGTTACTATTCTATGATCTGAAAATTAATTTCAGTACATATGTTGAGAAATTTTGTTGTTGTTGAGTTTTGATTCGGCTTGACATTTGCCAGAGGTGTTCGATGATGATTTCCAAGTAACGTAAATATATTTTTCTGTCACTAACACGTATTCGACAATAATTATTAATTTTTATGTATTATAATTTTTAAATAATTTCAGGAATTACTACTGTGCTGACAACCTTCAACAGCATATTAAACTTTAAACTGGATAAATGTTCAGCATCGCTTATCTGCCTTTATGAACGCATTTTCAGTTGAAACTGTTGACTAATTTCTTCTGAAATTCATAGAGTATATAATCCCTTAAATAGTCTTGCACCTATTTAAGACAGCCTTCATACTTTAATTTGGTACAGCACAAAGAAAGAATTCACAAAAACACTGTGAAAATGCAAAAATATACCTGAGTTAATTAATGCAAAGTAAATAAAAGTGTCATTAGTTTCTACGAATATTTAATATTTATTGGGCACTTTTGATTCTAGGCAGTTAGTTAAACGTAAGTAATTATCAGCGGATGGGCATATGGTTTACCGGTATGGCTTACAATAAATAATAAGGTAGGATATAACGGCCCTTCTACAAATTCCTTCTAAAGATGATAAATCCGGGATAGAATGGCCAAGGAATTCACTTAGAGGCCGGAACGGAGTGACCTTTCTGCCGGACATATGTGCATGTGAATTTAGTAGGGACGGGGCTGAATGGATCGGGCTTTACAAAGGAAGAGGACGCGTTGACAAATATTCTGTCCCGACCGTCGGCCTTATATCTACGGTTCTATTTCCGATGGGATAGTGGGAACTGGGACAAAGCATCAAACGTGACTGATAGTCGGGACATCACTGACCCACATCACTCGATGTTGCCGTTTATCATCCGCGCGCGGTTTCTGAACAGCATTCATCAAGGTTTACGCACTCGGTTGGTTAGATCTGATGCCAATTGACGCCTGTCACCCACAGAATATTCAGCTCAAACTTGTATTTTGCACAAGCACAAAAAATCTGTCCTGCCGCTATGTTTTTACAAATAACTTTAATTTGTGTTCACTCCATGGTAAAGCGTTAACATTTTTACCCTTGAATATCATGTTTTGTCAATACTGCTGCGTCCTTGATATATCTATAACCATATGTGATTTGAAAACGACTCAATAATAATCTTAGTACACTTTCTACCATGCACAAGAGTTTATTTTTTATTTGGTCAGTTTAAAGCGGAACAATCAGCAATTAAAGACAATACTAATAACCATTTTTGAGGAATATAAAATAATTAGTTCTTTACTATTCTAGTTCTACTGTACTCTTTACTTTAACCAAATCATCTAGTTTTCTCACCTCTCTGCTTCTTGTTGGGATGAGATTAGAATGTGCAAAGAACCTATCACATGTTACCAATATTATATGAAATTTGAATTATTCATGTCGAAAGCTCGAAGATGGAACTGAATGTTTTATTTTCAAATTGCCTCGTGCTGATGGTCTGTTAATATGAAATTACTATGCTAGAGGGATTTTACGGGTAAAAAAATATTTATAGTTAGAACAACCGAAAAAATAGTACTCATATAAATTCGTGACCACTAGGTTTCGTCTATATGCAAATAAATAGCGAGGTTTATTTTGTAATTCGTAATAGATAGATAAAAACAAAAAAGTACAGAACATTTAAATAGGGGCCTGAATATAATATGTTACTGAAGTCTAATAATTTATTTAAATGATACTTTGCCATAAATATCGACAAATAATTAGCAAACAGTACATTTCAAATCATATTTGTATTTTTGCTAATTAATGTCTGTAAAATATCCTTTTTTTCTTTACATTGCGCTAATCATATTCATGAGTTCAAAGCCTAGTTGTATGGAAAATACAATAACACACACAATCTCGCGTATTTTCACTGTTTGCCCGAGGGTCGGACTGGAATAACACCAGTATCTCTTTTTTTAATTTAAATTTATGTATTGTAAGGTCAGGTCGTTGTTAGATAGCATTTTGTTTTCAAATGGGTACTTAAAATTATATTTACACTTGGTTTGAGTAATTTTCAATTTCGTAACGTTAGTCACTGAATGTTGAGTTGTCAAATTTTTGAAGAACAAAGAGCGAGCTGAACAGATGCAAAGCAGATCAGAACATACTTCCCCTAATATTTATGTCCAATATACATAAAGTAAAGTGTTGGGGGGAGGGGCTATACGGATAGCAAAATAGGACTAGCACACCTCATTGTATTTTAACATAACAAAATAAAAACAATACTAACAAAAGGGAACAACTCATCATTAAAATAAAAGATGCTAGTGTGTAAACAAAACAGTTACAATAAACTTAAAATTAAAATATCAATTAAATTTATTTGTTCAATTCGTGATTAGAAGAAGGGCTGATTGTTCACACAAGAAGACAGATTTCAATGAAGACGGCGTGGGATACCTTCCATCAGCTGGCGATTTAACTTCAAGAAGATAGATAGAAGGCTTCCCTCGGTGAGGTACGAGTCTACGATCCAAGAGGAGAACGAAAGACGTCCTGGAACTCGTGATCCATCCTGCACGAAACAAAAAGTCTTTATTTTTTATGACGAATCGGTGGTAGAAACAAGTTCGGATGACGATGGCGATCGTGAAAACTTATGAAGTCCTGAAGAATGTACAAATGAAAACAACAATAAAACAATAATAATAATAATAATACACAGGGGGCGTCGGTGGCCACAAGGTGCAGTCTTTGACACGGCGCTCATCGCTGTAAGGTAAAGGTCCCGAGTTCGAATCCAGGGGCCCTGCATTCGAACCCGACATCCTTACAAATGGGCACCGGCACCCTGAGGGTTCATATGACCTCTGCTGTTGCGAACCCTCGTAAAAAATTAATTAATTAATTTAAAAACCCGAAATATTAAGGGGAGGTAGGCCTATAATGCCAACCTAATGTCGATGAAAACTCAAAGCCGAATGCCGGTCAAGTGACGTCACGAAGTACAAAACGTTAACTCTAAATGTTGGACTTGCAAAAAACATAGCTGTTTGGTTTGTGCCTTAACAGAAAATAAGTAAATAAAGTAATTTCTGTCATACAGAAGGGTTTAATGTCTAATTATCCGTCGGTTATTGTGAATGAATGGTCAAACCTCATTACAATTAACTTCTTTCATTCTATTTTCAATATAAAACTGAGCTGTGCTCGATGAAGAAACAACCACCCAGCCATCGCAGTCCCCTATGTCTTATATAATAGTACATATTTTTATATAAATGTAAGTTATATTATAAAATATTATTTAACTGGTTTGAACTTGAGGATTTCTGATGATTTTTTCTTTCTAAGATAAAAATCGGTCTTGTTAGATAATTTTTCGGTACCAACAATGTAAATTTCTGCATGGTTGTGTTTCATGTTTGCGAAGAGATTCTTGCATTGATATAATCTAATGGGAGAACTTTTCCGACGATCTACAATCATTTTACAAGAAGGGATATCCTTGCCCCTTTTTAATATGGATATGTTTTTGGTAAGGGTACGTTTTTACGGCAATTGTTGTGTCAACGATTAGCATTAAATAGTTAAAAGTTAGGTTATATTATGAAGGGTTATGTTTCCATTGGAGTGCTAAGGACGGGATAGGTCAGGTAAGGTTAGGGTAAGATTTAGGAACAATTTTGGTTCGGTAAGTGTTAGGCATGGTTAGGAATAGGGTAAGTTTTAATTATCGTGTGTCATTCAGCATAACAGAAAGTTTCGTTACATTCAAAATGGCACTCTCAACACGACACGCAAGACTGGCACAATTACCCAGAAAACAAACACTTTGAGCCTACATCTCACCAGACCGCACCTCACGATCTCTGAATAATAATCAATTAACTGTCACTAATTACCACACATTCAAAATATCAATTTTTAAGTGAATATTTTTGAGAGCATATCTGGACAGAGTGCAAACACTTGACAAGTCTTGGATACTTCGTTTCCTCATTCCCAAGAGGAATTTTGAATAGAAATATCGTTTTCAACTTCTATTGAAGTCATGATAATCGGGAATGCTCGTATCTGGGAGGTTCCTCCTTCCGTTCCGCCTTCTGAGTTTTAATTCCCCAATGATTGTTCTGAGTATGCTGAGCATGAATTCATTTTTAGCTTGAACAAAATCATTTCTCTATACCAATAGCAAAATATGTTCTTATTCAAAGTGACACAAAAAAGGATTTTACAGAATGAGTTTTGTTTAACAATTAGTTTAATTTTGTGCCTTCTATTGATTATTTATATACTATATTAAAAAACATATTCTCTCCAAGTTCTCTTAGGTATTGTTTTATTCCTTGAAAAATAAACAACTTTTTAACAATTTTAATATTCTAAAAAAATATTGCAGAAAGAAATACAGTTTTTGGTAGAAAGTGAGTTTTTATATCTGAAATAAAACACAAAACAGTCTTACTCAACCAAGGAAGTTTCAAAGGAACAAAGAGGAATTCTAGACTTTGCTTTGCGGGAAATTGTGTGTTGAAGAAGCGCGGTTATTAATATTTCTTTTATTTTTTTGTTGTGCTTTTTATATGCTAAGCATTATATGTATGGCCCCGTTGAATAAATCAGAGCTCAATTCATCTTCAAGCCAATCGCATGTTCTCAATAAAATATTGTGCGTAGGGAATCGAAATTTATTTCCTCCCGACCTAATTACAATATATTATTGATTTGTTCCATTGTTTTCCTGTAACGCCGTCGTTGTTGCGCGCAATAATGTGGATATCTCTATAATTTATTTCGATTTTATACCTATTACTTCTCTACAATTATCGTAGTAATGTTTCTTTCGTGCGGAAAAAATGATCGACGAGGAGGGTCCACGATTGCATTTGAAATGCAAATGATGGTATGACCGTCGGGAGATAAAAGTCATATCCTATTCGTACATATTTGCCAGTGGGTGACATCTACTCACCTAGCCTATCTCAGACAGTACTGCTGACTGCCACAACTTCACTCCATGCAATTGTTCTCAGTTTAATAGAGGACTTTCCCCTTCAACCCCTCTAAGAGCTGTCAGCTTCAGCCATTCGCCCTCCTGCCCTCACCTCTGTTCCTATTTTAAAGTCCACTAGAATTCAAATACGAATTCCCAAAACTGATCCTAATGATTTTTTTAAATCTTTGACGAGGCACTTAAAGGGGTGAATTAATATTGATTTATAAATTTTAAATGATAAATATTTAAAAGATAAATATATTCTAAAAGAAACTTCATTCTGTTTGTATTACAAAAAAAAACAATGTCCGGCATTTTTAAATAAAGGTGCCGCGTTCGCCCTGAATTGAACCCGGCATACAACTTATTTTTTTCCCAGTATCTCCCCCCGACCAAAAGAATTAAGAAATTAAAAAAAAATTCTGAATTTAACACTGAATATATTTTAATTCAATTACTGGACACAGATAAGATTTGAACTTTACAAAACTTTCCTAACAAATTATATTTGTTGAAGGAAAGTAGGACGTTTACATCGCAACTTTTAAAAAGCTTTAAAATATTCATCTAAATCAATTTTCGTCATACTGATACTGTCTCTTTCTGGCAGCGATAAAAGTTACGATTTAGACTTGCTTTATGTCTAAGGAATACGTGTAGAGATTAGTGACCGTTAACAGATAATTATTCAAATATCGTGAGATGCGGTCTGGTGTGATGTAGGTATCAGAAAAACATTTTCTTTATCGTGCCGACGTTTCGATCTTTTATTGAGATCATCTTCAGGGCCTGGGATTTACAAACATAATTTACATTTAGAAAATACATATAGAATATGGAATTTATACAATGTAAAAATTATATTTTATATTCTATCAAAGTATTTCTACTCACTCAAAGTGTTTGTCTTCTGTGTAATTGTGCCATGTCGTGTTGAGAGTGCCAGTGAAATTTTGCTGTTTCATGTTTATATATGTTTGATTTTGAAGTGGTGGGGAAGGAAGTGGGTATAGAAAAGACAATTTTGTATAGGTCGTCGGCTTCTTTGAGGTGAAAAGAGCCGACAAAGGGAAATAATGTGTTGGTAATGTTTCAGCCACTTTATTCTTTCAGGATTATGTAGAAAGGGATAAATGGGAAAAGGAAGATTAGATTGTTGGACAATTAGACTATGCGAAAATTATTTGATGTGTGGTATGTAATGTGATGATATATGTATGTTATCTGTATTGAATTTGATTAATGATGTTGGCGTAGCTGCGACTGAGTTTGCATGTATCTGCCCTGTAATTGATGCTGTGTTTATCCTTGTTGATGTAAACCATTTCTAAAAAATTACGTTTAAATTTGTTTTGTTCTGTATGTAGTATTTTTGGATTGTTGAAGTCAAAATTGTGTTGTTGTTCAAAGTGGTGCGTAGCGAGTGCTGTAGGATTTTGTTTGAGTTTTTTGCAATCGTAGATATGTTGTTTTACTCTCCTGTCCAGATATTGGGATGTTAGACCAATGTACGTAGCTGGACAGTTTAAGATGATCTCAATAAAAGATCGAAACGTTGGCACGATAAAGAAAATGTTTTTCTGATACCTACATCACACCAGACCGCATCTCACGATATTCCCCGATTAATTCTAAGGAATACTTTTGATGTGTTCAACCACTTAATTCTTAACCAATCCAAATCCGTTGTTATTTCAAGATATTGTTTAAAAATGGTTAACTTGGTCCTACGAAATGCTTTTGTCTTCTCTAACCGCTTTTAAAATATACTGTAAAATTTAATAAATTTTAAAAAATCTTAAGGACGTTTCAAATTCAGGGAACTGACGTATTGATACCTTTCAACAAATAAGATTATACGGGTGCGTTTAATTTATTGACTATTTTTTTAAGATAATATAATATAGCAGAGTGAAGTACAGGAATAATGTAAAAAAAAATTGCCACACAATGCCGATTGGATACCGCTTAACAACTCCATGGAACAGAAACCCAAGTGAAAAACAATAACTACTATCGTAATTTTTATATAATTATTTGGAAAGTTTTATACCAAAAAATCGATTCAGATGAAGCATACGGAATATCATAAATATGTTATGTTCACCGTGAATGGATTTCTTAACAAGATTGATTCAATGATTATGGGATGAGTAGATTATGTAATGAATTAAAATAACAGTGAATTACACTTCTTATCAGTAGAAATTGTTTTACATAAACTGCTTAAAAAGGAATAACGATATTGCTAATTTGTACTTTTCCATGCAGTTTAATCTTATGTTTATACAAAATTCCTTTAAAATTTTCTAGAAATTATTATATTTTTGCTTAAGAAAAACTTAATTAAGGGATTTTCACTCTATGGTCATTACACCTCGGCACTCAGTTTTGCTGGTCAACTGGTTGCGGACGGTGATCGAAAAGCCTTTGTGCTAAATGGAATTGAGGTGTGGAGACAATGGGGGAAGGGGAAGATGGAAAATTCCGATGTTTTTTTGTATTGATGAGGTCTGGCAATGTGATCTAGAAATCGAAAATCTGTGCCAATGAGATCCCTAGTTTGAGGGATGTAAACCTGGCTAATTTCTTGGGCATAACAGTCGCTCTGTGGCCTTCAACAATGTGGAGTCATGGTCGTCCTCCAGTGGTAAATCCCAGCCAGATCATTACGCCGCCTCTTCCGTGGCAGGCAGTTTCTGTGGGTCTCAAAGAAGCCTACGATTTGAGGCCACCTCCACAAACGACATTTAGGATCTGGCTGGTACTATGAAAACTATGAAAAGAGTGCCGACTTGCCGCATCGCCAATATTTCTGCCCTCCCTTAGAGTTGCCATGCGCTGTGTTCCATATATAATAAAATCAAAAACAAAATAAAAGCATTCGAAGGAAGCAGTAAAACTATATTTCCTAAACTCCTGATTCTACAGAGCCTTTAGAAATATTACGATTATTTTTTTAATACCAATAGTTTTAGATTTAATACTCATGATTTCCGTTATAATATAATAAGTTATATTGTTAATTAAATATAAGAATTGTATCCAAATATGCAATAAAGGAAAATGAGTAAGAATGTCGACAAATGGTCTGTTATTTAGTAGATTTGAGAAAATATTGTGTTTAGTTAAAACGGTCGTATGCAGGAAGAGTCGGGAAATGGCCTAGCTGACATTTTCAATTTACCGAGGAATGCTCGAAGAATCCGACATTCTTAGTGCTATACCAATCTTGGACCATCATTTCCCAAGCACTCAATACCTTATAAAAATACCACGTTATCATCGGAAAGGAAATTCGTTAAAAACGATTTAAGTGAGGGCAGAGTGTGTTTGATAAGAAAAGAGCAGAGGTTAATAACTGACACTGGCAATATAAATTAAATTAAATTTTCCTGTGTGCGGAATAAGAAAAAATATATATCACTAATCTGGTATTTAATTTTGACAGCTCTATCGTTGACAAAACGTAAATTATCCCTCAGTCAAAATCATTTAAAAAAATGCAAAAATGTGAATGAAAGTAATTTTTACCTATTTTAATTTTCATAGTTTCATCACTTTTTCGCACTGGTTACATCGCTGTAGGTCAGGAAGGAAAGTCACCCAGACAAAATCACTTGAACACGACTTATGCCAAAGAGTCTCTAAGTGTGGAACTTTATTATTTTAAAAACCATCCTTCTCAAGGTTCAAGTTTTATAAAACCTCTTTTCGCGGATTCATAAAATTCAAGAACAGTTTTATTAATTTTACGTAGCGTGTTAGGAGATATTTACAACTTATTTTACTCCCAGTTTTATTTTGTGTACTTACATTGTTAAAGTAGTATATTTTGTCATACTAATAAATCGAACGTCAAACAGCGACGTTTACATTTTTTAGTATATAATGTTTTCCAATTAATAAACATTATAACTAAATTCAATAATCATTGTAATGAATTATTTTATTATTATTAACATTAACATTAAACAGTACTTTACACTTAAAGTTTTGAATTATTTGTTATAACATTTCATTCGAGTCTTCATCTATTTTCTTGTTCCACATTTCCAATTTTGTGTTCCAAAATTCACCCTCACTTACTATCTTTCCCTCTTCTCTCTCAAACCCCCTCTCACCCTCTGTCACTCTCTCTCTCTCTCTCTCT
>CM077102.1:20941606-20982285 GCA_039619505.1 Cimex hemipterus
TGTGTGTGTGTGTGTGTGTGTGTGTGTGTGTGTGTGTGTGTGTGTGTTTGTGACCCACCCTGGGATTCGTAGCCCACTATGTGTGGAAGTTCGGCAACGACGCGTGGTATAGTTTGAGGCTCGATACCCCGAAACGGCTCACCTCGTGTTCTCATCCACGGCCCTTTTCTCAATTCGACCTCCTTCAGTCTATCCTGTGACTCCCTCCCCAACCCTTGGTTGCAAGGGGATTATCCGGGCACAAAATAAAGGTGTAGCCTAGAGTGCGTGGCACCCTCTCTAAAGCACAAGCTGTACTCGGGTCATACGAGGGCCAGTGCTCCAGATCCTGTCTGCACAGACGTGTATGGCCATGTGTACCCCGGAGTAACTGAAAAGTTCCAAAATCAGCCTCAGTTACACTGGGAATGGTTTCATGGTGGCACGAGGTGTCCCCCCTGGCGGGAACTTAGACAGAGGCTGTCTTCTACTTTTGACCTTCGTCAATATTGTGTGTGGCCAGCGTTATTACCCCCGGCCTCACGGGAGACGGTGGACCGGACGACAACGTATAGACGTTGAGGAGGCAATGATTATACTAAATAATCCCTGGAATGCGTGAATAAGCGAACGGAAACGGGTTATGAAACGGTTTCTCTGATTCGAGTATGGTTTGCATTGTCGTTCGTATCACCGGTGAGGTACCCTTGTGGAAGCGAAGGATCGGACCACCTAGGGTACTATGGCGTCCCTCGAATGGGCTTGACAGGTGTAGGTTGAGCTCGACTAGTGACCTTTGACCGTACGCAGTGCTCGGCTAGAGGGTGGTTAGCAATTCCACTTAAATAAATAACCTCGGCCGGAGCGGATCCAATAGTTTCTACGCTTGGGAAGCCCCTACACTCAGGGATATAGAGTCGCCTTCTCTATTTAGGGAGTACGCGGGAGAGCAGGCTGATGTATTTAGGATGCACAATGCGGGCCTGACCATTCGGAGTGGACAAGCGGGGAGCGAGGTTGTCTTTGGCCCTTAGGGGGCTTTTGTCGAAAGAGAACGATCTGAACACCAGTCTGGCTCTTTTCACTAGCCACGTCAGTACTTGTCCCCTTGCGGTATCATACTTTATGCAGGATATATCGATTTTCTGATGTTTTGCGAGACGAAAGCTATTCGTGGCTTTCAAACAAACCATGAATGAATATTCGATTGCCGTGAGGACAATTTGTGTTAAGTTACTTATTTATTTCAGACAAAGGACTGCAGCATTTGCATGCAGACTGTTGATAGGGCTTGTCCAGAACGCTTCAACAGTGATCACGTTAATATTTCTGACGTCAAGTATCCAGAGTTTCTTTAAACGTGAATTCAGACACAGTGAGGTTTAACAGTGCGTGGGTCAATTCAGATTAGTAACAAAAACAATCTTAGTAACTTAAAATTATATTAACACTGTTATGCATGTAGCAATCGTCACTATATGGCACAGTACCGGTAAATTGACACTAAGAAAATATTAAATTTAAAAATCACGTATCTTTGTAAAGAAGATAGTAAAGATGGTTACCTTATAACAATGGCGAGTTGCCAAAAAAGTAGGACAGAATGTACCAATTAAACATGACCAATTAACATACAAACATTAATAATCGAAAAACAAATCTTCAGAAAACTCATTAATATTTACATTATTATTCCGGTACCTGTTGAAACTCGTATAAATTCCAATTTGATTTTCGAGCGTATAGTACATTTACGATAGTCAATCCATGCATATCCGAGAAGTTATACGCTTAAAATTACGTCTGGCATTTGATTCCAGCCTATATCGGACTGAGTGGAAAGTAAACTTTAGACGGGCACTCAAATGTTTGTTGCTCGTAGTAAAGTTAGAGGATTACTAGTACAGTGGGTTTGGGGAGACTCGCCAATCCTCTTCGCCACCCTTCAATCTGAGCTCTTTTTTCCCCATCGGCCTTTTTTCACTTCAAAGTCCCTTTTTTCGGCCCCATTGAGTTCCCTGTGGTTCTTGCGTTTTAAGCAAACGCGTAGAAGTAATGGCAGGTGGAATTTTAGCAATGGTACCAAATGTAAGGTATACGGTATTGTTATTCTTCCATCTAATGTTTGGGAAAGCAGAAAATTTATAAATTTACAAAAAACTAGAACAAGGCCAATCTTACTAAACTTTTTTAGACTACATGAAATATTTACATTAGCCATTCAACACATAATTTTCAAGATAAGCTACTCGCTAACCTTTTTTAATTTTTTTAAATTAAACTTTAATAAAAATTGATTAAAGGCTACGTACATTTTTATTCGTAAAAATATTGTAATCGTGCTGGTTAGGGATGGGTGAAGTTTACGTAAATTTTTATTAGTAAAAAGATTGTAATCGGGCTGATTTGGGATGGCTAGGGTTGGTTGAAGTTTACGTAAATTTTTAATAATAAAATTATTGTAATCAGGCTGGTTAGGGATAGTTAGGAATCGTTAAAGTTTACGTAAATTTTTATTCGTTAAAAGATTGTAATCAGAATGTCAATAAAATTTTTTTTTAGAAAACAAAATGGTAAAAGGTTACTTATTTTAAAAACCTAATATATTTAAATTGTTGAGAGTATACCTTGGAATTTTATAAAATGTTTTTGATTTTCATTTTTACTAGAATATTTACAGATTTTTTCCAATTAATTAAAGACAGTAAATTATAATATTCAATAAATTTCAACTCAAATTAACGCCAAACTATTTACACAAAATTTAAAATCATATTTGTTTTCTTTTTTTAAGTGCGAGTCAAGTAGATTTTTATTATGTATTTTTTCGCATAGAAAGTATTAATTTATGTTTAAATCCATGTTTTCTGTTTATGTTGTTTTGCGGTCTGTGCGTTTGTTTTCGTGTCATTCGACGATACAAAAATACTTTAACAATTTCTCTGAAACTGGGCACAAACTACAAAATATGTGCAGAAAACTAAAGCAACCGACCAAAGCAAAAAGGTGGAATACGAAAATCAACTAATAACAAATTGCACGCTATAACATAATCACAATATACAAAATAACAAAAAAAACGCACGTCCAAACTAACACGTTATTTAAAAAGTAACATTGAAGGTCAGGAACACAATAGGAAAACAAACAATACATGGATAAAGCCAACTGTCTGACAAAAATGACATGTATATCATAACATGCTAATCTGGAGACAATTACGAAGGTCAGGCAAAAAATAATCGACAGATTCAAATAACATAAGATCGTTTAGGGATAATAGCGGAAAATTCAACTATGCGACTCACCTCAAAGAAAACTACAAAAAAGATGAAAATATGAACAAACTCGAAAATTTGGAAATATGCATACATTACACATTTAAGTAATGAACAAATTTAAAAATAGTTCACATTCATCATTTACACAATACAAACCAATAGATCGATTAAAATAGAAGTGGGCCCAATATAACAAAAACCGACTATAACAATTAAAAATAGACCCAGATTTCATCTACCAAAGGCACAGACAAAATAACGCTGACACACCAACCACTCCCTTAGCGAGCATCTAAAAGAGATATGACCTCACAACGAATGTGACACACACCAGACACACTGATGATGGCGAAATACGGAAACGCGTCTGACAGACCAACATATCGAGAATAGACAGAACAAAATGATCGAACGACAATCATACATCACCAACACTAAGACTATACGAAGAAACCGCACAATTCTAAACGTTCTTTTAAAATTAACAAATGTAATTTAATGACAGACATGATGTAATATCAAATACTTTTATAGTAAAATATTTTTTAAACAAATACAAACTATTTCTAATCAAGATTATAGATTAAAAACTTGAATGGTAAAATTATGCAAAGGTTAAGAAAAATATTCAGTGCAGGAAGAAAATAGTAATATGCTAATGATCAAAGCAATAATAAATTTACGTTGAAAATAAAATGAATCGTTATATCAATAAAGAGACTCACATAATCCAGTAAATTTTGATCCAGTCGCGCAAAGAGGAAAAACAGAATTCGGACCAGTGAAAACAAGGTAAATTGTTCTTTACGTCCAAGCGTCCCAGTGACTCTAAAGCGATTCGGCTATAACAATTTACTTAAATTGAGGTAAAACCTTTCCTTTATCTTACTAACTTTCAAGACTTTTATGGACGATGTTTCCTCAAATGGTCGTTTTATAAGTGACTATTAATAATTACCTGTAAGATCAAAAGTTATTTATCGCAATGAATCGTTAACAAGCATTAATCACTACAAAGATCATTTAAGAAATTGCAATAAAGTACAAACCTTTTTTTTTTCAAGGGGGGGGATTACACAAAGCGTCAACGTTTTTATTCAAATTCCCTTCTTGTCTGACCGACCTGGTTTAGGCAAGAATCTCAACGGGTACGGTTTTTATTCCGGAAATAAAATACCCGGGAAAAAGACAGCTTCAGGAAAACTGTAAAAAAGTTGTAAAATCAGGTTGTCACCGACATTTCCATTCAAATAGGTGGACGCTTTCCGACTTTGATAATCTCACTTAAAACAAGGCGTGTACTGATTTATATCATCTCATATTAAACACGTTAAGCACGTTAGTCTAGTAGAATAAATCAATCACAAATACATGCCTTGATACATTTTCCAAATATTTCACAGAAAGAAGAGGAAAGCTCTGATAATTGGAAATATATGTTTTTCACTTTTCATTTCACTTTTTTTCCACAATTTACACGTATTTGTTAAATGTAAGCAATGTTTGTAAATCTCAGGTCCGGAAGATGATCTCAATAAAGATCGAAACGATGGCCCGATAAAGAAAATATTTTTCTGAAAACTACATCACACCAGACCGCATCTCATGATCTCCGAATAATTATCGATTAACGGTCACTAATCACCGCACGTTATTCAGTAATTTCGAAACGAAAAACAACTAAAATAAGGTAGAATTTATATAGATATGCACAAAGCATTTTCGAACGTTATCCTGCGGAACCCCAGGATAAATTGAGCCATGCTTTTTATGTCATAATTGAGTGTTAATCACACAGTTCATTTATTAGTGAAGTTTTATATTTTCTGATGAAATTTAAAAAATATTTGAAGAATATTAAAATGTATAATTATGTATAACTTTAAGATTTATTATCGGTATTGGTAGACGCTTATATAATAAATAAATGTACTAGATTTATTATTGTTGCTGCTAAAATTTGATGATTTTTTTGTATTCTCTGCATATACGGCCAATCTGGCCTCTGATAAGGGAACATGTTTTATCTCATCCTCTTCTTCATTTACACAACTGACTTTTCTATACATCCAAACGCCATTATAATTTATTAATATATAAACCACAATTCTGGCTTCTAATCCTAATCCTATATGAAAAGTAAACAACATCTTTAGAATACTAGAGATTACGAGAGACAGGTCATAAAGTGGAGGAAAAGACTGAATGAGGAGCAGTACACAAGACGTGCCTCCATTCTACATCGACTCGACTGTGAGGAACTTCCAATCTCCACTCAAGTCAGATACTTAGGATGCAGATACAGCAGATGATTCATTATATATGTCGAGACATAAACTTAACGGTCGACATAGATAAGTACGAAGAGTGTTACGACCCAAATTTGTTTTTACCGTAAAGACTCTATAAAAGACGATACTGCGACTCCTTGGACACACCCAGGGGAACTGTATGGCGACCAAGCAATGTAACATCCAGCGAATCCAATCCTTCCAATCATGTATATATCGTGCTTTAAAAAAGTATTAAAAATAACATTTTTCGACTTGTACTCAAATCAGATACTTAGGACAGATACGTGTATAGACAGCGGACCGACAGAAGATTTAATATCATCCTTACGGAATACATGAATAGCTTACTTTTATGACCCAAATCTGTTTTCAACGTCAAAACTGAACATTATTTGGACCACATTAAACATACGGAGTGGAACTAAGATATTCAGCCATGCTGTCCAGTATCCAGTAGTGCATCCAACTTTCTTCCAGTCATAGGAGTTTTAACCAGTCAGAGAAACTGTCAAAACTCCATACTACATCACTAAACTCAACGACCTCAACAATAGTTTTATAACGAACTGATCTAATCACTCTCCAAAATTTGCAGGCCACGTCCCATTCATTTTACCGCCTATGCCCAAGACAACACTTACCAATCCCAACAACCCGCCACGTCGCTTTGAACGACGATGGCTTTGAGATTACTATGTGTCAGCGATGTCCCGTTTCTCTGAATCTTCAACCTCTGAGTGCAGTGTTGGGTCGTACTCTAAGTGTTGAGACAAGGCAAAAATATGTATTTAAAATATGTAATTTTATGTGTGTAGTCCAAAAATACATTACTTTTATTTGATATTTTTGTGATTAATATGAAGCTTCTGAAAAATATTTGTACTAGTCAATCTCAAAGGCAAATCGGGCAATAGATAAAGAAAAATGTGAAAATGAGATGAAGTGTCTATGGGTGAAAGATTTTATGTTCGTCATACAAAAGATTGCGCATGATAAAACACGTAAACATATGCTTGGTAGTAAAGAGACAAAGAGCTTCGGAACGCTAGAGTAAACCCAATTTTATTTCAAGAAAATGTAAAAACGTAAACACATCCATGCTACGTTTATCTGCAGATTGCGTTTGCAATAGATAAGTGGTTTTTTGAGAGGACGAATATAACTCAGGATGTAAGGTATTCCAGTTTGCAGTGTCAGAACGGTGGGGCGTTATGTCGCTGATATGCAGGGTGGTCCTATCCATTATTCAAGGCCGTGACGCCGCCCTGAAGGACAGGCAAGATAAATAAGTCCTTCCTATCATTCAGGACCCTGTTATAAATGTACACTTGAAAATAAATAAAACAACAGGATCCCGCCATAACTCTCGGGGCGTAAAGGTAAGTGGAGCGCTTTTGATCTCACCTCGGTTGAAGGACCGGTCTCTTGCCTTTTAGCAATATTTCAATAAAATATTGGATTTTTAGTTTTTCCGGCATGAAATTAGATCGAGAGTTATCCTAGTATTTAAAGGATAGAAATCCTTTAATTTATAATGATAAATGATCTCATAACTCTTCTAAATTGGAATCTTGTCCGTTTCCCACTTAAATCTCCGAATCGTTTAGGTATTATCCGCTTTGGTCTAACATATTATTCCATGCTTCGGTAATCAAATATTCTTCATTCCTGTAAAAAATATCTATTCAGAAAGACTTATCTTTCTATAATTCCATAATTTTATTTTTTACACCTTTTCAATTTTAAAATTTTGTAAGTTATATATTCGCAATGCCACTATTATTTTGCTATTTATTTTAAAGTTAGAACATTAAAATTTAAGAATCAATTTTTATTAATTTTCCGGCGTTTTCGTAAATTTTTTTGAGCCATCATAATTATACAATTTTGATTAAACTTATGAATTTCTGATCTCGTTTAATTTGGTTTACATTAAAATAAGTATGTTCGACGCGAGGAATATAATGCAAAAAATACATACATATAGTTCTTCTTTTAAGTACATATATATTTCGTTTACTAACATATATAATAATGGAAATAAAAATATAATATTAGATGAAGATACAATTAAAAAAGATTACAAAAGAATATTAAAATGATGAACTATTGTACAAAAGTAAGTAACGCAGTAATATAGTAGCAACTTTTCACATGATAATTTTCTAGTAACGCCAAAATCAATAAATATTAATTTCAATTAATCAGCCTTTCTATGTAAGGTCTTGGTTAGACTACTTAATTCGCTAGACCAATTAATATATTTCAGTTAATTAAAGTTTTTAGTTAAAATAAAAAAAGTCAGTATCACGAGTGAGATTCGAACCCACGACCTTCGGCTAAATAGGCCTCGGAACCGACTCTCCATCTCAACCTACAATTTCAATTTTCCCTCTTTTTGCCTTAAATTGAATGTTTCTTTAACAAACCAAGAGTAATTCCAGTGAAAAATGGCAAAAAGGAGGGAAAATTCAAAGGTTTGGGTTGAAATTGGAACACCTCAGTTGAGTCCAAGTGGATCGAGGTCAGGATAGCTCAAGGAATAGAGCAGCGGCGTATGTAGCCGAAGGTCGTGGGTTCGAATCTCGCTCGTAACACTGACTTTTTTTTATCTCAACTAAAAACTTTAATTAACTGAAAGATATTAATTGGTCTAGCGAACCACTAAAACTAATGAAAGTAATTCCAAGTTTTTGAAATCAAAACGTTGAAAATGATGACAATATTGACAGCGTGTCTGACAACTGGGACGGAAAGTTAAAGTTTGTGTCTGTTTGAATTACATTGAAGCACTATCAGAATTTTTAATTCGTTGTACCAATCTAAAAAATCATAAATAGTAAAAAATAATTGTTTGGTCATCATGGAAAAGAAATAAGTTTGGTTTAAATTGTTTTTAATTATTTTTTAAAAAGTACGAAAAGCGCAAATAAGTTATGAATAATAATATTTATTATTGTAGTTTTCATTGAACGAAGTCGTTAATATAATTATTGATTAATTTACTTACCACTATTTTCAAGTAGCCGTAATCACCGTCAGGCGAACATCTGTGGACAAAAGAAACATGTGTAAACACAATACTTAAAACATTAATTTGAAGTGTTAAGGATTGACTTCAAAGATCGGTGCGATCTTTTTCTTTTTTTCTTTTTAAGATGGACATTAAAATATAGAAAATACAGGAGTAGCTATTATGTTATAAACCCTTGCGAGCGGGAGACTTGTATGGGTAAGCCCCAGGGTTTTATCCCCCTTAAATGTAGGGAAAAGGGAGGGAAATGGTATTGGCTCGAGGAAGAATGTTCTTCCTAAATCTGCACAACACAAAAGGGTTTGCATTCAAATAAATACTCCATGAGGGAAACATTTCGTCCCTTAGAAATGGAGTTCGAATTCCTTAATAAAAGATTACAACCTGAAGTAACTCCATACAATGTTTATTTACTCATTTTCACGCAAATATTCGAACGATGGGTTTATTACAAAAACGTAGAACAATGGAAAAGTTTAATATAACCATAGCGAAACGCAGGGTACAAAAGATATTAAGAAACATTTATCACGATGGGATTGTATTACGAAAAAGGGTTGAAATTCGTGATAATCAATCCATAATAATGAGGAAAGTATGATTGAGGAGTTAGATAGCGTGCTAGTAAGTGAGAAATGATTAGACATTGTCACGGCATAATTTTCCAATTTTCAATATGTACTCTAATTTTACTCTAATGCGCTTCTTTTCGAATGGAGAAGCCACAAATAAACAGAGTAGAAAATGTTAAATGATTGCTACTAGACTTGAGCGTAAATGATCACCATTATGAACGTGTTCCCACATTATATTGGTTATTTTAATTAATGGTGCTAATGTTAATACAGTTTTATCCTCTAAAAAGTTTCACGCATAGTGTTATTGACAATTTTTCAAAAAGAAATGTGTTCTTTACTATATTTCTTTATAAGTATTTTATAAATCACACAAAAACACCACACACACACACACACACACACACACACCAAAGCAAACAAAACAAACACATACGTACATACACATACAAATTTATATACATAATTTTTATTTTGTCGAACTTTAACTCTTTTGGGGTTAATTGAAAATGAATGTCATGATCGTATTAAACAGGCTTTTCAAGGAAGGCGTTCTTCAAGATGACTTATTGGAGGAGGCAAAAATAGGGGTATAAATAATGGATTCTTTTAAAAATTACGTACACAACTCTATCATGATGACTCACCCAATTAATTTTCTGCAAGAGTAAGCTATTGCTGTAGCGATCTCATTTTCAACAAACTCCGCCAGGCATATCTAAATCGCGTTCGTTCCACCAGAAGCTGGATGGTCGATACGAAAATGAGTTTGAATTTTTTTAAAATGAATGAATGAAAGTAATCGAGGTGGTATTGGAGCAAATGATCTTTCATTTTAAATCATGAACTACTTAAATTTCGTTCAATTAATTAAAGAGTCATTTTATTGATTTAACAAAAAAAAAATTAATTGGGTAGGTAGAATATTAATGCCGATTTTGAAAATTCGTTGTATTTTCGCAAGTGTTTGTCATATAAAAAAAAGCTAAATTAACAGATCTTATTTATGGATTATAATAAATACTTTTAACTGTTATCTTTTTTATGAAACGTTTTTGTTTATATCGAATTTTATAAGAGTGGGAACCAGCTAAATTAAATATGTCCATAACCGATTTTTTTCGTTAAATTTATTTATAGGAATTTAAACTTGGAGGACGTGCGGCCCGAATCGCGTTTATGTACATGAATACGGTTTGAGGGGAGGGAAGCATTAGCGATTGCACGGTGCAGCAATGATTTCCGAGGTTCTTGGAGATTTTAAAGGAAGGTCGGTTCAGATACGGACGATGACCAACTTCAAACGTTGATAGAGCAACATTAACGTAAGACAACACGGGAAATGGGGAAAAGCTATCTAACCAATCTATCAACAAATAAAGAATCTTGACAAGTGGGTATCACACGAACTTACCCTAAAGATGGCGACTCTTTGAAATTTACACTTCTCTTCTGTTGCTACACCAAAGTGATCGGTTCATCATTTACGATAGGAAATACATTCTGTACGATTACACACAGGAGGATGATACGCCAAAAACCTCCCGTTACCAAATATGCACCCCAAAAGAGATTATGACGGCTGTCTAGTGGTGTACTACCGGGCTTTTTCACCATAATTTTCTGGATTAAGGGGTAATTATCACAGAAGATAAATATTGCCAAAAAATTGACAACGTGCACGGGAAACGGTATCGTCTTTGTCCAGTATTGGTGTACCATAAGGTGCCAATGCTACTTCACGATAACGCCAGGGCACAGTATGCCAATCGTGTGGAAACTTAAGGGCTTAGGATATGAAACATTACCGCATCCTCCATATTCACCCGACCTCTTGCCTGCAGACGTCCAGTTTTTTTTATCACTTCTTATTCTTCACCAGTTATCACTTCTTGAGTGATAAAATTTTCAGAGAATTCGGTGAAGTCTTAAATGCCTTCTAAGTCTTTATTATGAGTCGAAATAAATATTTTGCTATCAGAATAAAAGCGCTCATTCCTCGTTGGCATACATGTGTAAATTCTGATATAAGTATAAAATAAAGGGATTTTTTCCACTTGGGGTGACCAGTTTCACCCGGATCCAGACGAAACTCGACACTTGAAAGAGTCGGTGTGGACGAGTTGGAGAAAAAATTTCCAACTTTTATTTTGTTTTTGACCGTTTCATTTTGTCTTTTATTGCTGTAAAAGCGAACATGTTTTATTTCCTTTTTGTTTTCCATTTTTTTCGCAAAACAGGGGTTTGCTATTTTATTTTTCTTCTTGTTTGTTTTATTTCACCCAAAAGTTCACTACTTTCCGGAAAGAAAAACAGTGCGGTGTCCGAACATTTTATTTTTGGGGGCGAAGTGGCCACGGAAATAAAGCTCCACTGAGTCCCACGTACGTGGAGTACGGGTGGATTGTCCACGGCCCGGGGGTCAACCGCTAGCAACTTTTTAACCATTTTCACACTTTCGCAGTAAGAAATATACTAAACTGACTTCAAAATATTTTTTTTTAGTTTTATGGTCAAATATGTCATAAGAAAATTAATTATGAAATTATGAACCTATTTCATAATGTAAAGGATTGTGTAAACATTACATTGAAGATAAAGAGGAGAATTACAAACGGTGACAAAAAGGGGTTAAATAATAAAAGGAAATAAGGTTAACTCACCGTTCAGTGGTTTGATACAAACAGATATTCATCTAAGTTTCGGGATCCCGGGCTGGCACTCCTGCGGTTATAGGTATAAAGGAGGGTAAAGCACAGGAAAAAGATTAAAAGACAAATGTGAGGAAAACAAATAAAATTCAGAAAATCAGAAAATTTGTTTTTCCAATTGAAAATTGATGAGCGATCGTCTTTTCCTTTATCTTATTCAGAAGATGCTCTGGGAAATATCCAAAACCTTTTTTCCGGGCGGGCCCTCAGAATAACAGTGCGAACCAACATTCACACAAATGGATATTTCTTCACATTATCTCCTTATTAATTAAATTGCTTCATTAAAACCTTATGTGTTTACTACTGCTATAAAACATGCAGTTTATGTTTATTACACTACATATAGAATTATTATATTATACAAAAAAAAATTGAATTTACATAATAATTAATTAACAACAACGTATACATTAAAAACAAGTAATACCACCTCTAGCGTAAAAAATATCATATTTAATTACTCGTCTCTATACCATATTTCCATGGAGAGCTGAAATTTCGACAGTCCTATAATGACATGGACAACCGCTAAAAACGATTTTTTGAATTTCCAACCCCTAATGGAATCATATGAACAATTGTTTAGCATGTATAGATCGAAGTGAACTGATGATGAGAAGAATTGGTACTCAAGTGTTGCAGCGAGTGAAGCGCTTAATAGGAAGAGGCGAGAAGACAAGGGGAGGAAAGCCGAAGGAAAAGTCAGGAAATCATCACCGTGGCGTAGGGTGAAAGCGTTGCGGATCGATTAATCGAATTCAAAACTGAGAAACGTGAGGCTCTGACAAATTTCTGCCTGAGAAATCTTTTTCTTCGGGAGGTGGGCTCGAAATTAAGAGTGTCCGAATATAAACTACGTTAAATAAATTAAGTCTAAATGAAAGAATATAGTGTTAATTTACTTCAGGCAAAATATTACACACAGCTTAAAAAAATTATAAGTGTAATGATAATTTCATTAAGCCGAAATCGCGAAGGGCTCGAAGGGGAGAATAATAAATGGCCAGCGATAAAGGTGAAAGAAGAAGACAGCAAATTTGACAGAGCGAATAAGAAAATGCTCAAGATAAATGAGAGAGATTGAATGCGATTTTGAATAGAATAAGGGGATATTGGGGAGTAAAGGAGTATTTAGAAAAACAATTTGCATATTATCTCTCTATTACAACGCTTCCCAAAAACTTTTTTTCGGCTGCAAAAAATATAAAATATCTTCTTGACGAAACTGATTTTAGTACTACATATTTATTTCCACTTTATCTTTCTCACCCTTCCTCTTACTCATTACCTCGCCTCCAGTCTCTCTTTCTCTCTCTCTCACTCTCTCTCTCTCGCTCCTATCTTAATCTCTCTCTTTCTCTCACTCACTATCCCTCCCTCCCTCTCTCCTTTCTCAAACGCCCTAGTCTGAGTCCCTGTTTTCTTTTCTTTTGTTCTTCTGATAAACATGCAACCGTTTAGTAAATTAATTCCAAAGTTTATTTAAAAGACTGTAATTTAAATTATTCTTTCCAAGTAATTAATTGAATATTGATATAATAATTATACATTTACCTAGTTTGAATTTACTGATAAGCGAATTTTTTAATTCATGAATATATATTATTTTTATATTGATTTCACATTACCATAATACCATAATAGAGAACCACGGTTTCCTTCTTATCTTGGCAAAACGTACTGAAGGTGTTACCTATCAGCTACTATATTTTCGACTGTTCATTGTTAAACGACTTGCAATCATAGAGAGTTTTGAAGTAGGATATCTGTAGTAATTTTGGCGAGATGTTTTTAGAGCAGTGCTTAGCTTATCTACATCTGGGACACAGACAACAGATAGTTTGTTTCTCCTGTTTCCCCCAGTGCATTAACGCACTCCCATAATCACCTCACATGGGGTCAGTGCTCTGAGCCCAATCTTGATATATTTTATCTTTCCTAACACTCATTCGCTCCATCTCCAACAGCTCCAGTGCCTTGTTCAGTTTTTGTGCCATACATACAAGAAGACGCGATGGCAAGTCTTAAAAGATTGAAGTGCAGCTTAACTCACAGTCATATAATAATATACTTAAAAGGAAGGCAATTAACATTATAAAACTTTCTTTTAGCTTTTTTATGACCATTATGTATACAGTACTACAGCAGAGCCTACTTATGAATATATGTGTTGCATGCGTGGTTTACGTTTTCAATGTTAATCAATAAAAACAATTGTTTAAAAACGAACTGTTGCCTATAAACAACCACGAACAAATCTCAAAATAAACTAGAAACTATTTCACGGTCTTAACCGAAAATACATAGTTCCCGAAAGAACAGACACACATAACGGCATGTAATATATGCCATTGCGATTATTCTTTTTAATGATAAAATGAAGACAAATGAAATGTAAATTTTCGTGGTCAATAAAACCACCAGACGGCTTGCAAGATCAGTAAGAGGCGGATTTCTAAATCCTTCCGAATCTTCGCAAAGACGAAATTTTTATTTCAAAAGCACTGCCGAAATTGGGATTACCAAACAGATAATTTTCATCCTTAAAATTAAAAATACAGGAAATAATATCAAAGAAAAGGCTAATAAATTTTATTTTCGTTTCGAGGCATTGCACATCTGTCAGAAAAATGAAAAAGTCAAACGGAGTTTAGATTGAAAATTTATTACGGAAAGCGGACGACAAAGGCGGTAGGCAGATGAAACAAAAATTCGATGAAATGTGGAGGACTTCATATGATCGTCGGTTTGAAACAAAATTGTATATTTTCTTGATAACAATCGACGTTGGATGGTTTTTATCGAACCACAAATTCTCGCCCCGTTGTATATTTCGGCGGCCCTTCGGTCTTTGTTCGGCTTTTCAGAAATAGGTCTCCACCGTGTTTTAAATTGGTATGAATTGTCTTTGCATGAGGAACCATCTTGTGCCCCCCTAGACGGATCCCAATAGTAGATGGACTCCAGATAGGCGGTCTGATACCTGGATGTCATAATATTAATGATATATACGCATATACATTTGCATCAAACTGTGCAAAAGTAAACAGAGATTATTCAGCCTGTGGTAGATTGAAATGCAATTAATGTTAAAGCATTGAATGGGCGGTATACGCTGATACGCTGTACATAAATCTTTTGTACAATACAACGGATTCACTTTCAATTTATCTAATTAAGAGTTGTTTGAAAATATCAAATTCGACAGTATTCAGGACGGTAGATTTATTAAAATTTATTATATTGTTAATAATTAACTCAGATTAATTTTACAAAAGTAAATGATCCTTGTGTACATTTGATTAACGAGCAGAGTTTGAGGAGGGGTTTCTGCTGTTAATCGATTTTTCGAAGAGGATGACTGACAAACGTCGTTTTTCAATATCTCGGTTGTTAATTAACAAACATTTTCTTTCAATGTCCCTCGTCGTGAGAATACTTGTAAATCCTGCTGACGAATAAAAATATTAATAGTTACAACTTCTCAGGTATAAAGTTAATCAGGTTGCCTAGAAGACCGAGAATAGCTAATAAGGTTGTATCAATTGAAATAGGAACAATGCACGAACAGTTGACCGATTGTTCCATTTAACGTACTGTTCCCTCGGGGCATTAATATTACCCCGAGCAGCCCCAAGTTTATCTTAAGTGAACTTTTAATTACGTCTCCTATACAACCTCCATTTCCAATTAAGTTTTACACACTTCGAACAAACATAATCAAGAAATATCTCCACACCGCACAAGAGGTGAAGGAGTAAAAAGGCGAAAATTAAATTTTACGCAACTCTTGAAATTTGATGGCTCAGCGATTTTACACCAAGTCAACAAATGTTTCCCGATGCCTGTTTCAAAAATTCATGTGCAATTGAGACCTGATGTTTGCATTGTGGCCGAAGGCAAAAATATTGGTTACCAACTTTACCTAAACGAAATTTGATGTGGTCTTTATGTGGTGATTCCTGAATATGGCCCTGACTTTTGTGAGGATCTAGTACCTTTTCCCTTATAAATTTAAGCTCTTCTACTTACAAGTTATTCCTTATCCTGATATTATTTGAGAGAGGGCTTTCAGAATGCTGCTTGGAATACTATGATTTCAGACCAATACTTACCGGAGTCGCACATGGGAAAATATGCAGGGGGATTATACGGAGACAGCACTTCCGGCATAACCCATGACTTTTTAACTAGTTTTAACATGGCTTGAAAACAGTACTGTAGAAACGTTTCACCTCTCCTCCCGGACACCCAACGGGTGTTGAACAGTAAGTTTTACTCTGCTACAGGAATTATTTTACTTTAAACTAATTTCATACCTAGACAGGAGAATGATGTGTCTTCCCACAATTTATTTTTATTTATGAAATGTCTACATTATTATCGTCCAATATTTGTTTTACACACGTGACATTTGACTATCCCTGTTTTTATTGAATATTTTCAAGATTTCAAAATGGAAGACAACCGACTTTGAAAGTATACATTTATAACAACAGTTACTTCCCTAATAGCTAGATATTCAACGGGTATTATAGTTATTATAGATGACAGTTGTATAAGTCTTTGTGTACATCATCTTTGATTAACTGCTTTAATGCTTAAAAAAAAAAAAAAAAGGAAAGGAAAGGAAAAGCTAATCAGTTTTACAGAACTTCTTTGTTTTCCAGCTCAAACAAATAAATTTTGTTTTTTTTAAACAAAAAGTAGTACGTCGCCTTCAACCTCCTCAATATAAAAAAATTAACTAATAATGTTTCGCGTCAGGTAGTATTAAAACACAACATTCCCTTAGAAAACGCAACGTACTGAAAAGTCAATCAATCCCAGAAGCTCCGAGCAAAACTATCTACGATCTTACAGCGTTTAATGAGGAAACAAAAAACACACGCAAGTTCAAATTTGCTATGTATATTTTCATATGAATGACCTACAGATATTTCATTTCTATAAAAACAATTAATAATTAATTAATATTATTACATAGCATACATATACATAACGCCGTAGTAACTAAAACCAAAAATATTGAAGTTGAGCTTTTTATAAATTATAAAATTTTAATAATATTCGAAAACTTATTTCTGCAGATAACAAACACTAATACACTATTTCTCTGTTTAGAATTGGCCTCTCTCACGAAACCCTGGTAAGTGAAAGATTGAATCAAACCGATGTAGATTAATGTCATAGGGGACTATGCATAATATGTTAATTAGAGTTTGATTGCTTGCCCCAAAGCTGAAAATTTAATGAGCGAAACAGCTTTATCTTCCCTCATAACCGATTTAACTACTTTCGTATTACACTTTCAAATTGTTTTTCCTTTAGGAAAGTTTTTTTAAAATAAATTAAACTTTATCTATGTTTTCACGTATGATGTACAATTATTTTGTTGAATATACGTCTAATCAAAAAAAAAGGACAAAACCAATAACTTTTCTTCCATCAGTTGAAACCTTGATCTATTCTAACATTTGTTTTCCTTTAAAGTACAATATTTGATATTGAATTTGTATATATTTCATAGATAAAGAACGAAAACCAATTCAGGTTCAGTTTAGAGAGGATAAGAATCAAAGAATATCGTGTAACTTTAACTGTCTTATTTTAACGATTTTCCCTAATTTTTGAATGAAATTAATTTATTTTATTTTACTCTTGTATGATTGATATTTACAAATTAAATATATAAATAAATATAATCAGCTAGTTAAATTTTTTTACCCTAGATAGGTACTAACTCTTAATGTTAAGTTGTTCTTCAGAATGAGATGTTAACTAGCTTCATTGAGTCTTGTGTGGGTATAAAATGTGTAAAATGGTTTAAAAATTATTGTGCATATTCAGTAAGTCCTAATAATTGATTATTACTTCTGGATTTTTTCTGAGCTTTCATCAACTATAAAAACATTGGGGTTGAATTGTATTTTAAAATTCACATACGTGTTTTCCTAGCGTTTTGTTATTAATAAGTTTGGATGAATAAACTAAACACCAAGAACGAAGTTTATCAAAGCTGTTTACCCAACATCCACACCCAACGTAGATAAACTCCTTCGCGACAAGTTAGTTAGATGAGGAACGGAATTTACGCCTTGGTAAACTTGTTATCACAATATTGATAGCATTGTCTGTACGCATTGGAGTCGCCAGGTTCATTACTTCATTTGTAGGTATTATTTGAGCTGTAAGAATCATCAGACTCGCGCGTGCTTATCGCGGTTACGACATCAAAGCACGACTTTATTTTTGTCCATTCTTACTGGATACAAAAAATCTAAGTTTTATCGAAAGTTAAACTGTTATAAATTATAATATTAATTTTTCTAAAGCTTCTTTGCAGGTTTTCTTAAATTTTTCACGTGAATATTTTGTATTTGTAAAGTAAGTTACATAGTGTGCCGATAATAATGCCCAATATCGTTATAAATGTTTATTCATAGGTTAACATGACAACGATGAATATATAACTACATCCAGTAATCTACCACTATACACAATAAATTTAAGATTAATAAAATGATAAGAAAAATACAGCAAAATTCAACAGTGAGTGACAGCCCAGAAGCCGATTCAAACCACCCCAGCTGACTCGAAATGCCAGTAATAAAAATAAAATACATACCAAAAAGGTTTCTTATGGTAAATATGAAAACGAACTAAAAAGAATTACAATTAGGTGAAGTTCATTATCTCGGTTACACATAACTATAAATGCGGGTCTCTTTTTCTCAAAATAAATAATAAAAATTACTTTTTCCCTCAGGTACATTGTAATATCACAGTTAATATTAGATTTTTATAAATTGTACTATATATAGTTAACTCAAAATTACAAGTGCCAATTTCCAACACACGGGAGAGACATGAGGCTCAGGTGGCTTTTCCGTTACAAGTGATCGTCGAAAGCTCGGCAAAGAGTTTGTCGTTTCTGTTGTGACTTCACTCAAGATCCTTTTGTTCAAGTTAGATAATAAATTAACAAACTCAGATGTAATGGGCTGTACCGTTACACGAACCTCACATCTCAAGATCTTACAAAAGAAACAGAAATCGCACAGACCCCAAAACTGAATAAATGGAAATGCCGATGCTGGTCTGACAGACAACTTAACAAGCATAAGCACACAAGTAACGACCAAATTGCACAATCACTAAATGTTGTATGATGTCAAAATGTTTTATTTTTTAAACAAAACAGGTCTATATTGAATAAAGCTTTCTTATTTTTAATGAACAATGGTTATTTGTGATTCGCCAATTCATCAAGAATAATGTAATGAAGTAAATTGGAACTAAGTAATTACGTTTTCTTGAAATCATTAAACCCGTTCTAGGAAGTTAAGCTTAAACCATCGATAAATAGGCAATTTCAGCTTCTAACACATGCAAATTGTAAGCCAAATATACGCATTATATTAATTTGCTATATATACCCCATACACTCCGGTTAACTCATAGAGTACTCGATAGGTTTCCATTGACTATATGTAAGTTAGGATCAATGGGATACTAAATATTCCGCCATCGACCACCTTACACTATAGGGTAAATCCTAATAAATAAGCCCCACCATACACAACAAAAACAAAAGGAATATACTTTCCGAACAACTGTATGAAAGCTGGCTCAATGAACAGTTTTCATATTCACTGGCATACTTTAACGTTCAGTTTTTTTTTTTTTTTTTTTTTTTTTTTTTTTTTTTTTTTTTTTTTTTACTACGCGATGTTGTTCATCTTTTCATATAATGGGATATATTTGTAAATTAGCCCTAGTAAGTATAAGGATACCTAACAAGAATATCGTGGTTTTTTACATTTTTTGTGCCGTTTTAAAGTTGTAAGGTTTCAAAGAACATTAAGGTTTAAAAAAACGCGTTTCGATACAATTTTAATATACTTTCCCCGGCTTATTTAAAAAGAAAGAACATTTTGTTAAAAATTCTGGAAATATGTTTAAAAGTTGTTAATAAATATTATAACAATTATGAAAGGAAAGTTCGTTTCACAAATAATCGTTATTTTTTCCCGAACAGAACTGATTAAAGGACCTCACAGCATATAGTACAATTACGTCTTACCTTCCAGTTAATGTTTATTCCAATTTATCACCTCGATCGTTACCAAAAAGTTGTAGACAGCTATGATTATAGTCCATATTTTTTCCATATACTTTTTCTGAAGAATTGGTATCCTGTGAAACTAAATAATCGCTCATCCACACGCCATTGTGACATGGTAGGATATGAGTGACACAACAAAACTCACATAACAAAGTTTATACAGTACAGAACCTAATTGGAGTTTAAAAGTTTAAAATTGGACAACTGTTGACTTTTGCCCCAATGCTCACGGTTCGTCTCGTTATCTCCAGTGATGTAAATCGTAATTTATATATTACAATTCTGTTACTGGTATGAATATAAGTTTTCAAATAAATAAGCTAGTTTTTTTACCCGGCTAAGATTCCTTTATTTAATGACGTGACAATTTCGGTACAAATTACATATGCATATAAATCCCAATGTACCGCCCTGTATGATAAGAAATGTTTCCGAATTGCTAGCAGGCTTGCAACAAAGGGTTTTTACTGCCACGCTTCCAGCTCCGTCGTAAACATAGAGGTTTTGTAGCTACGTATAGAAATATTAACGCCTGAATATGAAGAGAGGAAAGACGCGTCGTAGAACACCAGGTTTACAACTGGTGCCAGGGGTTGTAAACGCCTTATTTTGTGCCACTCCACTCATATGCTTGAAAATTTATGTAAAATGTTAAGCCAGTTTTGTCATTTATATGGATTAATTTATGCATTTTGATAAATGACTGGTATACATCTTGGTACAAAACGTACAAATTTATTACTTAGTAACATTTATGGTTGTTTTAATCGGGGGTTATGGCATACTGCGCCCTTTAAGTGTTATTGTATCTTTGTAACATTTATGTAATTCGTAGTTAAACAAATAAACCAAAAAAATTATTTTCGTTCAAAACAAGGATATTTAAAAGGCGCATTTAAATTACATCTGTTAAAAACAGACAAAAAACAATAAACATCATAACGACTATACCAAAGCCAAGTAGGACTTTACTTAGTTTCCTTTTTTAATGTTTTAAAGTCCTAATTCCTGTTACATTCATGTTTCTTTCGGTCTACTCGATGTATCTTTTTGAATCTATCAATAGCATAAAACTGCTTAAATTGATTCGAACAACTATAATAGCATATAACGCACTAAAAATGAGTGTCCCAACTAAAGCCATACTCGCAGATGTGCTTTTACAACACTGTGAAGAGAAATACTTCCCCAAAATATTGTTAAACACAACATCACATGCACACTAAGTTGAGGACACTCTTACCATACTACGTGCAAACGACAAAAAACATCATACACAACATATTGACATTCCTGCACTCCCTACACTACAACGTACAATTCAATGCAGAAATAGCAAAGAATGATGGTATAAATTTGCTGGGCCTGAAAATCACTAAAACTGTCGACATAATACAATTCGATATAAACAGAAAATAATCTACTATGGCATATCACAAGCCGACACCAATGGACTAAAAACAGAACCAGAGCCAAAAATTATACAAACGGACTAGACACAATCAAACCCATTTACGCAATAACAGATAAATCACAAACACGATCGACAAAATGATAAACGAAAAGCACACACAAATATAAAACGATACTACAAAAACAGACTACGAATGTAAAACACTCACATAGATTGAGAAAAACAAATACAGACTATAACAAATAGTAATAAAAATCAAGCAGTGAAAACCACAAATAAAATCGGAAAAAAATTACTGAACAGAAACATTGACGAAACCGGCCCACATATCAGGTTTAAACGCCATAACCTGGGATTGAGAAAGATCAATCGCCAGACATTACAAAAAATAAATACATAAACAAATACAAAAATCATGATCACAATATTTAATAATAATAAACTATTCTAAAAATAATAATAAACGAATACACCCAACACTAAACAATTATTAAATATAAAAATTTGGAACAGCTCAGTTTGCACTGGTTGTTACTATTCAAACCCATAAAAAAGGAAAAAAGACTGAATCAATAAAAAAAATATATTTAATTCATCAAACACACTAACACACAATTTGTGCGACGACAACCACCTTATAACTTAATAAAAAAATTTAAAATCACTGAAGATGATGTAGAACTGCATCTGAAGAAAACGAAAAAATTTTAAATTGTATGAATCTAAAACGACTGTTAACAGTTTTACACTTTATATATTATAAATACATTTTATTTGTAATTACAGTCTGATCATCACCACATCCGCCAAAGGCACCGGAAAGCACAGATTCGACGCCGATACTTGACCCCTGACGACTTTATAAAAGAGACTTAACTTCGTAGAAATCACTCAGACTGAACATGTAATACATCGAAACAGCGAAAATCGTCTAAGAAACCAAGCGGGAATAAGCAGACAAGTTGGCATTTGTAATATTGGAAAACGAGAATTATGACTTGAATGTCATGATATGGGATTGATCATCGGTCGTACATGAGGAAAAACAAATACATGAACAAATACAAATTAGTTGTGAATAGAAAACGTTTAGTTTTTAAGATACAGCTGTTAAACTGAACTTTCATAACTAACTTCAGTTTTATGTTTTATTTTTATGTTCAGAGTTTAAATGCAAAAGTATTCATCTATACAAAGCTCAAACTGACAAATTTATCGGTTTGTGCAATCAAAAATATACCACATTTTTCAGTTATAAGAAATTATTTAATCAACTGTTTTTATTATCTTAAATAATTAACATGATTATTAATTTTTACTATAGTTTAATTTATAAAGCATATGCTTTTACTGCGACATTTTATGCGTTTCTTCAGTACTCATAAAATCTTAGGAACATAACAAACACATCTTATTTTTAGACTAATTGTTGGTAAAATAAATAATACTCTCACAGTGGAGTCGAGCGCAACATTGTCAGCAGTGTCCTAATGTAAAAATTAAGCATGGGAAGATGTTTTAAGGTTCGGTAGAAAAACTTAGAGGATAAGAAGGATCAGAGGGAAGAAAGGGCTCTTTGAAGAAATCTCTGTTTTCATTAGTACAGGTGATTAAAAATTACTTCGGCTGAAGTTGACGTCGGGGTGAGGAAGGGGTTATTAAAATTTCCTCCGGCTCTTATATTGCTTCTGTTATGCCCGATATTTTGCATATATATTAACGGAAGCTGGGCGAATTTAAATAGGCTTTGACCTCACCAATAAATCCGTTTCGATTTAAAGGGGGCGAAAAGGCAGCCATCGTTGTCTTCTTGTGGCAACTAAAGAGGGTCGCCGGTGTGTACTCAAGAGGAAAATGTGTGCCCATACCAAGTGGCCCACTAAAGCGAGTGTGTCCTTCGTTCATAGGTCAACAAAATCAAAGCGGTCAGCCTTCCTTGGAAAGAGGACTTGCAAATGGCCAAAAGGACCAACCATTTAAACTTAACGTGAACCATTTAACAAGGTTATAGAAAATTAAGGTCATCACACACACACACACACACACACACACACACACACACACACACCTTTACACAAACACAATATAAGCTGATAACTGAATACATTTATAATTAAGAAATGTGAATTGTCAATTTTTCAGTTAATACTATACACTTTAATTGTTTTAACCAAACATTCTTTAAAATCTATCTCTCATCTTCAAAATACTGCATATTTATATTACTAGTAGCACATCTAAAGGAAAATAGATTAAATGTTTCAATACACTAGCTTACTTTTTCTATTCTTCTGTTTTCACAGTACGAAATAAGTAAGGCCATTTATTACAATTAATAAAAATTCCAGAGCTCTGTTGGCAAAACATCTGAGGAAGAAGGGTGAAATAATAAAGGAGCCGTGAGAGGGGGTAATGTTGGGAATGAGAGTGCTACTGCAATATCGTCTGGATTCCACGTTCGTTGGAATGCTGGATTCCACAACACTCGTGCCAAGAATCCATGGAACAACCACACTGTCAGAAATTGATTTACGAAGTGTCATTATATTGACATATTTGCATCGGTCAATTTTATTAATTTTATCTTACGACCGAGATTGCGGTAGTCGCGAAACCGAAAATATTCGGACCGAAGCAATTTTAGCGGAGGGCTTTTTTCACCTTTTCATTACGGAAATATGCGACCGCGGGCGAGGAATTTAATTTTACATTCATAGATCCAGGCCTTACGGCAGAGGTCATTTTTCCCCTCTTTGGAAACAAGCCGATAATTAAAATTAAAAGGGTAACACCATATAAGCTGGACTGGAAACTTTATCGTTTTCCTTTATACAATATAATCATTCATGCCAAAATATAAACAAACGTTTTCACAAAACCATACAAACTATTTTTATCCTATGAGCAAAAGTGATACATTAAAAACATGTGCTATGTGTAAAATATTATTTACAAAAAAAGTACAATAAGAGTAATAACGTGTTTGTGTGTGTGTGTGTGTGTCTCTCTCTCTCTCTCTCTCTCTCTCTCTCTCTCTATCTCTCTCTCTCTCTCTCTGTGTGTGTGTGTGTGTGTGTGTACAACAAGTGCTAGTTTTTGAGTGTTTATTAATATGCATAAAAATAAATATTCCTAGACAAATATAATCTAACAATCATAATTTCTTTATCTTCTTTGGCTTATCAATCGTTTTTGTGAATATTTGTCTTTATAGTTTTATACCATTTTTTTATTGAATCCTAGAGGATATGGATTTATTTTTCTTCTTATCTTTCGTACTAACATTTTACTTCTTACGTTTTCATTTGAACAGTTATTTATATGTTTTATATTTACAGAATAAACTAAATAAATCAAATCTTATCCGCTAAAATGAAAATATTGTTATTGTAAATTACCGTAAACTTTATCATTTTCTTACCTGATTATTTTATTTTAGCCAGTTATATAATAGGAAGAATTATTTAGAAAACACTCACATTTTGCTAATCACCCAGTGAGTACACATCAAATTGTGTTACTTGGCCAAATCAATGAATATACTTATAAAACCTATTATTTCTCATTGGAAAAGGCTGTCATAACAAGAAAAAGCTAATGCCCTGATAAAATATCAAATATCAGAGGCAACGTGACAAAAGGAAGTGGGGAGAGATGAAGCCCTGTCCATTTTTACAGGGCTGATAGGTTTTCCTCTCCCTTTCACTCCGTGTCTGTCATTCCCGTGGTCGGAAGATGAAAAGGACTACATGAACAAGTGTCAAAAAGAAATAATATAAAGGGAGCCGCTCACTATAGATGTCCTTCGATCTCTTCCCAGCCCTTTTCTGTATCATCTAACCGGAAGGAAAACCTTCGGCACGTTTAACTGACCGCTCGATTGTGAAAAGCTTTATTTTTGAAAACAGTAACATAATTAAAACATTTGATAGTTGCTGATTTCCCCGTTAAACCTTAAATATTTTTGAAATACTTTAGGTATGTATGTATTGAGTATGTAATTTATGTATTATATATTATTTAAAATTTATACTATTAAAATTTGATAAAATTCTCAACATTGTTTCACATTAATTATTCTTTTTATCGAAGGTCTTGTTTGACATAAAAAGTTAATGTCACGAGTGGGATTTGAACTCAGACCTTTGGCTCAACATGCCGTTGCTGTTGCTACCACTTGAGATATTGTGACGAAGAGGTTAGAGTAGCGACATATTGAGCTGATCGTGGATTCGAATCGCACTCATTACACTTACTTTTTCATCTCAACCAAGACAAAAAGAATAATTAAGTGAAATAATTAATATGTTCAATTATGACGGCTAAACCAGTATGGGTTATTTTACATGTTGTTTCCCTGAAGTAATAACTTCACTTAATAAGCAACTTTGTGCTGCACTGCCGTTTGTATGATCTTACATGACTAATGCAATTCTAAAACGGTAAGTTTGTTATAAATAATTTTTTTACTTTTCCTATTTGTAGACGCCTTCTATATCTAAGCTCATCCTACATTGTCTAAACTTTTTCTCGTCGGTTTATCGTACTTTATTTCATTATAAATGCTACCTCCATGTTGTTTGAGATAAAATTTAATCCGATCAAAGATTTGTCCAAACGACGGGTCTTTACGCTGTATGTTATTATTTAGGCATAATATTGGTATTAGTTTTAGTCGCTGTTGTTACGTAAGACGTGGTAAAACAGTGATGTGGCGTCCAACGCCGGACATAGACTTAGAATGAAAATGGCAGTGGTAAACCGTAATCCTGGGATTGCAAGTGCTGTTCATTTCCTGGTCTCTCGACTAATTAGGGTCCGGAATAAAGCCACTAGTAAGATAAATTGGAATTCGTTGTCTACGATCATTTACCATGTATACAAGTGCGTTCTACCTCTACAGATGCGATAGAAAACATGCTGATAGTCATAATAAAATCAAGGAAAATGCGTTTCTTTTATTTCAATTATTAAATGCTTACTGTATATATCGGAGACACCCTGGTTATTTATGTGTGCATAAATAGATATGTTATTATTTTAGTTTATTTATATAGTTTTTTCTCCCTCTTTTGTTTATTCCTTAAGAAGAAATGAGTTCCTTATTTACTAAAAATGTATAGTCCGACTCCGGCAAACGGTTGATAACCATTGTTAAAATGTGCTTTTTGATTATGTACGATTTTTTTACTCTCTTTTGTTAATGTAGTAAAGTACTTTTTCATTCATTCATTCATAACAAAATCCTGAATATGACAGTGTAAATATAAAGTGATCATTTTTTTCCGCAGAATTTTTAGGCACCATTGTTATGCTGTTTAGTGATCTCGTTCGGAGAGTACCACTTTAACAACGTAAATGCAACTGCTTTCGCGGATGGTATATCCAGTGGAAAAAAAGGATGATTCAAAGATCAACAACAAAACGGAGATCTGCAATTAGTTTTGAGAGCTGGTTACATCAAATGGCTTATGTCTAAACAGTGATAAATCAATGACGATGCACTGTAAATTGTTTTTCCGGATTTCCAAACACTCCAAATGTGTAAATTTATTAGTTGAAATATTTAATCTATAATAGTCATTGCTAAAGTATATGTAAAAAAATTAGTATTGTATTTCTTTCTTACGAAACCGCGTAAATATAATATCTACATATATTAAAAATAACATATCACTCGCTAAGTGAATATGACATGTGTTGTTTATTTTAGTATGGGGTCATTCATTCCTTTCAAACTGTCAATATCTGTACTGTCTGTCTGGAAAAAATCATAAGAATAATTTTTCAATTAGAATCCAGAGATCATTAGAACATAGCTACATTGCCGTGTCTATACATTTTAAATAAAAATTCTATACCTGGATCAATGTAATTACGAAATCAACCAGGATTAAACAAATAAGAGATTAAAAAAACTGCTAACTTATGTGTGTCTTTAAAATAAAACCTAAATTTAGTTCAACGTATCATGGTATTTTAATCAGTTTAATAGTTGCCTAGCACCTCATAGCATTAGCGTAAAACATGTAATTCATTTTTATATAATGTTAAAAATATCTTATTAACAACGGCCTTTCACTCCAATGAAGAATTATTTAAGTTCTAACCAAAAAAAGTGTCTTCCAACCACTTAATTATTCTTTCTAAGGTCTTGGTTGAGAAAAAAAAGTCGAAGTGAGTTGAAACTGGCAATATAAGAGAAAATTGGAACGGTTGAAGGTTAAGATGGAGAGTTGGTGTTGGGGAGGATCGAAGTCACAATAGTTCAAGTGGTAGAGCAGCGGCGTATTTAGCTGAAGGTTGTGGGTTCGAATCCTGCTCGTGACACTGACTTTTTTATGTCAACCAAGATCTTAGAAATAATAATTGATTGAAAAAGGTTATCATTACATATTATTTAATAAATATTAGAAAATAATGGTATTGAATAGATCATTATTACTTTTGAAATAATTAGAAACCTCAATTATCATATTAGTCAGTAGAATAAACATTAATATAATAAATGATATTTCGTTCTCCTAGAAATTGTACATTGATCAAAGCTAAAATTCCTTAACGACTAACAAAGAGATTTTACGATAATCCAATGTTAATTTTCTGTGATAACATGCCTTCAATAAAGCAATTTTGAAACGAGAGCAACGTTAATAAACGTATCGGCCGTTAGGAAGGAAATAAGTTACGTCTGAAAGGACGTCAGCGTAAAACTATCACGGTCGAGCGGTCAATCTTAAATTCAAACTCATATTTGCTACCAGGGATAAGACAAAATCGCCTCGGAACAAAAATATATCGTCCGAGCGGGGAAAACACCCTTCAAGCGTTTGCAACTTTAGACACAAAAATTTTTAGCCCGACGGGAGGTGGGCCACATTTACATTGGGGAATTCATCCGAGACGAGAACGAAAAGCCGAGATCGATACATGAGAGAAAGGGAATATGAGCTCGGAGCAAAAGGGAATACCGTATCGAGGAATGTCTGAAGGGGTCGGAGGAACAAGAGGCTAATGGCCTGCTGATTACACGGCCTGCCACACTCGACGAGAGGTGTGAAATGCCTCTCCTCATAACCCATTCATTCCAAGCGGCCACTTTCTCACCTATACCATTTATATTTCAAACAAGTCTTCTAAGTTCCACAGTAGAGACATTCCGTTAAATATCGGATCCAATATGATCAACTGCACCCATGTTGCATACTTGTCCTTTTGACCAATGTAGAAAAACCTAGAACCTAACATAATTTACGTTCACATTAAAACGCCACCTCAAACACTATTTCACCAATCAACTTATAAATTATCCGTAGGTTGTTTGAAACATTCAAAATACATTAAAATGTTTCAAATAGGAGTATTGTCCGGAAACCCATTATTGAATACTGAAACAATCATATTTTTGCCTTACCTGAGATGTGTCAGGTATTAATACAAATATAACAAAACACCATCACTTTAATCCGTTTTTAAGATACATAATAGAGGTATTCACGATGTTTGTTAGGCGTTAACTCGTATTAACTCGATCGAGAAATATCCCGTAAGATCGAGGATCCCTCTTTTTTTTATATTATTATTATTATTATTATTATTATTATTATAGCTTTATGTTCTTTGCATATGAACCAGAGACAATGTATTTTATTTATCGTTACTTATCGATTTTGGGGGGAAGGGTATTGTGAAGTAAAGGCCAGAGGCAACGGCGGTAATCGAACCCACGACCGCGGGGTCTAGTCTCTCTCGGCTACCGCGTTGGTTTGGTAAGATGTAATTTGCTGTAGCAATAGATTAATAGTAAGGTAAATAAATTTTTCTATACTCTTGAAGGAACGGACACTTTGGATCAAGATATGGTCTTGAAGATGTTGTTACCAAGCTTTCGACATATTTTAAGGTCATATCAGGACAAAACATCTTAAATATCTCAACAGACTGCCATATCTATACGTTTTTTTATAAGCAAGCTCAAATTTCCTTGAAGCCCGACTCAATTTGAAGACAGTTTCCCCCTCCAGACTCTTGAAGGTTGTTGTTTTGCTCTGATGAGGACCTTAAAATAGGTCGAAAGCTTGCAGCAACAACAAAATTTGCTTTCTTTTTCAACACCATACCTTGATCCAGATCATTGTAATTGTACGTGTAGAACGGATGGGTGGTCGGTATCAGCCACTTTATTCACATAAACTATAGAAAATTCATTATCGCCGAAGCCTAAATTTTAAATTTTAGAAGTAGGCGTTTATATTTGTGAACCGTGTTGAAGATTTCAAATAGGCATAAGTTGAAAGTTTTATAAAGGAACGGAGTGTATCTTTTTTAACTTTGCCTTACCGATTTTCATATTCGATAGTGTAAATCATTAAATTAGTAGTGGTCGTTGCGAATGTCATGGAATGCAGAGGATTTGGTCTCCTTATTAATATTAAATTCAAAAATATGGTCAAAAATTTGAAAAATATACTGTTACAATTTAAAAAGGGACAACTTCGAACGGTAATGATTATAAATATACGGATGTCAACTTAGTACTTTCTGTGATTTTGAGGATTATTTATTCTGGCACCATTTAAACTAAGCCATTGGTTTTAGTTTTTCGAGGCCGAAATGAAAAAGTCCAGAAACCAAACTAGGATATCGAAGCATAGTCATAAAATTTTTATTTTTTAAACTTATTTTAGAACTAAATATTCAACGGGAGGGCTGGTTCGATAATAATCTGCTTGTTTCGATCTGTGGCTTGACGTTTAATAAATTATGTAATCGTAATTAGTAATAGAATGATAATTTTATTTCTTAACCTGTGATGAAACTCTACAGTAAGAAGACGAGTGCAAGACGTGAGGTGGTCTTAAACTTGCAAAAATATCAACAGGTATAAATCGATCAAATCCTTATACTCTCCCGGCCCGAATAAAAAGGATCCCATTCAAAAAAATTATCCCAATGTTGCTCAAAAAACATTGTGACTTCCATGTTTTGAAATAAAGATTTTTTTCGATTCCTCCTTGGTGGGCCGTAGTCTAGAAGTATTTGTAATTAAGTGAAACAATAACATAAAGTAAAGTTTTCCATTTAACATTAATATCAAACAATAGAAATATTGCTATGAATAACTTTAGTTTTTCAAGAAATTACTCATATTCCAACATAATTTATATTTCTCACCCAAGAGACAATAAATCAACATGAATGGCATTCCGAGTGGAAATAACTGAGAATAACTCCAGCACGAATGATGTATACACCTTGGGGATTGAGAAATTTTCAAATGGCCCTTCCCATGTAATTAAAAGAGGAAAAGGCATCTTGCCAAGGGTTGCTGCGGAATAAGACGTCTGTAAGTTCAGATACGCTGTTATCCTTCCGCAAACCGAGGGAACAAAGTTCTAATGGCCACACTCCGAATGATCCATGGTCCATTTCGGATATTAAAAGGGGTAATAATGGGACAGTTCAACCAAGCCGGGACGTAGTTTGCAAAAACAAAATGATTATTTGTCGGAAGAAAAAGTTCAGTCACACTTAATTTCGATGCAGAACGGTGACATTCGTTCTAATGTTCATAAAAGATGTGAACTTGTTTAAAACAAATAATAAATTTAAACATACAGGAAAAGTTCAGACTACATAAAAAAAGTTAACGAAAAGTTTCTGAAGAAATTATATGTTTTCACGTAGAAAAGTAACGTAAAATGTTTAATTTGGCAGATGTACAGAATTTCTTCAAATTTTTCCTTTACCTTGGTCCTAGCGAAAAACGTTTTATTTTATTACAATTTCCAGCATAATTCAACAATACTGGTTGGACCACATAACAATATTTAAATTAATGAATTTCTATTCAACCTACCTGTTTTTTATTTGAAAGGTTTTTAAACTAAAAAGTTGGATTAATAAAAACGTTATATATCAATAAAAATCCTATCTTGTGACAAGGAATTGTCGAATGTAAGTAAAATGTAATAATCCTACTCCTGTTGATTCTCTAGCTTTCAGTACGAAAGGGGTATTTTCAAATAGAACACTCAGTGGATGGCTATGTTTGTTTACTTAATTATTTACTCAATTTATTTGTACTACTAAATGGATTGAAATGTATGAATTGATGATATGCGATATTGAAGTTGAATTTGAAAGAATATGTTCATGTAGATGAATTAGCAAAGATAATCATTTAACGTGTGGTGATTAGTGACCGTTAATCGATAATTATTGAGAAACCCTGAGATGCGCTCTGGTGTGATGAAGGTTTCAGAAAAACATTTTCTTTATCGTGCCGACGTCATGATTGAGGTCATCTTCGGGGCCTGGGATTTACATTTAGCAAATACATTTTGGATGTGGAAAAGTGAATTTATACAATGCAAAATATATTTGTTTTTATATATTCAACCAAAGTATTTCTACTCATGTAATGTTTGTCTTCTGTGTAATTGTGCAATTCTTGCGTGTTGTGTTGAGGGTGCCAGTAATACAATAATTATCATTACAACAAAAAAAGTTTCATGTAATAACTCATTATCACAAAAATAGGATACTTAATTTTATTTGAAATTTATAAATAGCTGTGATGGTTTGTCTTCTTTTTAATTACAATTTTTTTAGGAATGAAAAGAAATTAAAATAAAAAAATTGTCGTCTGATTTATTTTTATATACGTTGAATTTTAAAGGGATGGGGAAGAAAGTAGGTACAGAAAAGACATTTTTGTATAAGGCGTCAGATTCTTTGTTTATTTTTAAAGATATTTTTTCCTTTTACATCGAAATGGTCAAATATGTTTTTAAAAAGTAACCAATTCTATGTAGGAATTCAAGTTCCGACATTGAAAAAGTAAAACTTCTTTAATATCTATCAATAAATATATGTATTGAGTATAAAAGGAATGTTTTGTCCTCTATTCCTTCAATTTTTTTCCTTTATTAACAAGGAAGTAGTTGCAGAATTATTCCTGATCTCCCAAACGTTTTACGATTTATAATTTTATAATTTGAGTTTTAGCTTACTTATTAATGTACAGAAATATCCAAAAATTAAAAAGAAAAAAAGTGCTGGAAACCCCGTAACAATTATATAAAATTACAATTATTTGACAGAAAGATGGCTTCAAAGGTTGTAAATTAGAATTTTCAATTTCATAAACATAGGCTTGAATTTTCGTAATTGATTCACACTTAGAACAAAGATAGGAAAACAATCAAACACGGATCATTAAGTTTATGACTTCATTTTGGATACTTATTGTTCATCGCAGTACAATTTGTAGTTCTAGTAGAAAGCAAGCTTCTCTTGAACCACATTTTATTTTATCTGTGTTTGTTATGTGCTTTAAAGTTCCATAAAAGTTATTTTTTATAAACGCAAAGAAAAATCGACTAGATTAATTTAGTGAATCTGCTGGCCGAGTTCATTGGTTTCATAGGCCGCGGCTCCACCACTTGAGCCATCGTGACTTCCCATCTCAGCCCCACCTTTTGAATTTTACCTCCTTTTAGCCATTTTTTTATCTTAAGGCCAAAAGGAGGGAAAATTCAAAAAGTCGGGTCGAGATGGGAAATTAGTGTCCGAGTAGATCCAGTTCACGATAGCTCAAGTGGTAGAGCCGCGGCGTATCTAGCCGAAGATCGTGGGTTCGAATCCAGCTCGTGCCATTGACTTTTTTATCTCATCTAAAAACCTTTATTAATTGTAAAATTTTAGATAATGATAGAAAGTTAGATTTTTCGAAAATAAAATTCATCCAATACATTATCATGATTTGCTCTTCTAGGTATTAATTAGTCGGAGGAAGAATAGTCCCATATATTAATGATTTCTCCTTATCCCTGGATTGCGTTATTTTACCATGTGACTTTTTCTCATAACTATCGTCTTGTAAAAATAATACTCCTTTTTATTACCCATAAAACGAATGTAGTAACATTATACGTGCGCATTTTTTATTGCAACATTTCAGCAAAAAAGTTGCCAAAAAAAGGAAACTAATTTTAAATTATCACTTCGTGCTATTTAAGAAGGACTATTTTCAAGGGTTTATTAGCGAGAGGCGGAAATTACGAGTTGCCCTGTCGTCGTATAGAAAATTCCGTGATTTACAATCGACGAAATCTATTCGGTTCAGGACCGGGTTCAGCAAACATTTTACTCGATTAGACGACTTTACTCTCCATAACCTAATAATGGAGTGCCGATTCATATATCAACACCGTTACAAAGTTTGTATCACTTAATCAAAACCCCCTTCAGCCGATACACATGTGTTCGAGGCCGTTTTTTAACCGGCTGACACCAAGTCGGACCAAATCGATATTTTTAACTGATGACTATACCCGAAAACGTTTTTGTTGCGTGACGTGCGTACGATCTCGTAAATCGTGCAATATAAATCTTAAAAAGGGTATTAAAAAGTAATAATATACGTTCGTTTATACCTTTTAGGGCGAAAATCCCCATTATTTATTGCAGCGGGAAGATATTCAGCAGAGTTTGGTATTTTTTACCCCAATTTATTTACTGCATTGCGAAAAGCAATAATTCCTTCCCTTTAAACTCTTGAACCAATATTTAAATTGATTAAAACTGATTAATTGTAACGTGTAGATAAAAACCTGCATCATGAATAGTCAAATTAGGTGTGTACATACGATTTTACATTTCTGGCCAAATAAAAAGGAAACATGTAAAAATGCAGATATGAACCTTTTTCTTTCTAGGAAAAAAGGAAAAGAGAAAATAGGTTTTTTAGTTATAAATATAAGAATAATTTGAATACAAAACACCGGGGGTTGACATAACCTCTACTGTTGTGCATCCTAAAAAAGTGACTTTTTACGTATCAGTCAGTGTTTATTTTTTGTAAAATAATATTTTTGTACGTATCACATATTGCTACAATACACATTGATTCGTGATGGATTAAAAGAAAGACTGAAGAAAAATGCTAAAAATTAGTATATTTTTATTTATCGTTAATTTGTATGATTTACTGAATGACTGATGTGGTTTAGGTAGAATCAAGAAAATATAATTATTTTCATAAACTAAAACGTTTTTCTTTTCTTTTGATTTCATCTGGATATATCTCTTCTTTATTTACGTAATAATTTTTTTGTATAACATTTGCTTATCTAACCCTTGTTTAGAAACGAAACGAGTGTCTAAAATATTGCTCAGAACCTCAGCAGCAAAAACAAGAATCGCAGTTTCTAATTTAAGCATTTAGTTTACAATTATTATTATTATAATCTCAATGTTTCCTTGTTAGGAATGTAGTTATTGTATGCTCTGAACTTTAACATAGCGTACGGCTACTTACAAAAAGGGTTCAGAGCTTTGGACGTTTATTAGTTAGATGGAACAGCACGTGATCATGAAAGTGGGAAACGACGCGCACAACAGGCGGGACCTCAGATGTGGTAATCACAAGAAAGCACTTGACTTACGCCATGATTGCCTTTTATGCACAAAGTCGGGAGAAAGTCGATGAAGCTTAACGTGTTTTAAGCTCGCTGCTTGCTTCGGTCAGATATAACTAAACTACTTTTACTAGATCTTCCTTCCCTTATCTTCAAGGTAACTGGAAAAGTTTGTAACTCCCTCCATCTGTTCATACCATGATTGGCTTCTCTAATCTCTATCCAATTATCTTATCCTAGCACATGGGATATAAACTTTTAAACTAGCTTACATTATTTTTTTTTGGAGATGAAATATTGTTGAAGTTTGTCTCGTTAACGCTGAAAAGAGAGTTAAGGAAGTGAAGTAATTTTATGCTTTGATCAATAGAGGGATAGATATCAACGAGGATATCAACTGCAAGGCCTTCTGCACCGCGACCTGGGCAAATCTATTGTGCTCCCTTGTTTCTCATAACTAACTGACCACATTTAAATTTTTAATCAAACTCCATAGCCTTTCCAGCGGCTCCTTACTGTAGAATCTTGATTCTGCAATTCCTGTCTAGTTGCAAGAACCTGCACCTACCTAGACTTTCAAAGAAACGTAAAATGTGTTCTGCGGTTTCCTCCTCTTTCTGGCGGTATCCGTGCAGTGTTTCATCTGTCTATGCTCCGGTGCGTGTGCTTTATTAAGTGGCATTGTCCTGTCAAGAAACCAACAGAATTCTGGTTCAGTTGCGGTTGCCTTCTAATAATTGCTTTGCACGTTTTCCGAATGGTCTTTCTACGAATCTCTTCACGTGCTTCATGCCTGTGATATTGTTGCTCCAAGTAGAGTTTAGACTCACTAAGGATCAATTTTAAGATGTATCCTCGTTTGTGGCTGGATGCTAAACCACAGAAGGGTTCAGGACCTAGGGAGTCCCTGGCTCCATGTTTGGCCAACATGTCAAACTTTTCATTGTCTCTGTGCCCCGAGTGCCCAGAGGGTCATGCAAAGTTCAGGTCATTAGTGACGCTGACTTCATGATAACCTCCGTGCAGTTCCAAACACCCCTCGCAGAGGCTAGGGCCTTTATTGCTGCCTGACTGTTACAAAAGGTGGCTATGTTCTGAGAATATATCAGCCTTTTTATTTCCTTGGCGCAGTGTTAGTTGCTATGATTTCAAATTAGACTACTTTAGAATATTTGCCTTGGTCTACCGTCAGTTCGCTCTTTAGATTCAACCCGAAGACACCCCCCCCGTCTACTTGTCGGTTTTGGAGCCGACAGCGTACCAGTAGCAGTTTGCCCTTAGCGGTGTTTCTTTGCCCATTCTTCCAGTTCTATCACTCCCTTGTACTTTTTAGAAAAAAGTCTTATTTTGGGGTAGTGGAATCGATTGGTATACCTACCTTGAAAAATGGCAAAAGGAGGGAAACTCATAAGGTGGGGTTGAGATAGGAAGTTTGTACCCGAGTAGATCTAGGTCACGATAACTATAGTGATAGAGCAGCGGCGTATCTAGCCGAAAATCGTGGTTCGAATCCCGCTCGTGCCATTAACTTTTTTTCATCCCAACTAAAAAACTTAATTAATTGTACGGTATACCTAATATGGCTTATGCCTGAATCTCTTCCTCAGTCTCCATTGTTTATTATTTACATGGTCTATCCTTGTATGGTTGTCCATTTATGTCACATCAATAAATAACATTGTAAGTAAAATGCTAACTGGTTGAAGTATTCTTTCTTATTCTACTACAATTACGTTATAACCAAATTGAATTTAAAACCATATTGAAATATTATTCAAGCAACTTAGTAACGAATGTAAGAAAATACATAAAAATGTCGCCAAACCTATAAGGGTCGATATTTTTAGTTTCTGAGCCCAGTAAGTCTTTATATTGTATTTTGTAGTGAGGAATAATATTGGTCAGATGAGCGACATTAATTATGTCAGTTTGGTAAGCATGCTACTTAGCAACCAATCAATCATAAAATCAGTCAGTTCCATAATGTTATAAAATATCATTAAAAAAATCGAACTAAATCGAATCAAAATGAATTAAATATGTTGAAAAAACCACCTTTGAAATGGCATTTTTATAGACATTATTATAACTAAATTATTATATATTTCAGTTTTACTAAATAAAAATTTATTTTGTACTTTTGACCCTTTTAAAATATAGTAAAACCAAATGTAATATAACATCGAAAAGTACAAAAATCTCAGGATTTGCAAAACTATAGTTAGTTTAGATTATTTGAAAAGAAGATTGTTATTGGTTGAACAATTTTTACAAACACAAAATATGATAAAAGAAGGGTAAATGTTTCGTTGTACAAATTAATATAAAATTACTTCATAATGATGTTTTTATTTTTATGTGTGAATAATTGTTAATTAGTTAAAGTAAAACACAAAACTTGCAATAGAATAAGCAAAGATGAGTTGTTTGGTTGTTTAAAGTATTTTTTCTATATTCGTAGAAATCTAAATCGTATTAATCTATCAACCTATGAATCAAATATTCAAAACTATATTTTAACCTTTCTTCAATATAATGATATTTAATTTATAGAAATTGTAGTACTTGTGTGCAAGTTGGGGGAATTTTTAAACTTCGACACTGTGTTTGAAACCAATATAATTCAATTCCAAACGATGAATGTACAGTTTAATTGGATTGAACAACTTGTTCGGAAAAGGAATATTTTTTATATTTTGACAGAATTATCATTTAAAACATTTTCAGTGTTTAACCGATCATTAACCGCGTTTTGTTTACGAAATGTTTGCTTTTTATTGAAATATCTTTTCTTTCGATAATTACTTTCAGCGAACTGTCTAATTGGTACGGAAAAAACGTAATCTGAACCTGCTATGGTCGTCTCATTGGGTGGCGGAGCACGCACCAGTATGACTGCAACAATTTTTGCCATCTCAGGTAAAAGAAAATTAGGACTTACTTCCAGTCATTCGAGTTTTCAGTGTACGTTTTATTAAATGAACACATACTGTATTTTTTATTTTTATGATTTTTTTTGCAGGCATGCATGACTAAAATAATTAAATTAAAGACTAAATAAATTATTAGATTAAATAGTATGAGATGTTGTGTGACTGTGAGGAATCGATGAACAATATTAGACAGGATCTTCGTTTACACCACATTACCCGATGGATGGCTAAAGAGGCTCAACCTGCTAACAGGACTTGTAGGACAGGAATGGAAAGATCCTGGATAATTTAGCGCGGAATTTGAGGTACCGGGTTTTGGCTAGATCAGGAACATTGGAGGACTGAATAGAAAATTAACTAATAAAAAAAGGAACGTGATGAAGGATTTTGGCTAGTGGGATTTGGTCCTGAAGTTTGATTGCTTTTAACCATCGTTTGCAATTGCAGTTGGTAAGTTCATTTTTTGTGTGAAAAATAAGTCTTGAACATGTATACCTAGCTTTTTATCTTGCATGTAGTTCAATCTCGCCGTTATAAATCGTATATGTCAAGTATTTTACACCATCTACCGAAGTGGAATTTTATTCGTAAAGAAGGGAAATAATTTGCATTTGAGGATAAAGAACATATATTCAGATTTGTTTTCGTTTATTTTATTATCGATTTAACGTACTAAGGTGATGGTACTGGATCTCCTAAGATAGGATCGAAATTTGAAGAAAGGATTGCTTTACCATCGGATTAGGTAAGGGTGAGTGCGTTGAGGGTTGGGTACAATCTTCTGTGTATTTGCTAATAAATGACTGACCTTAGATACTCCCTCGAGAGACACCAGGGACGCTAATACTAAATTTGCGTTACTATAGGTTAAAAACCATATTCTTTATTATAAAAAACTTACAGTAATTTTATATCCTTCGCACAATTTATTTGTATATTTCAGCTTAAAAATACTATGTATAAGTTTTTATGTAAGGTATTGGTTGAAGTGAAAACGTCAGTGTCACGAGCGAGATTCGAACCCACGCCGAAGGTCTTGACACCTGACTTTTTCATTTCAACCAATACCTTACATAAAAAGTTTAATTAATTGGAAGAAGTTAAATTGGTCCAACGGACTACGAAATGTAATGGATATTACATGTACTGTTTTTATGTAACATACATTTTTGAGATTTTCTAATCATTATTAATTATTATTATATTAAATAATTATTATTTGAATAATTTTTTGTAGGTATTTTTACATACATATCTCATTTAAGATTGCTAAAATTAAATTAAATTACGTAAATAAAAAATGACTAAATTACAAATGATTAAGACCATAATGCGGTTACAGATTGTACATTTGATTATTTTGAATCAAAACTAATATCGCATCATAATATTATAACATGTATTGAAACAGTGCACGTTTGTTGTTATTAAACATTTTAAAATCCATTATTATTGGAAATGGATAAATCAGGAGATCGCTATAAAAAGTGACAACGGCATAACTTTCAGAACTGGGGGTTGAAAAGGAAATTGGGAACCTGGAAATATTTCATTGCCAGGATACCCTTTTCCAATAGTGTGATATACACTCTGAGTTGTTAATAAAGGTTGTATGAGGATAGATGTTAGGTGTAGGTCCACCGGTAGAGTTATAAGTGGAAGAGGGAAAGGAATCGGGCCGGAGATTGCTGCAGGTCCCAACAACAAGTCAGGATATTACTTCATCTGATGTTCATTGATTCAAAAACGGAGCCTTTTCTCGTTTCTCCAATTACACTGTTCTGAACCAAGTTCCGTGAGAATATAACGGATATGAATTCAAAAGAATTTGATTTTTCTAAAGAGTACGTTTAGTCTAGTCTCATATCGACGTTTTCTTAAAATGTGATATTATTGTAATTTTAATCTTTTAAACAATGCTGGTATTCCAATTGAAATATAAAAAATATGTTTTTACACTTAAAAATAAAGAAATATCATACTTCTAAGACAAAAGGCGTAGGACGCAAGACGTAAATGTACCCCAGCAAGAATGGAATATTTGTTATTTTAATATTTTCAATTATACAATAGTTATAAATAAACTATCATCATTAATCGACGTATCTATTGGCATAATAAAAAATCCAAATGAAATAAATAAAAACAACAACCAAATAAAAATAGATTTAATTAATTAAGCGCTTTTAATAAATTGGAAAAAATTCATCTTCATAAATGTGATCTGCGTATGTAAATTGGTCGAAATATCTGAAAACATAAATTTTTTTTTTAATTCACAATATCTACCTATCTGTCTACATCTACCTCTACCTACCTAATATCTCTGACCTTTTCAACTTCCTTCTACTTACTTATAAATAATTACAATGGAAGGGTACGCACATGGTGTATCAGATTTCAATTAATAATTTTATAGTATCTAATAAAAAATTGTACGACCGTTACTGCCGGGCGCCCTAGAGATCGAAAATATTTTTTCTTCTGGTTTCTGTCTTTGGTTTATTTTAAGGTTTGTATTTATCGTTCAATTCGTATAAAATAATACGCACATTCGTATTAAAACAGATTAAATAGAGAAGAAAATACTGTATTAAGTCAAGGCTAAAAAACCAATTTTGTTGAAATTAGCGATTTTGATTCATTAAGGGGAAAAAAATTATTAACTTTGTTTCTCGAGCGAGCACTTACGATCTATCTACTGAAATACGATTACCGCTAAAATATTATATTAATTTACTTTGCAATATTGGTCGGAGACAAATTATGTATTTCAATATTTCCTTTAACCGTAATCTGGATTGCTGGATATATTAATATAATAGTATTATTGAAAACACTGTCTGAGAGATATAGAAAAAATTATATATATATATATATATATATATATATATATATATATT
>CM077102.1:20987635-21030135 GCA_039619505.1 Cimex hemipterus
TCATAAGCGTCAATCGCGTCGCGTCATAAGCGTCAATCGCGTCGCGTTATAGGCGTCGTGTCATAAGCGTAAATCGCATCGTGTCAAAAGCGTCATAAGCGTCAGTCGTTTCACGTCATAAGAATCAATCGCGTCGCGTCATAAGAATCAATCGCGTCACGTCATAAGAATCAATCGCGTCGCGTCATAAGAATCAATCGCGTCACGTCATAAGAATCAATCGCGTTGCGTCATAAGAATCAATCGCGTCACGTCATAAGGGTCAATCGCTTCGCGTCATAAGAATCAATCGCGTCGCAGCTTTAAAAACACCTGCCCACCGGTTCGTTCTCGCGTATCGTTGGTAAACAGTGCACACACGCACGCTCATGGTAACACACACACGTAGGGTCGTGGTAACACACACACGCACGTCGTGGTAACAGTTTCCGTGTTAAAATTTCGGACTGACCCTCAGCCGTAAGACATATCCATGTCTAAAAGCGTAATAACTTTCGCCTGTTATTTTCAATATTACTCTCCAATCTGAATCTGTTCAACCCCATCATTAATTTGAATGTACTCAATTTTTGAATTTTGTTAATGACTAACAACAGTTACTTCATGATTTTTGTAAAGGCTCGCAGTACATAAATTCCAATCTTCCGATAGGTCGTGGTTGAAAAATGTTTTTCACCCTTTCAATGTTTTTTCTAGTATCGATTTGATATTGAATCACTAGGGTTTTGTCCGGCTGGAACAAAAGGAAGCTTCCAAAGTCACGGATCCGCTTAACATTGCTGCCTGTAAATCTCTATCCAAAAACCGTTGCCAAGAGGAAACCAATGTTGGTTCGTTTATAATGTTTAATTTATAAAAATATGGTAAAATGTAGAAATAAAGCCACTCATTTTTTTACTATATAAAGTTTGTTTACCAAATTAGTTGACCAACTAGTCAATTTTTCAATAACATGTTTGCCTCCTTGGTATTGATTTTTATATTTACCTTCGGAGGAAGTGATAACTTAGCAACGCTTTTCTTTTAGAAGTGTATAGTTTTATGCAATAGTTGTGTATTATAATAAATTCCTATGGCAACTTTTAACTATAAAACGTTTTGTAATTTAATAAAGAATTATTATCGTTGTATTTAACATTTATTTAGAGGTTTCGTTTCTTACAACTACAAAGATGGTTGTTTTATTAATGTTTTAAATAGAGAAATAAGTGGCTATTTATTTTGTTCTTTGTTTTTGTTTACTTCCGGCCAGATCCTACTCATTGATTGAACTGAGTTCTTAACGATGAAAAAAATAATAACACATAATATTATGAATAATTTCAGGGCCATCAAACGTCATTGGTCACCAACTTCTTTGCCATTTTTCTCACTCTGCAGGAATGAAGCTCTCCATTTACTAACACAACTCTCTTCGTTCGGTCTGACTCAGAGTACTTGATATTTCTCGGGGTAATAAAGGATGAAACGCATTCCATTCACGCAAATAAATTACATTCCCACTGCCTCAGGGTACACGATATTCCTCGTGGTAATAAAATAATCAGATTCACCTTTTCACCAGCGCACTCGGGGAGTTAGATGCAGAAGTCCAGTATGCACGTTAACAAATTACATTATTCTCCTAATATACAGCCTGCCTAATTGAGTAAAAAAATGATCTCCATTCACGCTAATAAATTATTTCACATACAAAACAATCATTTTGAATTATCTTGGGGTATATTTCACTCGTAAAAATTTGTGTATTTACCAAAGGGTTTGAGCTAATAATGTTACTAATGATTATTCGAAGATCGTGAGATGCGGTCTGGTGTGACGTAGGTTTTAACAAAAACATTTTCTATATCGTGCCAACGATTTTTATTGAGATCACCTTCGGGGTTCAAAATGGCTAATTTTCGTGTAGATTCTTGTGTATCGTTTTGAGAGTGCACTCTCGGAAAACAAACACTTCGAGCTCTGAAAATGATTTCAATAAAGACCGAAACGTTGGCACAATGAAGAAAATATTTTTCTAAAACCTACGTCACACCAGACCGCATCTAACGATCTCCGAATAATCATTGACTAACAGTCACACAATACAATGTTACTAATAAAAGTTTATTTATAAAATAATCTGGTTATTAATGACATAGTCAACAACATTTATGATAAAACGTAACGAGAGTTTAAGCACACATGCCTGTTTCCAACCTTTTTAAGTTTTATGAGGCCACGAATCATATTTTTCGGGGGACATTAGGCCTACTCGGTGAGTGTGGAAGACTGAAATACGCCCTCCCCAGATTTCATTGTGCAAAAAATACTTTCGCGTCACTCCACTAACCCGGTGTGGGTCGGATAATTGTAATATACGAGCCACATTAACAAAAACGGCGAAGGAAAAAAAGCCAAGTGAGGAAAAATTGCGAAGACCCGAGGATTGTGACGTATGAACGAACAGGAAAGAGCAGCCTTACATTCCATCATTCCTATATCATTAATCTCCCTATTCTGCTTTCTAGCTTTTAATCCTTTAACAAACGATCATTTATGGTTCTGTTTTTATCATTTAATCTTTCGAGGATTTGTCGAAAAAAAGGTCTGAAAAATTTGTCAATATATATTTCGAGGGGTCTAAATTTTCGGACGGGGCGGCATCCTTTTTTGCCTTTATTTTGATTCAACCTGTGATTTATAAAGCCTGAACTTACGGATCGTGGCATCACCACCCAGCCTCAATTACTTAAGCAATCAATATCAAGCTCTCGATAAATGTTCTCCTACTATAAAATGCCACACTAACAATTCTCGAAACCCTTTCTATAACGTTTTCCTTTACGGAGTACTTTAAAATAATCATGCGGGATGTTTTGAAGAGGGAAAGGCAGGACTATTGTAGTATGAATGAGGAGAAGCGTCACCATATTTATCATGAGATGTTCATTTTACTAAAAGGCAACTTATCCTTATAACGATGCGTCAGATGGAATTCAATCTACAAATTATTCTGGCATGTTTTTATGATCAGTTAAAACTTAGAAAAATTTGTTTTTATTACTTTTTAACGCCTAAGAATATTTTAAACCTAATTTTTCCGTTACGATAATATACAAAAATCTACTGAAGCGCCTTAAAATTTAAAATTATTGCCATTTTTTAATGTTTTTCCTTTCAAAAAAATGTGCTGTTAATATAAAATTAAGGTCATAGTAAAAAACTCGTTGTAAGGGTTACGTTTATAAAAGCAACATGCTGTTCCACCAAAGGCGAAATGTGAGACCGGTTTGCAAAATGAACTTTCAAAGCAACTTATTTTGGTTGATAGAGTTTCGTATGGTTATTTCATATATTGATCTCTAAGGGGTAGGATTTTAAAACTGTTCTATTACGAAAACAACTCGCTCTTTCGCCAGGGCCTGACAATTCAGGACCTAATGTTGACTGGATAACAAACAGCTTACTGTGTGGTCATTTGTTGCTAATAATCCTATAAGAAAGACCAGTTTACACCAAGGGAGATTTAGTACCATCGTCAATAAAACACTGAAACGTATGAAAGAAAATACTGCAACAATTTTGTTAAGTTGTGCTCGAATGAATCCGATCAATTAACTCTAACTACTTACTGCTTTAAAAATACCTTAAGGTTTATTTAAATAAATTTTAGAATTCGTAAATTTTTAAATGCAGAAACATGGCCCGACAGTAAATTTTTCGTGAAGTCTGAATTTTTTTTCTCTTTTTTCTGTTTTTTAAATGCATACATAATTTTCATTGTTTTAATACGGGCCTACGATAGACGCATTTTTCAGTCCATTGTCTATTTACTTTTATGTTATCCTTCTCTGTATTGTATTTTGGTTTATATTGTAAATAAACAGTTTTTCATTTATTAATTCATTCATATATACAATAATATTTATTTCCATCCTATACGTGATTTATTCACATCACAAATTGTTCTTAACGTTGTAAAATTCTAAGCAAACAAACATTACGGCCAGTACTGCACTTGGAGGACACGTTCTATGAGAAGCCAACACTGAATTTGTTATCGGTTTAGGCTAGGATATCTTGGAGCCATAGCCTTTTTAGGACTTGGAAGGATTTTGAAATAGGAAGAATTGAGAGGGCTTCAGCAGTCCGGTTAGGATGAATTGAAAGATTGGTGAGAAACAAGCAAGGTAGAATGGTATAAATTTCTTGACGTTCAAAAACCAACGTTTTGACGTTTGTCTCAGCTAAATACCTTAATTGATTGAAAGATATATTGGCCAAATGACCCGCGAAATCTAGCGAATTTAATAAGTTAAATGAGGTATATCTTCAATAAAGCTCTCCGTGGCCATTGCATTTGTCGCCGAGAATCAAATAGATTACACGACATTTGAAAAATGGCAAAATGGAGGGGAAATTCAAATCGGTGGGGTTGAGATGGGAAGTTAGTGGCCGAGCGGATAGAAGTCGTAATAGTGGTCTATCCAGCCGAAGGTCATGGGTTCGAATCCTGCTCGTGACACTGACTTTTTTATCTCAACTAAAAACTGTAATTAATTGAAAGATATAATTAGGTCAAGCGGACCACGAAAAGCAGTGAAGTTAAGATCTTTGTGGAATGCGATGTTGGAGACATAGTAAAGAGTTTGGAGAATTCTTCTCATATCTTTTGATTAGAAAGCTTGAATTCGTTGGTTGTTAGATGGTTTGTTTGTACACATAGTTCCTTATGTCTAAATAGATCCCAAATTTATGTTAAACAAATCCCATGCCGAAGCAGCGGAGATGAGATAGCATTTGAGAATTTTATTATAAACAATGGGAAGAAACTGCTCCAGTTTGAAGAAAACTAACTGTCCAGTGCTGGACCCTGACAAAAGGTAAGAAAGCACCCGAGGTGTACTCCTTTTTTCTAATGCAGACTAAATAGTTTCAACAATTTCCTATTTATTAAACAAAGTAACTTTTTCTGTAAAATCAATCAATTATATCGATGTAGTTCACCGTAAATCTAATCTTCCAACTAGGAAATAACCAAATACCTAATTGTAAAAGAGAATAAAAAACTAACATTTTATTATTGATATGTAATTTTCTGTTACTCTTTTCATTGTATTCTATAGCCAATTATTGAGTACGGACGGTTTCTTAAATAAAAAAAGTCCTTTGGGACGCATTCGGTTCCTATAGGATTGGGCCTTCAAAGAACCAATTTCGTTTCATATTAGCACTTTTCCTTCTTTTGTACCTTTTGGCACGCTCCTTTGGACGAACACCAGACGCGGAACAGATTCAAACAAGTGGCAAAATACCACAATGATGAAAGGGGAAGGCAAAAATCTTTTCTTTAAAAAGGGGAATTTTTTCGTAAAATTCTTAACTGTAACATAAAGAATCGGATAAAACTCGTTAAACAAGAATACTTTATGTGTAACAACTTGTATATTTATATCGAAACCCACAAAATAATTAATTTTGACTTATATAATAATCATTTTTTAATTATATGATTATTCAGAAATCGTGAGATGCAGTCTGGTGTGACGTGTTTCAGAAAAACATTTTCTTTATCCTGCCAACGTTTCGATCTTTATTCGATTGTTGTTTAAATTTAACAAATGCGTGTAGGATGTGGGAAAAAGTGAATTTATTGAATGCAAAACATATTTTTTATATTCAATCAAAGTATTTTTACTCACTCAAAGTGTTTGTTTTCTGTGTGTGTGTGTGACAATCTTGCGTGTCGTGCTGAGAGTGCCAGTGAACACAGGCTGACTCGTATAACTGAAATTTGACGAGTGTACAGTTCTATTTTATTTTCTATTGGTCCAGATTCTATCGCCTGGAACGAGTTTTCAGAAGAAATAAAAATATATAAATAAACAAATAAGTGAAATCCAAAGCTTTGTAATTTGAAGACTATGTCGTACTGTTAAGGCAAATTATAGGAGGAAGTTATATATATTGTCAATAGTCGACTAGTCTTTCGTATGTCGAAGGCCATCCAAAATGTACTGAAAAGGAAGCTAGAAGTATGCCGAAATGCATATAAATAAAAATATGTACAAAAAAAACTTCGCAAAAACTTGAATAGAAAAATCACCCGGACAACATGAAAGTACATCTAACAAAAAGAACAAATGAATATAACAGGAAGTATGTACGTTTTTAGATTTTTTTTTAACAGTATCCCTGACAAAATGAAAGAAATGTATACAATCATATAAAATATGCATGCAAATATTTTATTCAGACTTATAAATTCAATGAAAAAAGAAAAAATTGTCTGTCTCCATGTGAACCCGCCGAAGGTGTTATTAAGCAGGCGTTTTGGTTTGTTTGGGAGTTATCTGATAATGATAAATAATCGACGGAAAGATCTATATTGAAACAATAGAGTTGGGATTTCCATTAGAAAATGCCTTTCTCTTGTGTTTCAAGTGTAGAAAAAAAAAAAAAAGAATCGTAGCATCCTTTTCACAATTCTTCTCATCTTCATTACACTCCAAAACCACGTGATTTGACTCAAGTGAAATAATTTATCCCAGTTCTTCACATAAAAACTGCAGTTTATTTCAATAGCAAGTGGCAGTGATTGGCCTTTTCTCAACATGTTAAGGTTAATGAATTAATGAGATAATCTGTCATGATGAATGCTGATCGTTAACTGAACGTATCTCTTCTACCTCAGTCTGAACCACAGTTTACACTTACAAACTAGAAATTGCTTCAATTTCCAAGCTTGTTAGATAACTGAACAACCAACATTGGACTTGTAACCGCCTGAGTGGAGTATGAGGCATAATGCACATTGTATTGCTTTACACCAGTTATATTTATGTTTGCTTTCGTCTGCTGTTTTAAAATACTACTGAAAATGTATTAGTGGAAAAACAAAAGATGGTCTTGCAGTCGTTTCCTATGCTAGAAATTATTTTCTCGTGACGAATAATCCTGTATTTCAAGAGGGGGAAGGTGGAAAAACATCCTTTGCTTTTCATCTCCTTACCGCTTTAAAAAAGGTATTTCAGCGTTTTGCCACGAAAACTGGAGTTTGGTTTATTGTGTTGTTTGGTTATACAAAGCTGAACGCCCAGGTAAATTCGCCACCAATTGGAACGGTTGTCTGCTAATTGCTGGACCTGTGTATTCAGGGTTTGTTGGCTAAGTGAAGAGAATGAGTAGGGGTAGATTTTCGTTTTAATTGCAAGCCTCTGTTTGAAGTGAGGGTCAGGTAAATTGCGCGGTTGGTTCGGGTCGACTAATGAACCAAAACCTCCGCTATCCCTCTTAAAGACTTAATTCCGTATCTCTCCCACGCTCCTCGTCGAAGCCATTGTCCGAAGATGAAACCCCATTACAAGAGGTTTTGGAAAAAATCACCCTCAGCCACCTGCTGACGACCTTCTTTTGTCTTTCTCACCCTCGCCCCCGAAACAATTTCCTAGAGTGAATAATTGTAAGGGCGGATTTAAGTTTTTCCCCTCTCAAAACAAGCCTGTAATTGGTTTGTTCGTGGCATACTACAAAAGTATAACGTGGTGGTATGATTGTCTTTTTTGATTGTACAAATATTTCGATTTCAAATTGTTAATGGGCAACATTTACAAAGTTTACGTAAAAATATTTTACAGATATTAACATAATCATCGATCACAGAAACAACGAAGACGTTTTGAGAGTTTTGCTTTTACAATAATTTTACTTTTCCCTTTTATCGATTTTTTTTCCTCTTATTTTTAATAAGAACAGATGTATTAGACAAAAGTTAATGAATATCGTTTTGTGAAGCATGAAATCGCTTTGCGTTTCAAATCGCCTTCCAAATAATTTCCATGCTTAATACTTGTATAGGCGGATTTAATTCTGGAACCCGGGGTTGTGTAATTGGTTTGTTCGTAGCTGGGAACAAAAGGCTAAATGCTGGTAGGATTGCACGGAAGTGAGTAAACAAATTCAAATAACGAAGCAAACATATTTTGATGGTTACAGATTTAATTCTTGTGCCAATCAATAATAAATATGCCGACCAAATTCTTGGAAATAAGTCTTTTGTATTTACCTCAACCATTTTGAGATTTGCGAGCTGAATTCCTGTAGTCTGTTAATAAAGTATTTACTTGTAAAGATAGCTCGACTCTGCTTGATGGCAGATTATAACACTATTTATTGTTTTCGTTTTTTGCAAAGCAGGTCAAAATAAATTTGACGTTATTAGCTTCTGATTTCTTTTTCGGAAGCCACAAAAATTGTAACAACTTGAAACAATTCCCAACTACAAGGTTTCAAGGTACAAGGTACAAGGTTACAAAGGTTTCGAATCCGATTTATCGATTTCATAGTGGTATACATTGAAATAACTTCTTTTCTCCTTTTTTCTCTATTTCAATCCAGATATATTATCTTTGCCCACGGAAAGACATCAGCTTGCATCCGTAGATCGCAATATAGTTTTGATAATGGGTAATCGAGGTCACAGGCAAGTGGATATCACAAAGACTTTGTCAAAGCGTGGTCTCCCACGCGATTCCGAGAGCTGTGAAGTGCCAACAAGAAGCCTGGAAGTGGGTCTCAGCGCATTACGACTTAAAGAGAGGACAGAAATATTGGCATTGCTGCAAGACGTAACCCCCTCTATATTGGCCGCCACAGCTAAAATGAGGTAAAAGTTGTTTTGGCAAGCATTTTGTATCAACAGAAACGATTCCCAATCATACCGTAATCGCATTGAGACGACCTGCAGAAACAGCCTCCTCCCCCCACCAGCAACTCAGGAGAATATGTACAATGAGCGCCCAAAAGAGAACACAAATTGGAATGCTGTTATGTTTACTGATTAGTCTCGTTTCTGTCTGTACGTTGGTAGTCGGCGCCGAAGAGTCTATCAAGAACGCGGAATGCGTACAATGCCCCAGTTCATGCTCCTTCCAGTGCAGTTAAAGGTGGCGGTGTCATGGTCTGAGCTGGGAATTATGCAGCAGGACGAACTGGACTCCATACTGATGGAGGCAACCTTACCATTGTCCGTTGGGTCCTAAAAGGAATCGAGGAACACATCTTTCGTACCAGGGATCTCATTGGCAGGGATTTTTGATTTCTGGGTGATAATGCCAGATAGAGATAGAGTTGTATATCAATGTATCAAAAACCTAAGAAACTCCCATCTCCTCCTTCCACCAGGAATGGAATGGTAGCAAAGGTACTAGGAGGTGGGGTTTGTGTGCCCCAGGCACTGCAGCCTTCTGGCTTACTGTACCTTCCTAGTTCCTTAGTTTAGTCAATATACTCGATCCTTTTTCTCAGGAGTATCACGTCATTGACTGTTATTGCTTCAATGTGGTTCTCTGAGTCACTTTTGTGCGTCAGATTGAACCTCCATTGAGCCGTTGCTCCGCATTCGAAGATGATATGAGTGGCTGTTTCCTCCTCCTCATTACATAGTCTGCAAATGGGATCACTATTATATATGCCCGTGTTTTGTAGATGTTTTCTCAGATGCCAGTGGCCGGTTAGTAGTCCTACCACTCCTCTGAGATTTGCCCTCTCCAATTGTAACAGTGTTTTTGCCAGTTTTGATGAGGGTTGTTTTATCATGAGTTTACTGTGTCTAGCACTGCTAGAGTTTATCCATTTTTCTCTTTGTTTTTGTTTTTCCTTCCACCAGACTCAATCCCATTTAGCACATCTAGGATGGGTGCAGAGAAGACTTTTCTATCACATCCGCAGCCAGTTGACCTGCATGAACTGGGTGCAGCGTTGCACCATCGGTGGAATGAAATTCCATTTGAAAATAGTGACAGCCTTATTAACAGTACACCTAACAAGAGCACAAAAGTTTTAACTACATTATATACGGTATTAATAGTTTAAGAAAATATAGGGTCCAATAAAAAAAGTTACTGAATTAAAACCTTTATTTTGTCTTTTTTTTAAAATCCTTCAAATAAATTTCATTCAGTAAACATATTAGTTTATAATAAATTTTAATTCCATCTATAACAAAAAAAATTAAAATATGATAAACAACATAAACACTACAAAATTGGCAATATCCCTATTCATTTTTGAACAGTTTATAATAAAGTCAGAAAACCCAAAAATTATACTTCCCAACGATTGTATTATAGACTTTGAATAAAATCCAGAGAGATTTGTGAAATTTAAATGAAACTCAGGACATCGATAATAAAAAAACTTGCCTGTGACCAATCAATACAAAAAAAGTATTTGTTTATTGCAATGAAAATTCTTATTTAAGGTGTAAATATTGTGTGTGTAAAACTATTCAAAATGTTTTGTTTATTATTTATTTATTTTTTCCTTAAAGTGTTTTAGCCAACTTACCGGAAGAACCATTGGTTTTGGTAACCTTTCCTATTCTTACGTAGTCTCATTTAGTACTACCTAAATTATACTTGCAAATATTTTTTTACCTTAGTTGAAGAAAATCATTCAGTCTATTTGGACAGCAGAAATATATATAATATTAATTATTTAAACAAATTACCACATCGTTTCCACGACCATTCATTGCCCATTAGCAAAAATATCATTGAAATTGTGGGACTAATGTCTGTAACGTCCCTATATCGGAAATGGAAACTAAAAAATACATTGTAACTGCTCTTCCAATCAAAAACTAATGAGTGGCTTAAATTCTGCATCCATTCTAGTTCAAATAGTTTTCAAGGATTAATCAAATACTGTTCTGTTAATTGCTTAAATTTCCAAATTTATTGCTGTGGTTTGGTTTAGAAAACATTCAACCTATAACACTTATACAAAAGAAAATGACGGCAACACGAAATATAAACATGTTTATACTTATTATATAAGATTTATTTTCGTTTTGTGAATGAATAAATCCAATTAATTAATAATTTATTCTAAATTAACTACTAGTGGTACAACATTCTCAAACAAAAATATTTAACCTATTTCAAGAAGTTTAGCTGTTTTATATATTGTGATAATTGGTTGGCGAATCGTAAAACTTCGTGTAACTACCTATTTGCCTACTGCCTCTATTTATAAATTATATAACAAACTTAGTGATTGGCCAATGGTAGAAGTAAAATCTATAGCTTGGTTGTTGTTTTTTAATAAAAAAAACCGAATGAGGAAGCAAGCAATCAACTTAATTAGAAATGCGCATGAAACAAATAGACAAATATTATCATACATAACATAAAAGTTTTGGAAATAAAAGGAATAAAATATTTTAACTAAAGACAGCAGCTCCGTATCTTTAAACCTATACTAATAAAACATTTACATTTTGCAGAAAGAAAATATATCCTTTCAACTAAATGTGACCCAATAACGGTCAACCAAGCAAAACAAGCACAACTTCCTCCCTTTGTGGAATCCGTTCAGAAAGTTGGGACTTCAATAATCCCTAGATCTTTTAGCGTCAAGTCGTAAATTATTTCAACTGTATCTTATTTTCAATTCCGGCCGGAACTGAATTTGAGCTTTGCGAGATTAAACTTCAATTCGGTGTGTTGTAATAAACCCCGGTTGAAGGAAAATGTAATTATCAGCGTCCGGGGTTATCGCATAAACGATAACAGCGTTACTAACATTCAAGAGAAGTTTTCTTCAACTTCGAACGAATCCATATCAAAACTCGCATCAATCATCCGTTAATAAAATTAACCGCTTCTCTCTCCCGGAGCTTTCTATGCTTTAATTATCCGCACATCTTCAGATTGAACATCGAATTTCAACTTCTTAACTTTTCTATCTGCTTTTGAATTATATCGTTACATAACAATTTTAAACAAAGCAATATGTTTGTCGTATTCAGCAGAATACAATATTTTGTGTTTATTTTTAAAAAAAATTGTTTACTTTTATTTCTTTGCTAGATTCTAATCTAATTTGGGTAAGTTTTCAGTAATGGTAAATTGAAAATTAAATATTCTGTCCAGTCACAGTCCACGACCGAAGTAAATTATTTAACCTTAATGCTAACTGATGTATGTAGGTCTCCTATTTACAAAACTTTCATGATAACGTTCCATATCTTTTATTTATAACAATCATTGAGTGGGTATAGAAAAAAAAATCCCTTCGATAAGCCGTAATATTATTTCAAAAAAGTCAATACATTCATATTTGTTAATTTTTAAAACTCCTGGTGAAAATAATAGTGAGAAAAATTTCTCGAAAGCTTGACGAAGGGGCTGGTTGTTTCCTTTCTGAGCCTTTTCTCTGATCGTTTTTAGTTTAGAATTAAAATTTTGGAGTCTGATCATTATTTATACATAAAAGGAATACATCCTCTTTTTTTGTACTCGTACTAAATCCTCAATACTTATATATTTTTACTGATAGATTTAAGCTATTTTAATTCTTTAGGTCTGTTGGGTCGATCTGGAACTTTATATTTGCAGATGGACTAGTTACAACTTGAAATGCCATTGATAAATAACAAACCAAATGATTTTTTTTTTTTAACCTTTTGCATAACTTAGTCCTTGTTTGACCAAACTAAAATCTAATTGGAACATTATATTCAGCCTAAAAAACGCTTTACAATTAAGTGTCAGGGGTCTTTTTGAAATTTTGAACTGTACCTGAGGTACCTTGTTTTTTAAATGTAAAAATTTGAAACTAGATTTATTTACTAAGGTTCACAACAGCAGAGGTATATCGGGGTGCCGGTGTTTGTTTTTGATTTAATCGTGTCGGGCCCCTGGATTCGAACTCCGGACCTTTACCTTACAGTGATAAGCTCCGTGTCAATGCCTAAACCGCTGCGGCCACCGATGCCCCCAAAACTAATCTAAAAAATATTAAACAGTTATTTGTTGGTTTTATGATAGCGTCATTGGCTCAAGAGAAATTTATCTAAAAAGGACACCCTGTACCCCGTATTAGAATATCAAACATGTTTGTCCACCTGGTGGGCGATGGCCAAAATAATTTGAAATTAAAGCGAAATAAATTAATAAACTTATTAATAATGTTAAATGTTTCTTTTTTTAAATTAAGTTCATGTTTGAAAGCGTTTGACACGCTTATTTTTCTCTTAGAATCAGCCTTTATTGTTTATTTTCATCCGGAAATTTTCGTAATTTGATTTATTTTATTCGCATATTGCATATATTTTTAGCTGGAGTTGTTTCATGTGCAAATTAAGTTTTTATTTTACACTAATTTTTGTAAATTCGTAGACGAAAGTCATTAACATTTGGAGGATCGTTTCAGAGTACCGTATAATTACCGTACAATTCATTATTTATAACAATTATCAGTATAAAAGGTCATACATTCAAGTCCACATTCTTGGAATATTTATTCAATATAACATTTAACCTGAGTTAACAAGAAGTGCAGCATTCTTCTAATTAACAATATAATCCCTGTCAGAGAAAAAAAAAATTATAAACCTGTAACATATAATGCGGAAGCACCAACCGAATTCAAACGATTATTTTAAACAAAAATCAATAGCATAAAACTAAGTACGTCGGGCAGCTGGATTTGAACCCGGGACCTTTACCTTACAGTGATGAGCGCCGTGTCAAAGACTGAACCTTGCGGCCACCGACTTTTAAATTTTGACTGTTGAACTTGTGGTTGCCTGAATCTGCGATATCTGCATATACGAATGTAAAATTAATTATTGTCATTCTATTTAGACCCTCAGCAAAACGAAATATATTGTCGAAAGCTCGGCGTTGGTACAATAGCACTATTTGTTTTTCTGACCACAGCTCTAATTCACGAGACTATTATTGAGTTGATCCGGTCGATCGAACAGAAGGTACAATTAGATTCAGAAGGGTCTCTTTTCAATTACTTTTATCCAGGCCCTCAATTTGATTTAATTTCTTATGAAATACATGCCTTTATTTATTGCATTTGTATTTGGTATGTGGTTCTGAAAAGAATACGATTCCTAGAACATATTAATAAAACGACAAAAATTATGAAAATTCCATTGTCTATGCCGGCATTCGAACCTACACTCCGGAAATACGAGTCGGACGCCTTAACCATTCGGAAACCCCCGCCACCTACCCTTTATTTTGATTATTATACGTAATATTTATTAAAAATTTATTTCATAAAATATTCTTTGTTGTCTTAAATTAAATGTGGGAAGTCCCATGCAAATAAGTTGATGAAGAAGATAATAGGTTTCTAAACTTAACAAAATTATAATGCGCTTAGAAAGGTTACACTGGACGAAGCAATTTCAATTAAGAAAAACACTTTCCAATTAAATTTTCTTAAATGGGGCCCTCAAAAACTTTAAATTTAATTTAAACAATTCTCTCTGCTCTACTTAAAATAATCGTAAAGGGCAGGGGGTAAAAACGCAGTCTTTCGCCAGTCCTGTTTAAGTCTAACTGGGAAACTGAGGAGAAAGTAAGTAAAAGTTAGTACTTAAGTTTCAAGCAGACCTTTTATCTCGGGTTCCATCCAAAGGCCGGCTTATAATTTTACAGAGTAATTTAACTGCTAAAGGTAAAAGATAAAAACAAGTTTTGTCTATTGGCCTCAGCTTCTGTTAAGAACAGTACCTATGCCGTAAAGAAGACTTCAGATCCTGCAGCTTAGTCAAAACACTTTCGGTATATTGCCTCCAGTTGTTATTAATTTTATCTATTTCACTTACGACACTAAGTTATTTATTTTAAAACGAATAATGGTGATGAAAAACTTTCATAAGATGGTACATCCAGTACAATCGTCGATTCTGCTGCTCGCTAATTCACATAATCCGGTTTGTGTTTCTTCGGTTACCAAAAGTTTCCAGAGGAGGCTGATGATATTGACAGTTCAGCATCTACTCTAAACAAATTTGCATTTTCATATAAATTTAGTTGCTGTTGGGGTGAAAATCTTATTACTTGGAGACGGGGTCTGGAGTTTGGTGTAACGTAGGCTTTAGAAAAACGTTTTCTTTACGGGCGAACGTTTCGATCTTTATTGAGATCATCTTCAGTGCTCATTAATGATTTGTATTTGCGGAGTGTAGGTTCGAATCCCGGCATCGACAATGGAATTTTGATACTTTTTGTCGTTTTATTAATATGATCTAGGAAACGCATTATTTTCAGAACCACATACCGAATAAAAATGCAATAAATAAAGGCATGTATTTCATAAGAAATTAAATCAAATTGAGGGCCTGGATAAAAGTAATTGATTTATATATTTTCAAAAATTTGGCTAAAACGGCTAGTTAGGCATTTATGCCAACAGATCAATAAAAACATTGACTTTATGAGAAAACTTTAGCTGCTCTTAAATAATAGGTGTAGGTCGATGCAATGGTTATGTCGTTGGCACCATTACTCATCAACATTGAAATTAAAGTTATCGTTAAGCATTCGACGTTATATAATGTCACCCTTATAATCTGGCCTATTCATTCTTCAAATTTGCTATTGCTTTTTTGCTGCACTTACACCGAACTATGTTCTTAGAGTTTTAGCCTGGTTTTCGGGTCTTTCTACAGGCTAATGAAGATTTGGAGTGTGCCGTGTATCGAAAGGGTACGTGGTTCTGCCTACCTAGTCTGCACCGAATCCCTCAGGATGGTTATTGCGTTCCGTGACATGTTTTCCGTCGACCCTGTCGTAGTGCTTTTGTTGAATAGATACCACGAACTAGAGAGTCCCGCCAAATCGGTGGTTATTTTCTGGGTACCTGGACACAAATGAAAAGGAGGACGAGGCTGTTTTGGAGGGGACATTCCAACACCGGACTTTTGACGCTAAGTACGCTATACAAAATGATTAAAAGAAGGTGGCGCGTCAACGAGGCGGGTCGACAGAGACGCTCTCACGTATCAAGAGCACAGTCGATGGGTGGCCCTCGAAGGATCTTATTCTTAGAAGAAGTGTCATCCTCACCCGATTATAGGCCATGCGAGGCTGAAGCACGGACCTTTACTTTTGGGCTAAAGCCCGGGTATGGGCATATAGCGAAACGTTACTCGATTTGTCCCACCTACATGAAGGATGCAATTCCTGGCCTCTATTTAGAGAGCGAACAGGACAGTCCCTCCATGTGAAAATTGTGCTTGACCACAGCAGCGAGTACTTTTTTATTTATTTTTTTACAGTTATTCTGCGAGTGGTTGTTCCATTATATTTAGTAATAGCTGTGTGTATCTAACTTGAGTTGAGAGAGAATGTATTAGCATGAATCCGAGTGTCCGAATGGTTGGAGGTAATGATAGTTTAAGTGGTAGAGCAGCGGCGTATCTAGCCGAAGATCGTGGGTTCAAATCCCGCTCGTGCCATTGGGTTTTTCATCTCAACTAAAAACCGTAATTAATTGTAAGATCCCCTGTAGGATTCATCTCATCCATATTGCAGACTCGTTCAAGTTTTTGATCCCGAAGTCTTGATATTAAGGCATATGTAAATAATATACCTCATTGATGTAGGATTTTACTTTCAGATACATGACAAAACCTTATTTTTCGTCCTAAGTGCTTTCCAAAGAGAGCTCGGCAAGCCACCTTATATTATATTTAATCCATCTTATAATTTAACTGTAATGTACATTATAAACGAATTTTTATTAGGCATATTGAGATTTTTGTTTTGAAAAAAAAATGCTAGTAACAATACTGAATTTTTGATATTTTATTAATTTATTTCTTCTATTAATTATGACACTAAATTATGTTACTGTGCACTGAACGGTACGACGTTTACCTTCCGGTTAAGGAAAGCAGAGTGAGTTATTTTGTTCGAATTTACCGGTCTACGTATTTACAACTCCGCCTGACAGGAACAAATGATTGAATTTCTCTAGTTTGAAAGTTTCGACGAAGGGGTTGGATGTGATGGAAGGGATTGGCCCTCTGCGTTAAAACCCTATAAAGGGCAATTCAATTGGAAAAATCTTTCTGCGAATTAACGGTCTTCAACTTTTCCCCAGTCAGCTCCATCCTGATGAAATGTTGAGAAAATTAAGATAATAAAAAACCAATTAAATTGTGATTAATTTTAATTATTTTCGTAATAATTTATCCAATGGAAAAGTAACGCTTATTCGTTAATAAGTTGATAAAATAGAAAATATCCAACAATCGAAATCGCTTATTTTGCCCTTCAGGCCTTCATGTGACAGAGATTTGATAAACGATAGACGCTATGACTCTGGTGACAGATTGAGAGCCACATCAGCCGGGAAGCTATAAATCTTTCGTGCAGCTGATTAAATACCAATTTCTTCGTTGATTTAATTAGATTCCAAAGTCAGATTCGTAACAGAGACAGACAGATATGTCCAGGTTACGTTCACAAAATCTTTATTAAACATTCATCTGATGTGTTTGTCAAAATGGCCCTTTTTCAAATTTCACCTCCAGATGCATTATCGTCTAAACCGCCAGAGAGAGGTCTATTCAAATTTTTGTAAATCGTGTAAGATGCGCAATAGTTCTCTAAGAGAAATTGTCTAGAACAGTTGTTTCTATTGTGCAGAATGTAATTTTATGTAATGCAAGGATCTTATCGGTCATGGGCCGGGTCTTAACTCGAACTGATCTCCTGCTCTGGGTTTAATTTTATCAGCACCTTTACCGCGGTGTCTGTTCCACTTATCTGGCGTAATAAACTGCCAAGCTTCGGGGTGGGCCTACGTTTAGCTTTGGACCGGAATCGATATACCCTCACGCCACTCGACTAGTTAAACCGTTTTCTTTAAAACGGTCTCATTTGCCCCCAAGCGGCTTTTTTGGCTTTACAAAGAGGCGGGCTTGGCCGATATTCGCTGATTTTAAAAGTGAAAATCCGCCGTTTGACTTGTTTTCATGTCGGAAACGTTATTTTAAAGTTGCTTTACACTTTCATAAACTTTCAGGGGTTGGTTGAATTTAAAATGGATTTTCGCCGGAACGCGGAGGTACAATTTGGCCTTTTAAAACCCTAACAAATACATGTATATAATTGAGTTTTTTCTTAATAACTTTTTATAGAAGAACAAATGTTAAAACATAATAGAACCTGATGAAATTTACTGTCAATAACACTCCTCTCTGAAAATCGTTAAAAGCTCTGTAGTCATATCCTGTACTAGCTCATATGAATGTGGTGAAAATATTTTCAGCCTTTTTGTAAAAAAGAATGAATTTCCTTCCTGGCCGAGATACGAATTTTCAAAATCACTAAGCTATGTAGACCGCATAGGTGTATGTTCAAAAAAAAAGTAGGGAAAAAATTAATGATAATACATTAGCAATACAGGTTTTTTTGTAACTTACAGCCTTTAAACAAAAACGAAGTGCGCCACCAGTTCACTACATCACCAAGAGCCTCTTCTACAACGATCCGTTGAGCCATATCATAAAAGGACTACGTTCACAAAAGATGGTTCATAATAATTGACAGGCCTATTTTTCGGGTAGTACCTTTTGAAACGTGAGAACTTCTTTCTAGCCTTATTATTATATGAAAAATCCCATGAATCCTTTATGAACACCGGGCCATTTCCTCGGGAAGCGGTATTGAGTTTCTTTTATATTGTTCATTATCGGACATCATAGCAATTGTTCTGAAAATACGGTTTGGGTTCTTCAACAAAGCTAGGTATGAGGGCTACTTTAAGAAAATAGTCTTGCTTTATGTTAGTACAGTATCCATTCGATCTGTGTTTCTTTGAAAACGTTATTACGTTGATTATCAGCCCTTATCATAAAAGAATCGAAACTACTTTCTAAAAACTGGACCTACAATAAAGACTAGAATTAGAAAAAATTCTAAAGGGAATATAGGGTTAAGAAATTGGATTGAAAAATCCAATACTTTTATGCAGATGTTTTATGAATTTTAATAAGGGAATCATTACGAAAAGATTTTAACAGAACGAAATGAATTGCAATGCTCTTGTTTAAAAAAGACATTGGGAAACCAAAAATTTTGTTACGTGAAAATTAGAAAACAAAATTCCATATAAAAAACATAAAACAACATATTCAACAAACAAACACACAACTGTCACAACATATTCACAAAAAACAACTTTCTATGTGGAACAAATTAAAACAGAAAATAACCAAGTTAAAACTATTCAATTTGAATTTTTTTTATACAATGTACAGGCTATTGAAGTACTGAAAATCGTCCAATGAAGGCACAATAAAAATCAAACACATTTTTGCAAAGCCACACAGAAAAGGATGTCTACTGGAAAAGAGAGATTTAATATAGACTCCATAAAACACAACAGGAACCAAATCACTTCTTTAAGGAATTTGCTGCCGGTTCAAAATTTGTTTTTACCTGATTAATCTTTAAGTAAGGTTTAATATAAAAAGTCACGAGCGGGATTCGAATCTAGAACCTTCGGTTAAACACGCCGCTGCTCTACGACTTGAGCTATCATGACTTCGATCCACTCAGACACCATTTTCCCATTTCAACCCCACCTTTTGAAAAAGCTCAAATGGTAGAGCAGCGGCGTATTTAGCCGAAGGTCGTGGGTTCGAATCTCGCCCGTTACACTGACTTTTTGTCAACTAAAACCTTAATCGACGATTAATTAATTGATAAGAATTTATTTGTTCAATCAGAACATGAAACCTAATATATTTCATTTTATATTCTATTTATATGTAGACAATTGCCTACAATAATTATTTTTGATGCAATAAGTAAGACAACGTTGCCTCTAATAAAAATTGAAGGGAGTGTTGAATGCTTCTATTAATATGTCGTTAAATGAATAAGTTTTTAGTTTTGTACTAATTATTTACTTAATCTTTAAATTTTCAATTAAACCAGGAAACAACTTAAACTTAAAACCTGTCGGTTTATTCACATATGTTTAGCTTAAATTTACCAATCACATAAATGATATTACTTTTCTAAGTAAGGGCCAAACTATCAGAGTGCTCATACTGCCTTATGGCAATTAAAATCATCTATTCCGGTGTTGTCTGTCAAATAACTTGTCTTATTCTTCATTCTTCAACATTTAAGCTAGGAGACAATCGAACCAAAATATTCTAAGTTTCAAGATATTCATGCATTAATATTGTTGCAGAACTACCTAACCTAGGAAACTGTAATACACGACACGATATATAATATAACAAATTAGATTGGGTGGTTATATAAAAACAACTTATACTTTTAAGAGAGGGTCGATTGATCGCTCCTTAACTTATGTACAAACTAAACATTTAAACTAGGGACATTATCTTCCTGTTGTGAGAAACTAAAAACACTTTATAGATTCAAATCATCCAGTAGACATACCCTGTTAACTGTGAAGGTTTTCTGATCGAGGTAGAAGGGCATGACCACCAAAATAAAGACAACACACAGGCAAACAAACTGGCAACGGAGTCGCCCTCATACCTCATGGACTGGAATCACAAATTGAAAAAGCATGCTAAAAGCGAACTGAATAAATAAATGGATAGGGGAAAAATCATAAACTGAAACTGGTCAAGTGAGGAAAAGAATGAAATAAGTTGCTCTCCATCTTAATGAGAAGAACAATGATCTACCCTTCCTTTCAAAAAGGAGATTAAAGGAAAATTGCACATTCAATTACCACTTCAAAAAAATTGTATAAGCACAGACCAAAAAAATCGTTAGAACGTGCGAGTTTTAGCCCGGAAAATACAGCCTTTTCGGAACAGTAAAACCATTAGGAAAATGAGCGAAGATCAGAAGACATTTTGGGATTTGGAAATTAAGAGGTTTCAATTTTATAACAGATTCGTATTTCAAAATGGTTCAAACATGGTGGCTTTAATAAAAATGAAGTTTGATTAGTTATTATTTATTTTATCAATAAGTAAAGCAACTTTAAAATAGAACCTAAATTAATGATCAGATTGATCTATTACTTGTATTATAAATCTCACGGGTAGATTCGACTATGGTAATGTTTAATTAATAAATTTGACAGATTACCGGTTCTGCGGTTCTCTTGGTAATGGATAATCATCAATCATTAATACGTTAACAGACGTTGAGTACTAACCAATAATAATCTCATCTTCCAAATTTAAATTAGGTCAACCAGTATAGATATTTTATGACATATTTCTATAAAAACCTTAGTTTAGATAAAGAATTGATCATTATAAAATTGGGCACAATTTGGAATGTTAGAATATTTAAAAATTAGTGTTCAATTGTTTCAGTTTTTTTCTTCAAATCGTGCCAATGGTTTTCGTATATCATTGTCCCAATGTAATATGAAACTGACGTGATAAATTCAAATGGAACAATTCTAATTTATGAGGCTATTAGCTATTCATTTGCCGCGATTATAAGGAGTGGTTGGACGAAGGAGTGTTATTAAATCTTGGCATGATTTGTTACATATAAATTGGCTGCTGTCACTCTTTACAATTGGAGCTTAAAAGGTAACAAATGATGGCAATATGAAGCAAAATTTGTAAGATGACTATGTTTAAGTTGCGCATTTTTTTTATTAAGTTTTGAACTTCTAAATTTAACCTGCAATTGTGTAAGAACGTGGTACAACAACACACTTTCTATTAAGTATCACGTATTATTAGTTTCTTGTACAAATTAACCCATTATAATTCCTGAAAACATATTTTATTTTAAAATATTATATATTATCAATTCTATTATTTTGTCCAAATGTCTAAACATAAATGTGTTAAATTGTATTTTGCTTTGTTAACTTTATTTTAAATCTATTTCTGCAGATAATAACATTGCCTTACGCATATCTGGAAAAGGACTTTGTCTGTATATTGCGGTTTGGCAAAGTTTGTTATAATTTTTGTAAATATTTTTTTTGTTCTATCTCAACGTCATCCTTACACTCTCATCCCCCTGATGACTATTTCACGCTTTTGTTGGTTGTCCGGAAATTGTATCGGAGCAATTTTGCAACACGGGATTGAGTTTATTTAAAATTTTGTTAATAGCCCATTTCGAGTGTTTACAGTTTTTATAGCTGTCCTTATAACAATTAATTAATAAGGTAAGAAATTCTCGAGGAAATTTTAAAAACAGTATGCATGAATACTTGTCAAAGACAATAAAGTATTTCCAAATTTAAATCTCTTGGTTATTGCGTTGCTGGGCACCATCTCTATGTGATTTACTTGCAATTTTTCATGTAAATGCAATCATAACTTGCCAGCCGGATTGAACACAGACGGCCGGTTGGATTTGACCCGCGGGCCTTAGTTTGCCGATCCATAATTTACGGTATCGTTTTAATTTTTACCATTTGAAATATGAACCAGCTTTTTTCAATTGAAACATTCATATCAAACGTGAAAAACTCGTCTGACACACCGAAACGAGCAACAGGAAATTTTGCCAGTCTATTTTTAAACTGAAATATCCTAAACTGTAAAGGGAGAACATACGCCAAACCAAAACATTTGATATCTGTAGGCACAAGGCGTTTTTCGCACAAGAAGTAAACGCTAAGACAGTTGTGCACTCTCAGCACGACACACAAGAACACACTTACGCAGAAAACGAACACTTTGAGGGAGTAGAAATACTTTGATTGAATATAAAAAATGTTTTGCATTGTATAAATTCACTTTTTTTCACATCCTACATGCATTTGTTAAATTTAAACAATGCTTGTCAATCCCAGGTTCTCAATCTGAAGATGATCTCAATAAAGATCAAAACGTTGACACGACAATGAAAATATTTTTCCAAAACCTACAACACACCAGGACGAATATCACGATTTCAGAAGAACTAAAGAATAATCTGGGAGTAGAAATGCCCGATTAATAAAATTCTGTACAGTTTACGAAGCAAGAAAAAAGAAGTGCATGGGTTTACATACTTTAGGAGGGTCTTTCAACTATAAAAGGCACTAAATTCCTGTTCTTTTAGCTACAATTACTCTGGAAATGTCTAAATAGTTCTAGTAAAACAAAAAGATACCTTCAAGTCGGGTCATGAACGTGAAGGTACAAACGATATAAATCGCTTCACCAATTAACCAAAGAAGAAGCAAACATTTTCTCACCCAATGAAAAGGCTGAGCGCATCAGAGAGGTAAAACCCCAGTACTAAACAAAAGCACCAAGTTTCACGCCACCTAAAAGACTTTTAACGGTTTTAAAAAATAAATAAAATGAATGAACTATCTATCAGCAAACGAAATTTGAAAAAAGCCCTCTATACCACCCGCTGCCCTCTACACCAAGATAAATTCGGGAAGAGGTGTTTAAGTCTGAGTAAAAGCGAACAATTCTAGAAATGATATCAATCGTATGGGTTCGACAATCGAGTTTTATAGGTCGACCTGTTATGTTGAACAAGATGATCCGATTAACAAAACAGTTCAATACATTTGTAGACAAGAGTATCATATAGATTGTGTTTTATGCGATGCTGACGCCCGGGGTAAAAAGAGGGAATTTCTGCAGAATAAGAATACATTTAAACGATCTTTCAACGATGATTCAATTTGTAAAATATGTGAACAAAAACCAAATAATTCTTTAAACTTTGTTTTTCGAGTGCACGGCAATGTTTTGTAATTTCGTGGTTCTTAATTTGTTATTTAATATACTTAATTAGAAACCTTTGAAACCTTGTCAATCGTTTGTGGTCTAAACAATGTATTAAAATGGCTGGGTTTGAATGTTAGTGAATGAGTTAGTGTCAGAACCCTTTCACCACGTATGGGAGGAGTAAAAAGGCGGGGAAAAAGTGTCGAAATTGTTAAAACTTAAAACGTGTGATGGAAGAAATGTGGGGTGCCGGCAATAGCCGAGGCAGCTAGCCGGCCCGAAAAAAAATTAAAATGTTAGGGTATATTAGAGAGTTTATATATCTGCGAAATTTTGAATATTTGTCATGAAGCTTCATTTCCATAGATGTTTCATGTATTTTCTATCAAAAACGGACGTCCCACGTGTCAAAGCACAAACAAAACGTATCACACAAATTATCCTTTCTTAGACCTAAATCATGCCATCGATACGAAATCACCTTTATCCCAGAATTGCCTTCTCACAAATTATGTTATATCGACACACATAGTTAGGTACGCCTATTAGAGGAGGGGCGTTAATCAAAATCCGAATCAGGGAAGGCAGGAGGGAAAAAAGAAGATCGTCCCTTAGGACACACGGGTAATAAAGTTGTTTGAAAGAAAAGTCCATAGGCATTGGAAGGTGAGCGAAGCCGGCTGATTAAGACATCCAGGAGGGTAATGATAGTGTAGGAACGCTCCAACGAGCAGCTAACAAAAAAGTGCCGGCAGCCACCTTGATATTACAGACCGCAAGGCCAGCGGGTTGAATAACTTAGGCACCAGACTTGCCTCTTTATTACTTACTATTACTGTCTTATAAATTAAACTGGTTTTGCCAGGAGGTTGAAATTATTTACTAGCCACCATTGTTCAGGGCGGCTCGTTTCGAGGCGTTCACTTTGAATATTTATTTTCTTCGTTACCAAATTCACCCAGCACAAAAAGTATTTATTTTCCTAGATCTACTATTTGTGACGATGAAATCTACTACTGTCTAGAAAAGATCATATTTAACGACACGAGACTAGAAGTACTATACTCTGGCTGGATTAGTTTATTTCTTCATTCAATGTTCAAGTGCAGTTTAAAACTGAGTAAAACGCACATTTTTAATAATCAACCGTATAAACTACAGCATTATTTTTAATGATTATTCGGTGATCGTGAGATGCGGTCTGGTGTGACAGACGTTTTAAAAAAACATTTCCTTTATCGTGCCACGTTTCGATCTTTATTGAGAACATCTTCAGGGCTTGGGATTTACAAACGTTGTTTACACTTAACAAACACATTAAGATGTGGAAAAGTGAATTATTTGTTAAATGTAAAACATGTTTGTAAATCCCAGGTCTGAAGATGATCTCAATAAAGATCGAAAGGTTGACACGATAAAGAAAATGTTTTTCTAAAACCTACATCACACCAGACCGTTTCATCTCATCATTCATCTCTACTAGATACTCTTTGGAAATTAGAACATTACAATAATAACATAATGGTAACATTATAACATTTTAATGTTGATGGACCCATAGTCAAGACAAGCTTATGAAAATAATGAATTGCTGTTCTGGCCTGTCAAACAGGTTGTATGACGTTTAACCTTTTTGTTCAAATTTCAAAATGTAAAAAATTGGATCAATTTTTTTGCGTTTTCCCGTCATCAGTTACGAGTCAGACTCGTCGACTATCCTGTGCGATTTTCGATTACTAAACTGTCTACCATTCATCGTTTATTATCGCGTATCGAATTCAGGTCATCTCCAGTGTAGAACACGGACGCGTATGAGTGAAACGCCAACAGACGGGCCAAGTGTAGAGTGGATCGGTTAAACTATATGATGAAAAGTAAATGTCCAAAAATGCATTACTCCCTAGATAAAAATCAAGTGTGCAAAAAGCACCATTTATTTTATCCAATAATGATTTTACAACAGTAAAGCATCATAATTTTTTTACGTACCACACCAATAAGGTAGATATTTAAAAAAAACCTTTCTCAATGTCTTTCTTTTAATGTATCAGTAAAACATGGTCCCATGTATGGCATGTTGTTCTCAAAGACTATTTAAAAGCAATTAACTTTTTTAATTATTCAGATATCGTGAGATGCGGTCTGGATACTCTTCACGATATCTGAATAATTATCCATTAACGGTCATTAATCTCTACACATAACTTTTTTAAAGCGGAGAAATTTCCTCTTGCGGTATGAAATGAGTAATAAATAGCATAATACTATCTTATCATACCACAACAATAAGGTTGATATTTAAAAAAATCTTTTCTCAACATATTTCTATTAATGTATTAGTTAAAAATAGTTTCCCGAGTCTTTCTTTTAATGTATCAGTAAAACATGGTCCCATGTATGGCATATTGTTCTCAAAGAATATTTAAAAGCAATTAACTTTTTTAAAGCGGTGAAAGTTCCTCTTGTGGTATGAACATGAGTAATAAATGGAAATAAATAGCATAATATTTTTTAACATACCACAACAATAAGGTAGATATTTACAAAAAAACCTTTCTCAAAGTGGTTCTTTTAATGTATCAGTTAAAAGTACTTTCTCATGTGTTCTCAAAGTATATCTAAAAACAATTAACTCTTTTAAAGCGGTGAGATTTCCTTTTGTGGTAAGGACATTTGAGTAATAAATAGTTATTTGATCCTTAACGATTACCTTAATTTTTCTATCACGGGTTTGGTTTCGTTTCGGATGTCTATGTGATTTCTGTCCAGTCTTTGTTTTTTAAGATCATAGGCTCTCGACGTTATGTTGGTTTGTAAATAAAATAAAATGATAGATAACTGATTAAAAATATTAACAAAATAAAACTAGCATATAGCATTTTGCAATTGTCCTTTGAAACTGATTTTTCTTTGGACAAGCTTACTAAATCAAACAGCATAAATGACCAATACTATCATCATCCAACAGGAGCAAATAGTTAAAATACCTTTTAACAGAAATCCCTTCGTTATGGCAAAATTTAAACAATTGCAACCAATTAAGAAAATTAACGTTTCGTGTTAAACGTTCCGCGATAATGTGTCAATTTGCCAGACATTCTCCGTTCTCTTTTCGGCCAGAGATATGTGATCATTGTTGATCAGGGCCGATTGTAAAGCCTTGTAAGAAGGAGGTAACAATAGGCCGATCAGACAATACAGTCCTTTCTCCTTAACGACTTTCGTCCACAACCGGTTCGAGCTATTGGGCTAAGAGCTGATAATCGGATTTGATTGAAACCGCTGGGAGTTTAATCATTGCAAAATCGATTTACCTACATTTCCGTTTTGTGAAAGTTCTATTCTGCGAATCCTTACCTGAAACAAAACGATTTCTATTAGAATTTCAAAGCATTACACACCTTTTTTGTTGATAAATCAATCACATATCCAGAAATGAAATGTTCACCTTAAAAATTGTTTTATAAAACAAGTTCGATACATTATTTAATCTTGTTTAACAGAAGAAATTTGATTAGATAGGTCACAAACGAAGAGCATTTATTGGAACTAACTTTATTTTTTCTCTATTTTTTAAATAGATCAGCCTAACTTAAATATTCTTCTCAACACCAAGAGGCATGTTTGCTTTAGTGTGCTTTTCCTTGCTGAGAATTCCAGCAGGGAGAGACACGGGCTGAGTGTTTATCTAAGGAATTCGTTCGGACCAATTCCTCTTGCGCTCCAACTTAAAATTCCCTTTACTCTCATCAAAATAAACAAACAAATGTATAATTAATTAAACTTTTAACATTTAATGTTTTACTTGCTCTGATTGCACAATCTTAACGAATAAAACTAAGGTAGTCGCAGGGCATTTTACTGAAAGTGATTTTTTTTTAAGTTTCATTTGGTAATTTTAAATCCCAACTACTAAAAACGATTTTAGTTAAGTACAATTTCGAAAAGCTGAGCGTTCCGTCAAGTTTACTCTCGCTTAAATTGTCAGTGGTTGATAGAAAAAGAAAAAAGAAACAACATTACACAAGGTAATACATTCTTGGGGCCTGGGTCGTTAAGAAAAATATATAAACCGAATAAATCATCACGTTTTCATCTATTTTACATACATATATATTATATATTTACCATTTACCATATATATGTATGTATATACAGGTTTAAGTTTTCGAATTTTCCCATATTGCATTTATTTTAAACGTCCTGTTTAGATTTTTGTTTTATGCGATGTATCTCAACGCAAAATATTAACCATTTGTTTTGTACCTAACTTTTTATATATTTTTTAATTTTCGAACTAACTTAATCAATTTTTATCAACTTACTGATTATTTTTGTTATGTACTCTACTTTCAGAAAATTATTCACTTAGTTAAGAGTGAGTAAAATTGAGGATTATAAGTGAACAGTACAATAAATTTGGTTGTCTTTGACAAGAAATTCGAAAGTTTATGAAAAGTGAATGAATAAATATGATAAGATTAGGAGTAAGCGAGTCAGTCAAAATATCCATAACTGTGTGGGTCAGTGAGCGAGTAATAAAAAGGGACGTGACTGAAACTGATTAAATTTAAGTGAATGGGTAAGACCAATTGAAGGGTGCTGTTCTGAATAATTGGTTGAATCAGTTCGTGGAGGAGGAGGTGAGAAACTGAACGATGAAAGAATTATTTATTTGTTGAAAAACTGACTGAAGTTAAGGCAAACTAATCATTCATTGGTTGTGATAGATAAATCAAAGAAAGATGCCCCGAATCGATTACTTTATCAAACATTTACAAATTTATATGTGAATATAATCAATGAAAAATTGAATGGTGGTGAATTGGCGAAAATAAGTGAGTTTGTGAATTAATGAGTGAAATTTTTGAAATTTTGAATGTAACACATTACGGAAATAATATAATTAATGTGTAGAAAAATTGATAGTAATTGATAAAACCATTCATTTATTTAGCAATAAATTCACTATTCGAAAAATTAATTGCTTTATTGATGAAGTGAGTAAAAACTTGCTGATTGATCGATAGATTTTAGGAATAAAATTTGTAGTCTAATTTTCTAGGCAGATATATGGAGTGATTGATTAAGCAACTAAATGAATATCTGATAAAGATTTGCTACCTTCTCTAGGTCCATGGGTTTCTTTTATTTTTTATTTCTTTCTTTATTCTTGATTATTTCGTGACCAGATTATTCCTTGTGTTTGGAGGTAAAATTACCACTTCCATTGTTACCGGTCTATTTTACTGTCTACCAATGGATATTTTTAAAAAAATTGATAATTATTACATTTTATAAATGAAATATTCACAATTTCTTGCACCGCGCAATCATCGTAAAGCTATCGCTTGCAAACGTATCAGATATGCGGAAGAATGACAGGTCTAAACGAAAATTTTAAGAACGCCCCACTTCGTGCCTGCCCCGAGGTAAGAAAAAAAGCAAAATCTATTCGAAACCGACGATCAACTCAAAATTGATTTCCAATCGTGTCCAGGGACAAGGCTGCGTCATGTTCACACGTACAATAACCCACCAATCACGGACGTTGTCGAACCATTAGGATTCTCGTAATCACGGGTACAGCCATTATCAACTTCGACTGAATATCCGATGAATCACATGGACAATTTGATACACGAATAGTAAATGTGAGAAGTTGTCCTTGCTTTCAGACATGTGAGAAAAACACCGGATAATAAATATGAAAAAATTGTGTCCGTCTGTTCCTGCTTATTAGTGGACTAAAATAGCACGTGTTCTCTTAATTTCCACTAACTATTATTTCAATGTAAAAAATAATAGATTTATGAAATAATGATATAATTTTTTTCCAAATAACTAAGAGCGATTTTACGGACAATAAATTTAAAATTTCCTAAGTGAATAACTAAATTATTGTATGAGAGTGAATAAATGATAATGAGATGTGATTTTTAGATATAATAGACAAAAGTACACGTCTGAACCCACAAAATGCGATTTTCATAGAAAATATTCACAATTTTCGATATTTTATAAACACGACAATAAGATGTGATTTTATCATATTTATTATCATTATTTATCTACGATAATAAGATATAGATCCTATTATTTACTCTCATCTCTATGCTCCTTCCTGACCCTATCACTTCCTCATCCTCTCTTTCTCTCTCTTTCTCTTTCTCTCTCTTTCTCTCTCTCTCTCTCTCTCTCTCTCTCTCTCTCTCTCTCTCTCTCTATTTCTACCTGTCTTTGGTTTAGATAATCTGTAATTTTATCATCATTAAAATAAGTAAATTGTCGATGAATTAAGTGCCCTCCGATTAAATAAATTATTTTATTTAACATTTATAAGAACACCAATATGCCAAATGATTCGTTATCACAGCTGTCAGGTTTCTGATTGCCAATATTAGCCTATCACCCTGCCGTTATACAGTTGGAATCGATAAGCCACTCAGTTTATTTGTAGACATTTAAACTTCCAATTTTCAAACAAAGTATAGTTTTAATAGAACAAAGAAGCGAAATGAAAGAAAAAGAACAGCACGCTTTTGTTTTTGGGATTTTTTTGGTCTACGGGCATGTCAATGCGAGTGGAAATTCTGGCGTTTAAAAGTGAACGCTGTATCGGTATTTTCCGGCGCCTATATAAATCTCCACAACAATGTGATGAAGCTTTCCGTTTCGGGTAGCGAAAAACTAAACAAAGCCACCCTCACCCTTTTGTCCGAACTCCACTTTGCAATTCAATATAAACTTTCCAACCCCTCGACTTTGCGCCGTCCCTCTCATTATCCGTTTTAAACACAAATAACTAGGTTCAGAATAAGCTGTTATGTGCTTAGCGGATTTTCGAAAGACTAATGGCCACCTGGGCAGGGACTTAAAATCCCAGTTGAGTTTTATTGGTGAAAGTGTTTCTGGAATTAAACATCCACAAATGACTAAAAATAGTAAGCTATCATTTCGCTAACAAGAATTGAGCTACTTTTTATATAAATAATTTCTTATTTAGCGAACAGAAGATAGCTTTTGTATGCAAAGTGATATTTTTAGTAGAACTATCTTGGACAAAAAATACTAGCATGTGTGTTTTTCATGTAAACATATTTCTTCATTCTTTCTTTTGAGAGTCTTTCTAATTGGAAAAAGATAAAATGGCACAAGTAACCGTATTAAGAAATAATTTGGGAGAAGATATGGTATAAATTTTTTGCCTTCCCCGACTTGGCATGGGGTGGCCAGTAGTTATGTCGGTTTGGCCTACTCCCAACACAGCAGCACTCTCCTTATTTCCTATTCCACGCCGCATTAGGTATCACGCACTGGAATCCGCCAAATCCCTAATGAAAGCAGCTTAAACCTAAAGCCTGATTCCAACTCTTCCCTCTTCCTATTGAACTGTTTTCCGAAGCTGGAAGCTTACCCTCACTTGGAGATATCGAGTTGATAGTGAGAAATACTTAGAAAAGAATGGTAGTCTGTACTAGTTTGATGCCACTGGCAAAAGCATTCACCAAAATTGACAAATGGTTAATTGTTAATAAAATTCGTTAATTACCAACAACATCTCTACGTTAACGGGTACTACGTACCAACTTAATGTTGATTAAGTGAATTGGAAGGCAGAATTCGAACCCACGAATGCACATACAAGACGGAAGCCTCAATCTCGGCAACTGCGCCCTCTTTTAAACCTAATTAATGACAATGACAGACTTCATTAAAAGTAAAATTATATGTAAAATTATGCTAGCCGAGGATTTAATTAAAGAACTCAATGAGTTAGGATACTACCTCATAGATTACGAAGATGACCTAGTAGGAAATATAAAACGGAAATTTGAAAACGATCTGTCAAATTAAATGCAGACTGCATTACATATTATAGGAAATGAAGAAGAGGTGAGAGAAAAAGGGTTGTAATACAAGCCATAAAAATGCGTATCTCAAGGATAGCTAGAAACGAAGAAAGCTTAAAAGAAGGGCTTTCACTGTAAAAGATGAAGTTTTTCCCAACAAAGCACTTTGGTATAACCCTTGGCACAACGGCAACATTCTTGAAGGCAAAGCTTAATTAAGCATTGGCGAAAAACTATGCAGTAATAGTTGGTGAATACAAAATGGCGTACTGATTGTATGCCATTTATATATCGTTAGGCCGTATGGAACTCTAGTATGGTGCCCGAAAACAATAAATAAGAAGTCATAGACCAAACTACAATGACTATTACAGGAGCAATGCGTACCTGTTACAACACTCGTCCTTACATGTCTATATGCAAAAAGTAGCTTTCGAGCGTGTCAACAGTCTCCTGAGAAACAAGTCCTAAAACCAGATCTAAGCCCGGATATGAAGACACAGAAAGAAATAAACAGGCTGTCCAACTGGCGAAAAGTGGCACCTTTTCACCAATGGGACCAGAACCACAACTCCGTAGTGTGTGCTAAGAACAGAAAAAATATATTGAGAAAGAAAAACTCAAACAATTGAGGTATTAGGCAAGCTAAGATATTTATAAATCTCTCAAAACTAAGGCAAGGAGCTTTCTCAGCAAGGGGGATTTGAAGAGGTTTCTATGCCGGCTATTGCCCTCTTAAATATGACCTTAAGAATATAGGCAAAGCTGAGATGCAAACATGCCGTCTCTGTGCAGAAACCAGAGACATCGGCACAAATCCTTTGCAAATGTACAGCGTTAGCCCGTTTACAGCCACTTCGGTAGGACATTTCTCATACCAAAGAGGTTTCACGAAAAGGCACTTAGGAGAGTGCTCAGTCTTATAAGAATAGCGTACTTTCCAAGGGATGGCCGTAAACTAAAGAGGTTCCATTATAGACCTGTTTAGGTAGCAGTTGAGGAAGGAAATGTCTTCTGCATCAACTCCCAAATCCTTCGCAAAAAAATATTATATTGAATAGGTAGACTATACATGTCAAACAAAAAATTATAAAACCTGTTTGTTTTACTATTCTTCTTGAACAACCAGCGTCTAGTTTTGTTGCTTTTTCACGACCTCGCAGTAAAGGGGTTGTCGTTGCTGGAAGACGTGCCTCAGTCGAAAAACTAGACAAAACACTTCCGGAAAATTAAACTAAGCGGCTTTCCTTTAAAGCCGGCATAATGCGAACCGTGGGAACTTCTTGATAACCGCTCAAGATTGTTGAAGCGTCAATAGTTGTTTTCTGTCTAAATTGTTGCTTTTAAAACTCTGCCGATTTGTTTATGTGAAGTTCCGGCTGTTTACTTTGTGAGATGCGATTTTCTCCTTAAATTGCCAACCAACACTTTGGTCGATATAACAATCAAGATTAAGAAAATTAATTCGCAAATCTAATTTTCCTGGAAAATTAAATTTTAAATTTGTTAGTAAATATTTCAACATTTTTTATAAAGTTTGTTTAAAACAAATTTTTGAAATATTCAGAACATTTTTTTAATTGATACAACAAACGCAACTTGAACCAAGCATGGAAGCGGAAAAATGTAGCACGTGAGTGGAATAATAAAACAAAAACACTCAAACACAAATAACAGATAAAATAATCACAACAAAACAACCTATTACAGGACAAGCACAATGTATCAAATAAGTAATTGTTGAAGTAAAAATAGCACAAAACACATATCCACCCTCGCTCACGCACATACGCGTAGAGAGCAAACACGACAATACGGAGAGGTATTGTAAATCCACACTTGCCGATATAAAACAAGCTTAAAGTAGCTACATGTGCAGAGTAAACCGATACAAACAAATAGGCACACCTCAACAGCATAACAAACGACAAACACATGCATGTTCACTTAGCACTCTAAACAAACAAAAAAAACAACAAGACAAGACAAATGTGTATGATGATGAGCAAGATAAAATTTCTTGAGTTTGCAGACCAGCTGACAGTAACTTTCTGTTGTTTTAATTTAAAGAGTTAAAGACTTTCCGTAAAACGTGAAAAGGATGGAAGGGTTGAAATCAGTGAATTGTAAATCTGGCGGCAATAAATTCTAGCATTGTGCCCCCGGCCGTTAACGGCAAAAACTAAACCACGTGTAGAGATATTTACGAGGTAAAGGGCACGTTAACCACTATGCTAAGTATACGGCCCTGATTTATAACAGTCCGGGTCACAATCCGTGACAATTTAAGGTTAATTTGAACTAGGCCGTGGTTAGACGAATAACAATGTTAGCGACGGCATTCATTTTTAAATTTTTATTTTAATCTTTTTGAAGGATTGAATCATTTGTAAGGATTACATAGCATTGAGGAACCAAAGATCAATTTTCTTTTAGCTTGTCTATTTAAAGTGTATTTTTCTATAAAACAAGCTGAAAAACTTGTTGACCAAAACACTGATTTTTTTTATCTTTTCAGTTCATGACGTTTCCTTTAAACAATATATACCATTATAAGCTAGGATTGCTTTTTGTTTTTCATTTATAAAAACGAAGGATATATATATTGATAAATTAATGTTAAAATTATAAAGTTGTAAAAATATTAATTTATGTGTTTTGGGAGTAAATAATCACTGATCACATTCTACCCACAATCGAGAACATTGGTAAAGAAACTCCATTTAGTCAAACAAATCACAGTACAGTTTGTTTATAAACATCTTAGAATATAATGATTACAATTATTGGAAAATTAAGTAGCAAAGTGTTCTATGTGCCCTGAAAGATTCAAAAAAAGATTATAACTGTAAGTAATATTTTCATATATCATTAAAACAAAATAGTAACAATTAATCATTTAATGCCGTGCCAAAGACAAAAGAATAAATAACCAGCCAAACATAAGAACAGTAGTATGCAGAACTGAAAACTCGTTTCCCTATCTTAATTAAAATCTTAATATATTACAAGTGAGGAAGACAGGTACAGGAGACGAAACTTTCGTTTTATTTCTTGACGTCAATTTCCTATACGTCAGTATTCACCGTTTTACATTGTTTTACTAACGTCATGTACAGGAAGTGAATATTATTCTTGGAGAAGTGATTTTGAAAGAGGGGGATACCATAGTTTGACAGGTGGATGTTGATAGGATGAGTAAGTGGTATAAGTTTGGAATGGCAGTAAAATGTCCAAAGTTGGGGACAATGCCTCGTTGTCAACATACCTCCACACAGGAGGGCGAGTTATTACCAGAGGCCGCCCCTCTTGTTATAGTTACGTCATATTTTCACCAAACATAAAACCTGTCGGCAGCATACATCAGCTTTGTTCGTACATTAGGCTTAATTTGTTTTTCTACCCTGGCCTAAATCACATTACGCACCCTCCAACTCAATTACGGCTGGCGTCTGATTCAGATGTCCAGGGCGAAATTTGTTGTGACTGAAAGGTCGGGAACAGTTAGATCGAATTTAAATAAGCCTAAACTGAATAGAGAAAGTTAAATTACTCGCAGACATCTTGGCTAAACACTTTCTGAAAACTGATATATTTAATTGGTTTGATTCTAAACTAAGGGAAGAAAAGCGGATTATTGTGGAAATTTTATTACTTGCTTCTTCAGGAAATTCACAAAAGCAAGTAAGGTCGAATTCAATAACTTAATTTATTAATTATTAAGTTTAATTTTACAATCACTTTTACGTTGAGCTAGATTAGTAGGAAAAACTGAGTTTTATTCCTTCACAAGTTACAATGCGCAGGGTACCTCGTTGCTCAATTCATCCAACCCGATTTATCTTTTCATAACACTGATATCTTTTGGATTTCACAAAAATCATTTTTTCGTATTTAAAAAAATATAATTTCAATAAAACTACAATTTCAATATATGTTAGTAATTTCTTGATCTGTCATGTATATCAATTTTTGTTAATTATTTCATCAGGTCACTTTTTCTTTTTTTCCCCAGAAGTATTGGTTACAATAGGTATAATCAATTGAGTTAATGAGATATTTTGTTAAGCCTGCAAATATTGACAGTCTTTCCACATCCTACAGCTGTTCACCTAACAATTTTCTATTTTACAGAGCATTTTCAGGATGTCTTTATCTAAAATGAGACAACAAATCGGTTATCTAGTTTAAACAAATATTTTAACTTATGTGCTATAGCTATCGACCACGAAATTGATTTCACTATTTTTGCTGGGTTGTCTGTCAGGCGCCTTTCGACATCTCGCCATATTCAGCGGGCAAGGTATCACTTGTGCCGGCATTATTTTCATTTCTTAGTGTAATTCACGGGTTAAGTCCGAAGTGACTTTTTCTGGTCGGTCTTTAGGGCTGGTCAGAAATTAACAAAAGAAATGTAATGGTGTGTGGTAATTAGTGGCCGTTATACGATGATTATTCTGAGATGGTGAGATGCGCTCTGGTGTGGCCGGCTGCTATGTCGGTTACATACGCCCTAACGGATAGCAATGTGACTACATTTTCGACCTAACTAATTGGCACTGGCCTGTTAGATCGAGCAATGTTAACTAACCGATTCTTACAAGGCTACGTCATCATTTTTCTCAATCTAACACGACCTAGCATACTCAACAGGGTTAACGCAAAGATCGTGATTACCCCTAATACCCTAGTAGTTACGATTTATGTAATACATTTTGAATCATTTTTTTCATTCAAGCAAAACAAATCCAATTGTTGGATTTAAGGAACAGCAAGCTCGGACAACTATTATTGGTTCGTTTGTCAGCACAGATTATGAAAAATATGTGTTAGACTTAATCTCAATTGACGTGAAGAAACCGACTTGTGAATAGGTCCAAAGGCTTTTCTGATCTGTGTTATCTATCAAACTGTTTAAAAATAGAATAATAAAAAATATAATAGAATATAAAGTAAGTAATTTGTTCATATGAGGTGATTTTAAACAGATAATAACAGATGTGTATAACAATATTGGGTTAAAGAAAAGACGGGTTTCAAGAGAAATAGAATCGTCTAAATTGGTCAGAAGACCAAAACAATTGGGCAATTAGATTTTCGTAAGAGCTGTCCCAATCCGTAAATAACCATTTCCGACACGGAATAGAAACATGATTAGAAACTTTCTCTGAGAGGGGGAGTGATTTGAGAGATAACGGAAAATGGAAGTCTTGAGTGGTTAGTTAATGTCCTTGTAAATGGTGTGTGGTCTGAATCCGACCGTCAACAAATCACAATCCTGCCGGCCGGACCCCAATAAATCCGTACCTGCCTTTGCATCATTCACCCTTTCACCCCTAACAGAGATATCAGCTGTAATGATACACGATGAAGTTATTAATAATATGTCGGAACGATACGGTAGGCCGCATATCTTTTGAACTGGTGCCAAATATATCAATTTCTTAAATGGCTTTGTGGCCTGTATTGATCATTTTTCTTATGTTGTGAGCCTTCCCTTCCCTTGGGATTTGGGCGTTAGCTCTTATTCTTTCTTAGCGCGTGGATATTTTTATTAAAAGGTTTCCTCTTTCTACGAAACAATTGATTTTGTATGTAAGAAAAAAGGCTTTATATACCGTTTTGTTTCCAATTAATGTTTACGTTATGCATATAAATATATGCAACGATCAATAAAAAATGAAATTAGAACGAAATAAATTTTTAAAACGTTTCGACATTGCAAGAATATTGCAATCGTAAAAACACAAACATTTTATAGGGCTTTAGTTTAGTCTAAACCCTAGCTAATCGAAAGGTTTATACATAGAAGGAAAGTTTTTTCTGAAATTCTCAAACAGAAATTTATTACGCTTTCAATCAAGCCACAGTTTAATAAAAGAAAGCTTGCGAAAATACGTCTTTCATTAATTTTTTTGTTTCGGAGCGAAATATTTTAGTCTCGCTCGTGAAATTATACATGGATAATGGAACTACACCAGTGTCAATAAAACACGGTTAAACAATGCAACTACTATTTACTCACGAATAAAAATAAAAGTTCAATTAATATAGAATTATCTTTTTGTTGGGAAACTTGTTCAATAAGACAGAATAGGTTAGATTGAATTTGGGTCACATGCCCTTTTCCGTTACTTAAACTTCGTTCAGATGTTTCTATTAAAAAAATTACTTGTCAAAATTTATATTATTTAAAAAATAAATTAATCTTATCAGTAAATAATGTGAGAAGTAAATTGAATTTCAAATTGTACTTCTTTTTAATAAACATATTTTTTATTATAACCAACGGTGAGAAAAACATGGTGCAAAAATGTTCGAGTTTCTAATTAGATATAATTAATATTCAAGGGAGACTGCTTTGTTGGATATGACCAGGTAAATTAGGCCATATTTTCAGCGAAGCAGATTGTAATACAGACAATTGCATCAACATTTTCCTACTTCCCTGATACCAATTGTTTATTAAATGCGTGTCTTTGTATTTTCGATTCGGATCCGCTTGTGGCGAGTAAAAATCAAGCCCAGGAACGTTTCATCAACTGTGATACCGCAGGCAACGATTGAGCGAGTACTGAATTAATAATGAAACATGAATCAACTATGATTTGCCGAATTTAATTTCGACGGAACGGTCTCTAAACAACTCCGGCATCAATCTCATGATAAATTTATGGAATTAATTAACTTCGCTGAGAGTTTAGTATTTTACCGAATATTGGAAATGCATGAACATAAACACAAATCAGAAAATATTAAAAGCATAGGATACATGGTCATGGTAAACTTCGAAACCAAAATATATACTATATAAATATACACTGTTCATGGGCTTAATTAATTAATTTCCAATTTTAACATTCTTAAATAATGATTTTGAATGACTATACATTTCGCTACATTCTCTAATAATTATATTGTTTGATAACTCTTTGTATGACATTATTTTTAGTATATTGGTTATATTAAAAATTCTTATACTTCACTAATTGGACAATTTAATTATAGATAATCAGGTCAATTAATTAATACGATTATTTTAACTAATCCTAATTCTAACGTCCTTAAAAATTGATTTTGCTTATCTAATTTTCAAATGTTAAAATAAAATATCGCTTTTATCGTGTCAAGTAATATAATTGTATGAAAAAACTCTCTCACTATAATCAATTTAAAAAATGATTAAATTAATTAATTAATGGAAATCAATTAGTTTACATAATTTCCAATTATAACGTCATTAAATAAATATTGTTATGAAATCTTGTAGTACATTATGCATTGACCAATAATAATGTTACTCGATAAAAATCCTATATTCAATCAATTAAAAATTAATTAATAATCAATTAAATTAATTAATTCTATATGGTCAATTGGTTTAATCGATTTCCAATTCTTTAAATATTTATTTTTGTGTAATTAATTTTTTAATATTAATATTGTTTAATATATTGTATCATGTAGTATTTAGTATTATAAATGTAAAATCCATCTATTTAGAACACCACTAAACTCTACTTAAAAACCTCGTTTAAATTGGAAAACTATCGGAAAGTGTACGTAATATGTTTTCAACTAATTGATTTTTTATGTAATGTGTTGGTCGAAATGAAAAACGTAGTGTCACTAGCGGGATTCGAAGCCAAAGGTCGTGGGCTCGATTCCCGCTCATGACATTACATTTTTTTATTTCGACCAATACTTTCCAAAAAAAAAAAATTAATTAGTAGAAAACATATTACGTACGCTTTCCGATAGTTTCCCAATTTAAACGAGGTGTTTAAGTAGAGTTTAGAGGTGTTTGTCCACTCACTTTCAAAACCGAAAGACAAGGTTGACAACGTGTCAAAAAGAGTGGTTTACAAAATTAATTGTAATGATAATGATATTTAATATATAGTAATAAGCGGCAGAAAAATTAAAACGAGACCAAAGAACACTTGTCTGTAATGACCAATTTTCCGAATTTTAGGTCCATCTAAATGAATTAAAAGGCAACTTTAATTTACTTTATTCAGAAATCGTGAGATGCGGTCAGGTGTGTTGTATGTTTCAGAAAAATATTTCCTTTACCGTGCCAACGTTTCGATCTACACAGATCATCTTCAGAGCTCAAAGCGTTTGTCTTCTGTGTAATTGTGCCATTCTTGCGTGTAATATTGAGAGTGCGTTTAATTTAAGTACAACAAGTTTCAATAAAAAGAGCGAACTAGATTAGTTTGAGGAATTTGAAATTAAAAAATGTATAATTAAAAATGGAGAAAAATGTGTAAATAAAAACATTGTTTTTTAATTGTATCCTATATGAAACAAGCATTTACATAACATAACACATACATACTTAAATTTTACATAAAAATGATCACTAATTTACAAAATAAATGTAGTAGTTGTTAAGAATGATCTTTAGTTGTGTTGACGTATCAATAATATTAACGTTTTTCGCACGTTCAACATTTATTCAAAATTGACATTGAAACCAGTTCATTAAAACGTCGCGTTGGCGAAGGATCGGCGGGTTCACTTTTTCAATTTATTTCAAGAGACGTGTGTCAATTCAACTCCTTCTCCTGATGATGAGCGTTTAACGCTCGAAATTCTGGTCGTCCGAAATAACAATCTGTGAACAGAACCATCTAGCAAAAACGAATCTATAAACTTATTCTACCTTCATTATTTTTTTTTTTTCAATTTAAACCTTTTGATATTTTGTGTAGTAATTTTATGGTGAAGTCTTACCACAATCACTTCTACTTAAGGGAATTTAATATGTTAACAGTTATAATATCTTGCATTGGAATTAGTTAATGGGAGTTTTCTCATATCTCTTCAGTTTTTATTCAGAAATTTTTATAGATTCCAGTCTGTTAATACCTAATTAGTCGAAAGCTATTTCGTTAAGAAAATAGTATTTGAATGGAATCGCCCTTCGTGTGGCTTGGGTTCTAAGTCTGGAAGTAGAACTCCTATTCCGCAAAAATGGGAATAACATACCCCTATTCCCACCGGGAAAGTTTCCGGCCAATTCAGTGAAAATGGAGCTCCTCTTGAATGTCTTCTGATTCGTGATCACTGTGTTATGTTATACGCAGGACGGTTGAGCGAAGGCGAGAAAAGGAAAGCGACCGACGGGTGGAGTGAGATGGCAAATAACACCTGGATATACTCACGCTGACAGCCCTCACACCCCGGTAATAAGATTTCGAGGAAATCCGTTCCTATAGCTTTCTTTTAGTCCTGGGGAAAATCGACTATGCGAAAAAATACAAAACCGCCCTCTTCTTCTTTGCCATTCGTGCTAAAACCAATTTTCGTCTTTATGCATGCCGATCCGAGAAAGGGGTTCGGCTCAAATACCACAAGGAAAATCTCTGTCTAGGTTTGTTTTCACTATTTTTGTCTCTTTTGTAACAAAGACTAGACAATCCGTCAGACACTATTGTAGATGTACACGTACTTTTAAAAACACGAAAAGAATAATCAGTAATGGGCAAATTTAACTTATTGGTTGAAGTATTTAAGTGTATTTGTAATCGAGCAATGCCGACATAACGAAGTACAGTAGCTTAACATATTTTTATTTAGATATTTTATTTTAATTTATTTAATTCTTTTTTTAACAAGGAACCAATTTGATAATCTCTTTTTACAGCCCGAAAAATCTCTGATTACAAAGTTTTGGGAAAACCAAAATATAACTATTTTTTTTTTGCTTCAAAATGTATAACGTTAAAACGGCTCCAATTCACAAGGAGCTCCAAAGTATTTCAGAAATATACACCGCAGACCAAAGAAATAAAATAAAAGTCTTTTATTTTATTAATCTTTATGTAAGGTATTGGTTGAGATAAAGATTCACTGCCACGAGTGGGATTCGAACACACGACCTTCGGCTAAATACACCGCTGCTCTACCACTTAAGCTTCGACTTCGATCGACTCGGACGCCAACCTCCCATCACAACCCACCTTCCGACTTTCCATCCCTTTTGCCATTTTTCAAATGCCGTGTAATCTATTTGATTCTCGGGGACAAATAAAGTGGCCACGGAGAGCTTCAGTGAAGTATATTCCGGTTTCTTCCTAATCGATTAGGTTTCGTGGTCTGATTGACCAAATAAATTCTTTTCGACTAGTCAATCTTTAATAACTACTAATAAATTATTATTATTATTATTATGAATATTAATGAAGCCATTTTCAACTCTTTTTTACCTCAACCAATATCTTACTTAAAGATTAATTAATTGAAAGACGTAATTTTGTCAATCGGACCACGAAATCTAATGGATGTAAAACTGGTGATTTCATTCTTAATTTCATCTCTTATAATGTGCAAAATCTAAACACTTTTGATATGAACTGAAAATGGGAAATGTTGCTTTCCAGCTGTTATACAGTACAAACTGGATAATATTCAGAGGTTATCTGAATTTAAAAGAGGTACACACCAGAGAAAATATGAGTCCGTCTGATCAAAAATATCACACAGCCATGCATACACCCAACTCGGCTTCCATTTTTCCCAAACTACTCCGGCTTTCTCCACACAAATTTAAGGAAACTATTGATATATTCCAGTCGCAATATCTTGTTTGTTAAAAACTTATTGATTACTATCCCTACGAATTCCTGTTTTTTCGTGATTTGTCAGTTGTTTGTTTTCCATGACTGCGAGTTTTTATTTGAGTCTTTGGCTGTGTTTTAGTTAATAAGTCCCATAGCCTGTGAGGCGACGTCTGCCATCAACCGATTCCAATTCACTACTGATAAATTTTGAGGGCTCGTGCAAATAATATTGAATTTTGTGCTTTAAATTATTACTAATCGGCTTCCTTCTTAAAACCTCGTCATCTAAATGATGCTGTATATTCCAGATGTTCATCTAACATTTGACCAAAGTTATTTCACTTAAAATAGGACTTTCAACCACAAGACGTACATTCTACCGCTCCACTTCATCGGCGAGATTTATTTAGAAAGAAATTGAAAACTTTTCAATCAACCTTCTGTTACTGTTTCCTTCCATGATCCAAACTGAAGTAAACAGCAGGATTGTTTATAAACTGTCATCCCTTGAGCGCCGAGTGCGAACCGTCGCTTTGAGAAATCAGGGAATCTCGAAACAAGAATATCGAAAGACCGAGAGCCGAGTTGATTTCTCCATGCATTGAGAAAATGCTAATTTGGAATTCC
>CM077102.1:21040994-21085199 GCA_039619505.1 Cimex hemipterus
TTTTTTTCCATTACAATTTATTAATTCTGTATTGTCTTTAAAATTTGTTTACATTTCCGTACACCTTGGAAAATGGGCATGTGCTTGAAAAATTATTGCATCCATGTAAAGCTCTTCACTAATTATGAACTATTGATTAATAATTATCATTTGTAAATGAATAAATCGGTTAATACAGCTTAATATATTAGTAATTATTTTCCTGTTCGTGACACTAACCTCAACTTTCATAAATATAATTAATCAATTATTTAAAATAAAGCTACTCCAATACCCAAAAATATATATTAATAAATTCCATATGCTATGTATTTAAATAAATGTACAAAACAATAATGAATGGATAAAGAAATATTGTTTTTTATGACATAAATGTCATATTGCATGTCCATTATGCTACAATAACTAGAAATTTATTTTTTCATTTCGATCTTGACTCCGTCCATGTTCTTTCTTTCCCAGTATTTGCGTTAATTTAACGCAATTATAATAAAGGACACTACTAAACTTGTGTTGCAGAAAAATATTAAACATAATGGTTTGCGAACAAGTTCGCCATACGATTTAATAATTCATCGCTCACATTCAGTTTTATAAATAGTCTCATTTACTATCAGATTAAAATATTCGGACGGGTGGTACATTTCGAATAATGGATTACTGTAATCTCCGGCATTAAATAAAAAGTGTGATCAAAAAAAGAAGCTGCCGTTAGGCCGGAAAGGGTCTAACTTTTTATCGGGCAGTAAATACTGAGACAGAGAATGGTTAGGATCGGCAGAAAGCCTTGATCCTATGTTTTCTAGGTTTGAACGTTATACTCAAGGGTCAAATCAGGTCAGGACGCAGCAGTGTACATAAAAGTTGAGTGGGTAGAAATGGCATGGGGGCTGAGGGGGTGCCGATTGGGATGCTCTGGGTGATCCATCAGGGCCACAAAGTACTCCCTTTATAGTAAATACGTGAACCTACTCTTTACCCGAGGCATCTCTTTGCCCAAAAGGAGCTAGCCTGAACAAAAATTATACATGTATATGCAGTGTTCGCAAAGAGCCCATTTATATCCTTACATATTTTTACCACGTTTCCCAAAGCTAGTATTAAAGCTTTTTTTTACATTTACCCAATATTTCAAATCTCGTTAAACAATAACAAGATAAAAAATTAACATACAAGTAGTGTTCTTCTTTAAGAACTTTCCGCTCTAATTGAATTACAATATTTATTTTTATCTATATGTTTAACAATTAAACCGACATTTAGACGTTAAATTGACATTTTATATATATTTCATTTTTTATAAACAACTGTTTTGTTAAATATTCGAGATGAAAATAAACCTGAAGAAAAGTTTATTTGAGCTCTGGAGGTGTTGTAGTTCGATCGAAGATTTTTCTGCTCAGTAAGCCAATTTTTTCCTCCCGACTTTTTGTCTCTCCCTATCCTCTTATATTTGTAATCTATCGAGTTTGATTTTGGGCGAATAAATTTTAAATGATGATAATTATTGGGTTGTAACATGCTTTCGGCACTACTGTACAGTAGGGCAAGGAAATGAAGAAGACTTATTTCTGACAAATGTCTCCAAGTGCATGGCTTTATTTAAACTTGAATTTTGCCGTTATGTTGCCTTCCTCCAGCATAAATTATCAGTAATAACAGGCTTCACTACTGGTGAATTTCTCGTCATTCCGAACCGATAATCAATTAGTGAAAATCACGGCCTACTGCCTTAGCAGAGGGCCAGATCAAACTTTGCTCTTAGTCCCCTAAGGTCGGCAGCTCGCAGCAGATATCCGTTTCCCTGCCGGAAGGACAAGTTTCAGAATGCATAAGCCAACCTAGTTACATATCTTACCATTGATTTATTGAGGAGCGCATGGTTAAGCGCTCGCAAAGTTACGGAGTCCGTAAAGGGGTAAATCATAGTCAATAACGTGTAACTTTTATAATTCAATGAAACTATGTACTTTCCCACGATGGGATTGTAGTTGCCACTCAATCGATATCTCATTTTCATCTCATTTGGCCAGCCATATTGGAAAGTTAAATTTAACCAAGATTGAAAGCACTCTCTCCCTCTCTCTCTCCCCTTCCCATCCTCCCTCTCTCTTTTGTCTCTCACCTCTCATTCCTCTCTCTCACACCCTATCGCTTTCTCTCCCACCCTCTCTGTTTCTGGAGAAAAAACAGAATAAAAATACTTAGCAACGTAGCAACCTTTTTTTTACTAAAAAGCGTTAAGATTCACGAACAATGTACCATCATAAATAACAAATGTAAAAAATGAAAAATTAATCAAATATATTGAAAATATATACAAAAGAAATACTAAATTCAAAATATGTATAATCATCTCCTGTATCAATCTATATATTACGTTTAAATGTAAATATTTACACAGATATTAATTTATTATGTGCTATTTTGGTTGGTTTTAGTTTAAATTTAATCAATTCACTAGTTTTCGTGATACGCTAGACCAATTAATTTCTTTCAATTAGTTAAGGTGATTAGTTGGGATAAAAAAGTCAATGTCACGAACAGGATTCGAACCCACGACCTTCGGCTAGATACGCCACTACTGTACCACCAATTGAAAAATGGAAAAAAAAGAAGGAAAATTCAAAAGGTAGGGTTGAGATGGAAATTAGTGTCCGAGTGGATCGAAGTCACGATAGACCAGGTGGTAGAGTAGAGTCGTATCTAGCCGAAGGCCGTGAGTTCGAATCGCGCTCGTGACATTGACTTTTTTATCTCAACTAAAAACCTTAATTAATTAAAAGATTTAGTAGAGATTATTGACCGTTAATAGATAATTATTCAGATATCGTGAGATGTGGTCTGGTGTGATGTAGGTATCAGAAAAACATTTTCTTTATCGTGCCAACGTTTCGATCTTTTATTGAGATCATCTTCAGGGCCTGGCATATATAAGCATAGTTTACATTTAGAAAATACATATAGAATGTGGAAAAGTGAATTTATACAATCGAATCGTTGGCACGATAAAAAAAATGTTTTTCTGGTACCTACATCACACCAGCCCGCATCTCACGATATCCGAATAATGAAAAGATTTAAGTTTAATCATTTTTTCTGTTTACCAAACATCCCGTGATATACGTTCATTAATTCACTTTTTACATAGTTATTTTAGAATTATACATTTTTGACGTTTAAAAAACATTATTTTATATATCTACTTCAAGATTTTGTTTATTCCCTTTGTTTTAAACTGTAGTTATTGTAACTTAAAATATTCCATTGTTTATAACACGATTAAATTAGATCAGATATATTGTACATTGCACACCGCATGGTAAATTTAGGAAAATTTATTAGAGCTAAAAAATATGTATGTTGCATAATCATTTTGTTTGTTTATTGTAATTTATTTATTTTTGTACAATCGAACTTGTTGATGGTAAGAAAGGCCGATACGAGCTAAAATGTTTCAATTCATTTCAATTCTCTATCTTTCTATCTGTTATCCACCCATCCTTCCGTTTGGCGAAACAATTGTACAGTCGATTATATTTAATTGGGAATTGAAGTTCAATCAGTTATTCTAAGTTCAAGAAGCAATAGAAAATATTCGTTCACATATTATTTAAACGTTTTATTGAAACGGAGATCGTTTCAGGCAAAGGGTATTGATTAAGATTATCCATTTCAACAGTTAAGCGTTAAGTTACAATTAACGTATCATACCTAAGCTGACCCTGCTTTGACTGAAGTGGGGTAATTGTATTACCGTGTCGTGTCGCATTCCAGGGGATTAGGAGTCCTCTCACAGCCCGTTCAAGCTGTGCCACTCCTAGATTGATGTAACTAGCCTGGAAGCATTTCCGACGGCACTTACCTATTCGGTGCAAATCGCTTTATCTGTCCAGAGATTTGTGGAGGAACGCTTTTTAAAACATTACCGAAAAATATGACGCTGAAGGGGTTTGAAAAAGTCATTTCCCCCTCATTTACCATTAGCTCCCAAACCCTCCGAAATAAAGGGTTCAATCAGGCCCGATGCCAAAATAGGAGGGAGGAAAAAAGGCCCGGGCATTAAATAAAATCTAAAAGCCCAAGATGTCCTTCTTTTTTTTCTAGTACATAAAACAGTATTTTATTCAAATAAGGAGAAATTTAAAACGTAAAAACTGGGTTATAACAAAATTATGACGAGTTTATAAACTCATAAAATTATTTCTTAAAATGTAAATACAATTGAAGAATAATGTATTTATGTTAATCTTAAAATTTTTATATTGTCGATTACAATAATAAACCCTTTTTTTATATATGTTACATACGTTAGTTACTAGACGATTTTAAAGTCTGTAAGTTAATGTAAGTATGTAATGTTTGTAAAAAAATTACAAGGCATAAACAGTTGTAAAAGCAGAAATCTAGTATCGAAAATGTGTTTTGATGGATATATTTTTGATAAATGGTAGCTTATTATGATGAGAGCTAATCTGTTTTCAAATAATAAACCGTTCGTCAGATAATGTTATAAATATGTACGGCCGTATGCATACATTTGTTTTCAGCCATTTTCAGTTAAAAATCAAAATTTTTAATGTTGGAGTAAAAATATTGTTCATATATCTTCACATGGGGCAAACTACCTGCATACCCGTTCTGAAAAAATTATTATTATTGTTATCATTTAAAACATGTTAACTTTTGCTTAATTAATTAATTATAAAATAATTTATAAAATGATGTTTTTGGGTTAAGATTATGCCGGGTGGTTTAAAGGAACGATTGCTCCTTCTTTTAGGGCGTGATTATCCCCTGGAGGCCGGAGATCAGTCTCAAAATCAAAGGAATTTCAGCTTGGAATAAATTAATTACACAATTATAGAGGGACACCTCTGTTTGTATCTTAGAAGAAAATGTATATTCTTAGGAAATCGGAAACGTTATATAAAAAAATAAAAATAAAACATAAGTGAACAGAAGATGATTCTTGGTTACAAACTAATAATTATACATAAAGGAAACAATTCAGGCCTGAAGGGCAAAAACGAAAATATTGATCTTTAAATAAAAATAATGGAAATGACAGAACTATAAATCAAAGTGTGTGCCTCACAACAGAAATAAATTTTATAATAAAGAAAGAAAAACGATACTGATCTGTTTTGATGGGCTATCAGCTGGATTTTTTTCTACTCTCGTTCTATTCGCAATGCCTAGGCTAGACTGAACTCGTCTATCCTTGCCTCTACATGGAGGGGAGAGCCAGGGCATAAATTGTTGTCATAAGATATTTAATGTTTATCAGAAAAAAGTGCAGCTGTTTTTTAAATTTAATGTTGCCATCTCCGTTTAATGTTCTCTGGCATTTAATTTCAAAAGCTTTTATAGTTTTCATTATATTTTTATTATATAAATTTCATTATATTTTTTCATTCTAATTTCATTAACGTATACCTCAACGTTTACTTACAACTTATTTCTACATGCTTTGATTGTTCAAGTCATTTTTGGCTTCCTTCCGCTCTTCTATATTCGCCGTATATATGTTACATTGATATCTATTCGTAACTGTAAATGCTTGCCAAGTGACTTGACCAATTAAATTTTAACATTCGAGCCATTTCCTCATTTCCGTCTTTTCACCTCACGTTTTGTCTTATTGCTTTTACATCATTCTTTTTTATATTGATTATTATATCAAGAAGCGTTGTGTACGAGAAAAAATATCTTTCATAATTGCTGTTTTATTTAGAATAATAATAACTCTAAAATCATCTATACCACTGAAGTATAATTTTTGTTTCAAATAATGCTTCCCATTTTCCTTGTGCTTATAAAATATCAAGGAGGAAAATCAACTTCGGAACCAGTGTTGTGTTGTTTGAATTGATTGGAATTTTACAGCAATTTAATCGTCTCAATTTAGATTAGAATGCTTTTGGTATTCGTATTTTATGGGCCGACAAACATCAAGTGGCCATCACCACCCCTTTAGTCTTTAATTTTCTTATTTTTTTTATTTATGTTTTCCTATTGCCCATCTTTGTCACTTCATATTTTCCTTTACTCGAAGATTTTATGGCAAACACTCGAAATTGACGAATTGGGGGTCAATCGTAATTTTATAAATGACAAACGTGTTAACATAAGCAAGAGATAGCATTTGCTACAATTTACTATACAGAATTACAACCGTAACATATTTTAGATCTTTTTTTTCTACTGCCTTAATTTCTGCTCATATTTTGTTCTTACAGCATTATATTACATTTAATTTATTTTTATTGGGTTTCATGGTCCGCTAGACCACATAAATTATTTTCCATTAGTTAATCTTTAATTAAGGTTTTGACTGAGCTAAAAAAGTCAGTGACACAAGCAGTATTCAAACCCACGAACCTTCCGCCAAATACGCCGCTGCTCTACCACTAGAGCTGTCGTGGCTTCGATCCACTCGGACACTAACTTACCATCTCAACCACCCCTTTTGAAAAATGGAAAATAGGGAAAATTCAAATGGTCATAGGTTGAGATAGTAGAGTTGTCTGAGTGGATCGAAGTTACGATAGCTCAAGTTCTGTGACTTGTTTTAATTCAACAAAAACCTTAATTAAAGATTAATTAATTGAAAATCATATTTAATTACTTAGACCGTTTGGTTGTATAATTTTTGGTGGTTGTTTTAGAAATGCAGTCAGAACTTTTTAAACCAATTTTTACTCAACAAATATATTTACCGATATTTCGGCGGAACTTTTGTACGCCGACAAACAAAAACTCTTTACTTTTTAAAAATATTTTTATTTATTTTTAATATATTCAACATTGAATAGAATATTATAATTAGTCCCCAAACTGCATATATTAAATAATCATCAATTATGAGTTTAATTATTGTTCAATTTATTATTGTTTAATAATTTACTATTGTTTAATTATTTAATATAAATCTACTGTTGTATATAAAAGTTAACCCTTTTTTTATGAGACAACCAATAACGATGAAAAATAGGGAAATAAAAAGGTTTTTTCTTCCACAGACGAATTTTTCATTAGTCCAGCATCTGGCCGGTACCGATGTCCGTTACCCAGTCCAATGTCTGACTACAACCCTCCATCTCTAAAATCAGAGATTATACCGAAAGGAAGCGCAAAAAATATTTTAAAAAACTGACCGAGGAAGAACGGATGGAGTGTAATTCCCCGCTGCGCTGAAAAACACTTTTCCCTCGGATTTCCTTCCATTGGATTAGTGAAGCGAAAAAGAATTAGGCCCATTTGGTAGAGTATTGTTCGAGAGAGTGTGTCGTGGGTGGCGGTAAAAGGGGTGCTGGAGGGTGGTCCACCAACCAGATGTGACACTTAATTGAAAAGTGTTGTGACAGAGCTGCTACCAGCCTATTCCATAGGCACCGTTCTTTCTTTTCCCCATCCGCCCTAACAAACGATCAGCTAAAACGTCACGGATATACTCTATACTATCAAAAATTACAAATAACACGACATGCCTATCATTCATATATGAACAAAACAACGAACTTGTCAAGCAGATAAAAATTATCCTTTTTATACCCAAAAATTTTACAAATTTATTTGTTAGTCATTTCCGTTCATACGGTCTATCAGGTGCTATTCTGCCAGTTGCCATTTTACAGCTACTTGCATATACGATGCTAATAATTTAGAGAAAAATTATAAATTAAGATCTATGAATTCCGAGCTAGCCTTAGAATTTCATAAGCAATTCACAGGGGATCGCGATGGCCTCGTTTCACCATGGCAGCGGTTCTGGAATATTAGTTGAGTATTATTTAGAAACAGTATTGTTCATTGGTTCTGATACCTCGTCCATGTCACCCAAATGTATTTAGACCCCCTCAAATTACTAAACTTCAAGTAATAACCAATAACATACAACTGTAATGTGGTTATACAACATATTGAATGCTGTGTGGTTTAAAGATAGAAAGTTAATTGTGGATAAGGACAATTTATGTACAAATAACAACCAGAGGAAATATTCGTACATATATTTCATAATAGACATTTGGATCAGATTTTTTAACAACTTAAAAATAAATTTAAATCGGTTAGGTTTCGTGGTCCGATTGACCAAATAAATTCTTTTCAATTAAATAATCTTTGATTGAGGTAAGAAGTCTGTGCCAGGGACGGGATTCGAACCCACGACCCTCGGCTAAATAGCTGCTGCTCTACCGCTTGAGCTACCGTGACTTCGATCCACTCGGACACCAACCTCCCATTTCAACCCCACCTTTTGAATTTTCCCTCCTGTTTGCCATTTCAAATGTCGGCTATTTGATTCCATCGAATGAACGTGTGGATCGAAGTTACGATAGCTCAAGTGGTAGACCAGCGGCGTATTTGGCCGAGGGTCGTGGGTTCGAATCGTCTTTTTCATCTCAACCAATACCTTCCTTAAAGATTAATTAAGTGAAATAAATTTAAATGTTTTTGGTGTAAGCAAAAATTAAAAACATTCCTTACAAAAGTTTCAGTTTTTATCCACGAAGAAACTCATACTTAAACAATAATTCATTACGTACGGGACATAAAAAGGTGGCTTATAAAAATAAAGCTGATATTTACAATTGTGTTATTTTATCTTCACGATGTTGGCCCATGCCCAGTTTATAACTCATGTTATGAAATTGACAGTCTCTTTCGCTTTATAGCAGTTTTACGAAGTTAGCTGATACACGGTGAAAGAGATTTAGGGCTTACACACTGGAAGGTGGTTCAGTCTCAGAATACATCAATATTAAAAATTGCTAGGTGCTTATAAAGTATTGTAAAGAGGCGTTTAAATATAGGGTGTTAAGAATTTAGTTTGTTTTGTTAAAGAATAAAAATCCTTTTAATGTGCAATATTAATTTATTCTATACGAAATTAAACGGGGGTTCCTTTGAATGCCAATAATAAATTTATTTTAAATATACAATTATATGTCCTGTTGTATCAGTAGACTCTACAGCCGTTCAATAAAATCGTGTTGATGTCTATGTAAAATTATGTATAAAAATAAGTAAAATATGCAATATTTGTAAATAAAAACCTTTTGAATTGAATTTAAAAAAATTGCATTCCAGCTTCAACTACGCCAAACTTGTCGCATCTTGCGTTCAGATATTTCCGATTTAAGAAAAAATTAATAAATAACAAAACTCAAACTGATGCAAAACCAAGAGAGTGCTACAAGGGTGTATATTAGGGCTTGTTCTATACCTGCTCTTTAATAATTAATCTAGATTGTATTAATCTACCAGAAAACAAATGAAATGCTGCAACGATTGTTCAGGCTTATATGGCGGTTGTGGAATAAATTGCTGAACCAATAGGAAAATGAACACCTCATTCTCCTCAATTTAAAAATGGGCAGCAAAATGGAAGATTAAGATAAATGAAAGTCAATCGGTTTATGTGCGCTATAGCAATTTAAAAAATTATAACCTCTGAAACAATCAGCAAAAAACATTGTATGACATTGGATTCTTGGGACGGTGAACACACGTAAAAAACGAGCTCAACAATTAATTCCGAACGATGTACTGGTTGATAGACAGGAACTCCCTAGTGTCCATTGAAATCTCTTTGGAAAAAGTATTGTAAAGTGGTTCTGATCTGTCGTCCGCGACCTCACACCGATGTCCTCCTGTCCGAGAGAAATTGTTTTATTTTAATCAACAACCTCTCTCATAATAAACACAAAAGAAACATACACACAGTCAAACCTAATCTCAAGACTACCAAATCTTTCAAAACTTCGAACAATACGCCAACAAAACACGTGATCGAATGAGTTTTAACTGCAATTTGCAACATATAAACTTAGAAAGCTGCACAGCCTTACTAAAAACATGCATCAAGCTAAGAAACTTTCATTATGAAGTATTCAAAAGACCTAATCGACAACATCAAACATAAAAATAACAAAACTATAAACAAAAGTCGAACAAACGGAAATCACACAGATCCAGCGCTGAGGAAGGCGAAAAGTCAAACGCTCTTGACAAACCAAACAAACAAGGCTTAGCAGTTGGAATAGCGAAGCTACAGACTCATTGTAGTTGAGATTTGTTTGATAGAATGATACTGAAAAACGAGACAATATGGATCACTACTTAAATTAATTTTATACATCCTTTAGCATTTTTGATTATAATTTTTTTAAGTTGTGAAAAACCTAATGATTTTAAAACTAATAGAAGTCATTTCGGTCTTCTCATAATTAAAAAAAAACTCAATCCTTTGATCCCAAAACATTAAATTTAAAAAAGTTTCATAAACTGGCCTTATAAAATTGTATCTTAAAATGAGAGTACCTTAAAAGAAAAATTTCATAAAATATTATACAAGAAAATAATTAATACTAGGTTTCATCTTGGGAAATTAAAATGGTAGATAACCTCATTTTCGAATTGGCGACAAACTTGGTTTTCTCTTTGACCGCTGTCATTTTAGAGAGCGGTTCATATAAGTTTACCAGGCATTCTGCAGACTATTTGCTCACATCCATACAATATTTACTTCAGCCCTAAGTCAACCACTCATAAAACATATGAAAAGTATTAAAATATTTTTAAAAAATAAAAGAAACGTCGCTTCAAAATAATGGACAAGCTTAGAGATGTTTTTACGAACCTCTTAAACCTCTTTCACAACAAAATATTTACGCCTCTCTTCATCAAAACCTTTTTTTTTAGATTAAATATACGCTTTTTTCACAAAAAAAAGTATCTTTTAAGCTAACTTTTAAAAAATTGAATTATTAAATTTCATTTTAATATTATCAATATTTTATAAGACAACGAAAAATTGATTATGGTATACCTTTATTTAATTATAAGCTAAACTTTTTTCCAAATGCATTGGTTTGTCTTTGATGTGTTTTGCATTGCTGGAATGTAAATCCCACATGATTAAAAGTAAAATCAAAGCTAGTTTAGTTAGCTAATTAAGCAACTTGGAAAATATATGTTATGGTTATACCTCTCAGATTAGATCATTTATTATAAAATGAACAAAATGAATAAATTATGTTCTATTATGCTTGTATTTGTGTGCATAATGCAATTCAAGCCACCGATTTAGCTTTTATTGATTGGTATAATAATAATTGCTTAAAACTGAATTTTAAAGGTGTTTTTTCAATGGATTAAAAAAAACAATAAAATATCAATCCATTCTATTTTGATTTTAAATTGTAACCAGAGACTGTGTCCGCAATTAAAGATATTGGTATAACATTTACGCTTGACCTGAAATTTGTCCAGCATATAACCAATATTGCTAATGAGGCTAATAAATTGTTAGGGTATGTGAAACCTATTTGCCATCCTCATCACAAATGCATTCTGGGCCATGATTCGGAATCGTTTAGAATATCCTAGTCATAGCTTTCATATCGAAATCAATATCGTAGCAAACTTGTTATACAACGAAATTCATTTATAAAATATGTTCAAATAAGTCGTTTTCTGTAAACGTTATGATTTTTTAATGGTCAAATATGTTTTCACACTTTAATTAGTACAAAAGAAATGGCAATGAAAGATAAATACCGTGATTTACACATAATTAGAAAAAATTTGATCTTGCTTTTACACTTAATGCGCTTCCTCCAATATTTGTGTTTGAAATTCACATCTAGTCTTCTGATAAATTTCGTCAACCCGTCAACCCATTATATGTATCCGTACATACAATAACAAGTTTAGTTGAAGGTCGATGGGTACTTAATTTTCCGCCATCAACTATACTTACAAAACTAAACGAAATGGTTAATACGTTTGTGCGGAAAGTTTCAACATCTTCATTTATTGTAATTTACTATTTTTTTTAAATCACAGGTAAGCATATTTTACTGTTGTTAAACATTAAATTTTCATGAGTGACAATGACTTTTGAGAAATTGAGTCTATGTGTTTCCTGATTATTCAGTGTGATGTTGGTTTCAGAAAAACATTTTCTTTACCGTGCCAACATTACGATCTTTCAATTAATTAAGGTATACTGTGTGAGGATAAATCTTATACAATAAACAACTAAATATAATATAAGCTAGACAATATATTTAAAAAAAAAGAAACCTCTTCTTGGCATGAAACAAACAAAAATTTTACAATGTTGGAGAATTATCTTTTTAGCTCAACGGTAATCTTTTACCAGGCAATGTTCAGAGTTAAAACTTGAAACAAAATACAAAATTAACCGAAATGAATGGAAAGATATAAGTACACTCAATCTTTCACTACGGCCCAAACTTTAAAATCAAAGCCATCTTTCTGCCAGCGCACTCCTTTCTAGATTGGGGTGTATCTACTCTTTTTTGTCCTTTCTCGTCCACAGTGCAGATTCCTTTCTTCAGAACGATCATCACAATAGTTGAGATAAAAAGTCAATGATACGAGATTCGAACCAACGATCTTAGGCTAGAGACGCTGCTGTTCTACTGCCTCGAATCCCGCTCGTGCCATTGACTATTTTATATCAACTATATACCCTAATTAATTGTAACATATTAATGGTCAAGCGGACCACGAAATTAGTGAATTTAATTAAAGTTACGATCTTTATTGAGATCACCTTCAGGGCTCAAAGTGCTTGTTTACTGTGATTATGCCGTACTTGCGTGCCTTGTTTAGAGTGCTCATCGACTAACGGTCACTAATCACCAAACATCTGTTTACATTGGAATAATAGGGGCAACCTTTTTGCAAGTGCACACCTGCCGTATTTACAGGACCAAGAAAAACCTACTTAAATTGTAAACAAGAACTTTGTAAAATAATAAAAGTTTGTAGTCTAAGTAATGTTGTATTACGGTTGCTTATGCTTATCACACAAAAAACAAATGAATCTAATAGGAATTTCAGAACCTTTTCCATTTGTGCAATTAAACTTACAGTAGGATTAATTTGTATGAGAATTTATAGAATAAAGTCGAGAAAAGTTGAAGTAACCTAAAAATTGAAATAAATCGGATACAATAAACAATCATACTTTGAAAAATAAAATCTTTCTAGTTCAGTTTGACATACTTGATAGCCTTTGGAAACAGTGGCGTCTATTCACAGGACATTGTATATATAAACATCTCAATATATCGAGAAAAATTTTCAAATCGGACCCGCCTGTGTGGATCCAAAGAATATCTTACGTAAGTGCATATTGCATACGGGGGTTTTAGGCCAGAACATCTTTTCTGGTGTCCCTCTGATCTGAGGCTAATTTTTCCATATACTTTAATGTCAGCGAGATCTCGATAATAAGATCTGGCAATGTACCGTTACCTGAGTGTTTTTGCCAAACAAATTTAGGACGAGGGGATCCAACTAACATGTGTTTCAGAGCCTACAATGTACTCGTGGGGCTTCAGTGCACTGGAGGTAGTATGAATCTTCCGGAAATTGAACGAGACCAAGAACAAACATCTATTCTGTGCATAAATTATATAATAAATATATGATAGTGGAACTTTGTTTTAGTTTTAATTAATAAGTAATTATAGTATAAAAAATTCATTTAGTTATTTATTTTACGACTGTATGTAAAATGCACATGCAAAAATTATGATTTTTGCAATTATATACACATGCGCATACAAATAATAAATGCACATTGCGTTCGGTGGCCACAACGGTTTAGTCGTTGACACGGTAAGGTAAATGTAACTGGGTTGGAATGTACCGGACCTGCATTCGTACCTGACATAATTTCAAACTCAAAATTTTCAAAAACACCGGCACCGTGAGTCCAAACAAACGCGTTGGAAGGAAGGGTTGAGCTGGACAGGATGCGAATTAATGGGTTGTCATGAGAGATTAGTTTGGAGTGAAATTTATTGTAGAGGGACCGTGCTAGGTTTGAGACGTAGAGTAATATGATCGGTGGAATGGAGCATTAACTATTTTACGAAGGATTTTGGATTATAAGGATTAAATTTTGCTAAAATTAACAAGTCCGTAGGTCAATATTGGAGCGATTAGGGTAGAGTATAATTGTTTTTTGATAAGCAAGTTTAGATCATTTGTCAAGTAGGCTCTTCAGCAATTTAAACCTATGGTTACAGTCATTTCGTTTTAGTCGGATGTATGGACTTCACTTATGCCTTTTGTCCAAGTAAAGTCCAAGATAGCGTATACTGTTCGCTGTAGGAATGAGCTGCCGGATAAATAGACAGGGGAGAGAGTTTTACTATTAAAAATGAAAACTGTGTATTCACAGTTTTTATTATTTAACTTGATTACCCATTGTCTCAGCCATGGTTCAATCATATGAAGATGATAGGTAAAAGGAGGTTGCGGATAGAAGTAACGGGATCGATGTTTGGGGAGAGGATTGCCGTGTCATTAGCGTATGTGAAGCTTAAGTTGTAGGAATGTAATGGTAGATCAGCTGGAAAGACGGAGTAAGGGAGCAAGTGTAAAATGAAAAAAGTTCAAATTTGATTTTTTCAAATTTTTCACATTTGATTTAGTCACAGATCTACAAACTTATGTATTATAAGTTACATCTGGAAAAATAAAACTTTGTTGTAATTTATTGGGCTTCTTGTCCATCTATTTTTCTAAAGCATAATATAAATAAATAATCATGGCATGTATGATGAGAATCAAACTTATGGCGTGAAGTCAGTATCAGCCCAAATCAAGATACTATATATATTAATATAGAGAACAAAAAATTAATTATTAAACACTGTAACGTTAAGAAAGGTTGAAGGTAGGGGATGGAAGTTGTTAATAGCCGGACAAATTGAAGGGATAATCCCATGGCTTTAGGCCTCTCCAATAAAGAGTGGATGTGGCTCAAACCCCGTGGGATTATAACACGGCCCCCATAGAAGAGGTAGCCATGTTAATTAAATACTCAGATATTTCTGTCTCCGTCAATTTTTCACGGAATTTTCCATGGGGCGAGAGGTTTCTGGAAGGAAATCTCTATATAAATTGCCGGGGTGAGTCTGTTAATAATTCACTTTGAAGTTTTGAGTTGAAGTTTAGACGGTCCCTGTTAAAATCTCACGCATCATCGACCCACTTAGACGGTTGCTTACGATAAAAGATGAAGGAAGAAAACCTTATATCGTAACGAGTTTGGATACTTAATTACAATACTTACTCATATTTTATCCAAAGGTTCTCTTTGAAGTTACTTTTTTTACATCGTATGACTTCAAATTGTTAAATTTGGGTTTATTGATGTTTTGAGATTTAGGAAAATAAGTTGAAGAGAATGCCCAAATGATTATCAACTTTTATACGTCTCATTAATACGCCTTTGCCAATTCGCCGAGCAACCAAGCCGAGACAAATGAGAATATCTTCCTTAATATTCCTAACGGCACCCAGGTCCTTACACTTCCGATAATTAACTAGTCCAACCCCCACTGAATATTAATCCATTTATTGTCCATCGCCCGTGTAATTTGCCGTTAGGTAATTGAAGAACTCCTCTTATTATTAATACATGGGTGAGGGGTGGCTCCTCGGTAATGGGTTTAATCATGTTTGCTCCAGAGGTTTTGCAGCAATCCGAAGGGTCGTCCTTCGACGAAGTCGCAATAAACTAATTAGCACAGCCTAGATAAGGAAACCGTGATATTAATTCCCTAGGACATTTGTACATTGAATTCTTTGTAAGAAAAGTATATAAATATATTACCGAACCCCGTAAGGACTATGAAACTGATATGTCAGTTTCTACATGTCACTACAACTTGTGTACGAAGGGTAGATAAACTTTCAGATCCCATCCAAACTTTACACGCCGGTCCATAACCCCTTAAAAAATGATAAGGAAAAAAACGGACGTTGGGAACAAAAGGAGTCCACAAACGGCGATGACTTCCGCTTTTTGTATATAACTTCGTTGATATGCTTTTCATATCCTGGCCTCACTGGACGGAATATGACAGAATAAAGTCAAAAATCTAACTTTCGTCATTTTACTAAACCCAACAATTTTCTTAGTTATTTATAGGTTTCGTTTGATTTGAATTTTTGAATATTGAATCAAAATAATTGAGAGAGGGTTTAGAATAATAAATTGCATTTAATAAAAACTCATATGTTCTAACGAATTTATGTTTTTAATTTTATTATTACCTCAATATTGCCCTAGAGCGAAAAATCGATTGTTTTTTTTAATTACTTTTATTTTTAAGAAATAAAAAATAACCCCTTAGACCCCTTCTATCGCACTATCCATTTTCTCACTTGAAAGGAAATCTCCAAGCTACTGAAGACACGTGGGAACGTTGTGGGGAAGAGTTCTGAAAAGAAGTTAGACAGATTTAGATGTTTAGATAGTTTTTATATGAACAAATGGTAATCAAAGGTCCGAGTGGATAGCAAGGTTGCATACGAAGTTCGGTGCTTGGCCTATTGTCGAAGGGCTTTGGAATGTCTGGATTCTTTAGAGGTTGTAAAGCATGGTAATTTTATATACATCAACATTAGTTGTAGTAGTTACGTGTAAATGAGGTGTTAGTTTTCTATAATGAATTTTGGAATGAATGGAGTCAAGTAGTATTTTATAGTATTTTTCTGTCTAGTTCGATTTTTTGAGTCTAGTATTCGAAGTAGGTATTTTGCCTTTGTTACGACCCAAATAGTGGACCACATTAGTTACTCGGAGAGGATCAGCGTTGTTGTAGAAATGAGGAGAAATGACACAAAGTTACTTGATGGAATTTGGTTTAGTCGTGATCGATCATCCATTTCATCCTTCCGAACGAGAGATACGATCTTGTAGGTTTCTGGTGGTATTGGATGGTCTGCGAGTGGTTGAACCAAAATTGAACTGATCAACTGGACGTTTTACGACGGGCTGTATATTCTCGATGGTTTACTTTTCACGTGAGAGAATTATTGGCATTCTTACACGACTAACCAAAATTGATGTACATCATTTAAATAAATCAAAACACCACACCAACACGACTAATGAACAAAAATGTTTTTATTCGTTTGAAGTAACCGAAGAACAAAGATAATGCCGACACACCCCATTACCTAACAATAGGACTTGATTTCACATATCCACACAGTCTAAGTCACTGATAATGTGAAATTCCTAAAAGCTTCGACCTGACCAATACTGCAAGGATAAGCTGATCAGAATAATCGTTAGCGACCAAATTTCGGCTATTGTTGTTTGGGTATTGGATAGCAAACATCGCTTCGCCGTGAGAGTTTCGACAAAATGTAAATTAGTACTACTGTAACAAGTCATGGCCACTAAGAAATTCTAGTATAATACGGCGTTAAAAGTGGCCATTTACTGCTTAAACTAAGCAGAAGTAAACATTAATTTCCCTCTTGTTAATTAGGAGGGCGGGTTGCTTCAGGTAAGAAGGAACGTATGTGCCTCCGCGTGTGTAAGAGGTCTGCTCGTTTTGTATTCAGTGTGTTTAGACTTTCCTTTGAAGGTGTCAAAAGGGTGGGTTTACACACTTGCACTGTTTGACACATCCAATTCCCCTTTGTTGTCCCCCATTTAATTGATCCCACCTGTCCAGAAACAAGAGCTCCTTGGGAATTTCCATTTTGTCTCTTGATAATAGTGCAAACGCGACGTTAATATTGAGTTAATTTAGGCTTTATTCGTCGTGTGGTAATCAAGAAAATACATCTGTAGAATTATTCTGACGATGATAATTATTCAACAACGGTCTAATATCCCCTAAAGACATCGGGAATAAAAGATAACGCTGAAACACGCACACCATTCACGACGACCTTATAAAAGATGTCGAAACTCGTCTGACAAACGAAGACAACGAGGGTAGACAGGCCAAAATGGTCAGTAACGACTAAATTGCAGGTTCAGCCTGACAGACTACATACAGCAAAATTTTACCCTATACGTATATTATATCATGAATTTTTTCAGTATTTCAGAATGACTCAAGGTTATAGCTTTTACTACAAAATTATGGGTATATTTTCTATATTTGGTAAATAAAGGGAAAATCAGAGGAAATAATAATTGGAGATTCATCTTACCGTGAACATGAATAGTTATCTCTTTTTTTTCTTTGCATTTACAAATAAATAATTAATAATATAAACATGAAATAATTCAACTTTTGAATTATACATTTGACTGTAGTTGATAAATTCAGTGAGTTATAAACTCATTATCCGTCATTTATAATAGTTTTTACAAGAAGAACAAAAGGACTTAACACAGCTTCAAATTTTAAAGAAATTTGTATCCCCTAAAACCATCATTCAAACAAATTTGAAACTTATATGTTACCCATATGAACTATGTCATTATCGTAAACAATCAATTAGTTAATTTATTTAACGATTTTCTAGAAAAATTAACTTTAACCAATAGTTCTTTTGTGAGTGAGTGGAAGTTAAAAAGAATAACAACATACTTTTAAGTAGTTACTTGGATGTGTTCGGCGACGTTGTTTGTCATTTAACAGAAATATCTTTTTTTATACTTTGTCATGATTTACTAGAAGATTTTGTAAGTTACGTGCACGAAGATGCGTTAAAATAATATCAAAATAAATATTAATAACTTTGTTTTTATAAGCTAGGGAGTAGTTAGTATTTAGATAATTGTTTCTAATTCCTAAACTTCACATGATATATATGTTTGTGTTTACTGAATTTCCAATTTTTTCAAAGCATTTCAATTATGTTAAATGTTGATGTTAGTTCAAATAAATATAAGACATATAACTGAAAGTTGTCAGGAATTTTTGCTCTCAACTTTTATGAGTGAGTGTTTTACGTCAAAGTCTAAACCTCAACGTTTATATCTTGCTAAAAACAGATATCATTTAGGCAAAGTTTAATATGTCATCGTATAAATAATTAATTATAACTGAATACGAGTCATGAAAGTTAGTACTCACCTGAACCCAATTCTGGCTTCAATCTCAAACGTCCAGCATTGGATCCTTTGAAAAGCAATAGCCGGCACCAGGCCGTCGACAAACGTGAAATTCGGTTTATTGCAATTCTAAATGAGTTTTGCTCTCTCGTCTGAATGTTATTGGAGGAAGTAATTAATTTTCAAATTCTTGGGACATAAAAGCAGACGCTTCGCTTAATTACGGTCACAACTCTGGCCAGAAAGGATATCGCGAAAGGTGGAAATTAGTAGTAGAGCTAACTTTGTCATGAAAACCGGAATATCGTTTACAAATTTTTTTTTAAAATAATTTTGACTATAAATGTTTTTGATTGACACCATAGCCAATATGATTGTCCCAATATATGTTCTATAAAATGCATGGCAACCCATTGGTAAAAAATAATTAAATTTAGGGATTTTTTAATCAATTTTAAGTTTTTTAAATTTTATATTTGTTAAACATTTATTTACATTTATAAATGCTTATGTACAATTATAAAATATATTCAAAGTAAAGTAATTCTTGTTAGAAAGGATTGTTCTCACCTACACGGCCAAAATCTTTAACAAATATTTTCGAAATAAATCGCAAATAAAATTTAATGATTTGTGACGGGTATTCATTTGTACAGAAAATAGAAATTGTTAGTTCTCTCTTTTTATACCGGCACTGGCTATTTAATTAATTTTTCTTTAGAAAGTTTAGAAAATTCGGAAAGAGAGAGAGATAGAGATAGATAGATAGATAGAGATAGAGAGAGAGAGAGAGAAACAGAGAGAGAGAGAGAGAGAGAGAGAGAGAGACATAGTCGGGTATTGTCTAATTTAGATTTTTAAAAATAAAATTTATGTTTTCAAACTGATACAATAATAATAATAAATGACTATTCAGATATCGTGAGATGCGGTCTTCTGTGTAATTCTGCCATTCTTGCGTGTCGTGGTGAGAGTGGCAGTGAGCCCTGAAGATGATCTCAATAAAAGATCGAAACGTTGGCACGATAAAGAAAATGTTTTTCTGATACTTACATCACACCAGACCGCATCTCACGATATCTGAATAATTATCTGTTAACGGTCACTAACTCTACACATAATAAATGACATTACAATACAAAAAAGGGGCCACCATTGATATTTTTAATTATCTCTTAGGCCATCTTATTACAACAACCTAACCTAAGAACCAGGACGATTAACATCCCAACAACGTTGTCAGAAGAGTCTTCCATCGCTACCGAGAAACTGGAGGTTACTCAAGAAAGCATGAATCAGATCGCCATCGTGTCACATCAGATGAGTTTTTATTGTTTACTCTACATATTTTCATTGGTGGTTGATCTGCCTTCTCAGCCCAAATATGTGTTTTCTTTCCAAACGTAGATCGGGGATGAGGCCAGCCCTCTACATATTAAATGTACTCCGTAATCGGCATTCTGGTGCTGTTGAGATCAAGCAACGTTTTCCACATCTTAAACATGTTAACATCAGTTTACACATTATGAGCGAAGATTTTCAGAAGCTGGATTACATAGAGAAGGCCTGCCAATGGTTCAGACATCGCAGAGAAATCGCATCAATTGATCTGAAAAAGATTGGACTATTGTCTTGTTTTCTGATAAGTCGAAGTTCTATTTGAGAACTTCTGACGGCCGAGAGAGGAATGGAGAAGAACAGAAAAGATATCACCCCCGCATCATTTTTCACTCTGGAGTGGCTTTGATGTTACGATGGCTTTCTAATCGATACATTAAAGATTTGATTCTAGAAGTTGTTCCTCATATGCCACAATAATTAGCGACGGTTTTATGTTTATGCTTGTTAATGCAAAGCCCTACACAACGTTGGTGACTATCTCGAACTTGGGCTCGGTTCAATGTTTGGAGTGAATTGTATCCAGTCGTGGCCTAAACCCTATCGATAATCAAGACCGTTGGGACAAGTCAAAAAGGTAAAATTCCGCCAGTGATTTCAGATAATTTGGAGGAATTATGAATGATGCTGTCGGAGTAGTATGAGAATTCGAATGCAAGCGGCGAGTAACCCAAAGAAGAAGAAACCATACGTACTGAATTAAATATTTCTTCATTGTTTACATAGTTCACTTTTTGGTTGTAAAAAAATAAAATAAGTTATTTTATTCTTTTTTTTAAATATATAGTAAAAAATAAAAAAATTGAAGGATTGCATATAATTAGTTTAAAATAATGAGTGTGGTATAATATTGATGTAATATGATTATGTGCCCTGTTATTACGTTATTGTTTGTATTAAATCAATTATTCCACGAATTTTAAATACACTGTGAAATATGATAAGAAATACACGTACAAAATATTCGTGCCGTTTTGTTTTATTTTACATTTTTAATTATTCGAGAGTGCGTTTTGAAAGTTACTTAATCCCCAGGGGAGATTTGTTTGCCACCATTCTTACCCCAGATTTAGAATAATCCAACTGCTCTGTTATAACTTACAAAGATAAACGTAGTTTCCTATAAACTTGATATCGAGAGGATCCGTGAAGACAGATAACGATTTAATCCTTCAAAAGATTCTTTCCGAACCATTTCCTTTGAAAACAAAGGGGATAAAGAGTCCATTTAGCCCTAATATAGAGGCAATGGCCAGCAAAAGGAAGATTCAATTGTCTCTGGGATATTGTGCTAATCTGATTTCTCAAGACTGAGAGCATCTTAACAACTTATTAAATAATCCCTAGAGAGAAGTTAGATAATGGAAACATTGGGAATTATTTTATAATATAATGGCAGATCTTATATGCCCTTTGAACTATGTCTTCCTCGGAGGGTGTTTAATTCAAATTAAATTCCTCCTTGACGCCACTATTCGAACAAAACCTACGGTTGACTTTTGTTCAGACTTATCTCGACGTTGCGCTTTTCTTTTTTCCAGCCTCGATTGTATCTCCCGCCCTGCTCATTCCTTTCATCCTCGGCTGGCTTTTGTGCCAAGTTTGGTGATGTCGTTTGCCAGGGGGTGGCGGGATTTTCTCAAAAGCTTACTTAATTTTTGAAGGCGTTATCTTCAGCGATATTTTAATGTTACATACGAAATCGTTGGGATGAAATGATTAAATTTACGAGGTTGTAAAGAACCTACTATAATTCTTATATTACAGGCTGGAACAAAAAAATAAATTAACTATTTATTCATGAACAATGAATGATACAATAGATCGAAAGAAGGTAATACATATATACGCCAGAGATTAATATTTCTTTTTCATAAGATGGGAAACTAATCCACCATTACGAGTAGAGCTAAATTTTTAATAGGATAGCTCTAGGCTGGGATAGCTCGTATAAACTTATAATAGACTTCGATTATTATTATTCATGTCATAACATAAGGCGCAAAACGCTTTAAGGAATCAAATGAAGTTAGAGTGCCAGAGGCACAGTTGTTTCAATAATAACATCATAGAACACCCCATGAATTAGGTACGAGAGTGCAACTACTACATTTTCATAAGTGAAGTATTAGAACAGTATTGTTAGACGAACCTAGTCTGGAGGGAAAGGTGATAAATGTTATATTCATTGTGAATCTTTTCTATGAATTTTTGAAACTTGTGTTTACTTTCCACGGGTTTAATAACATTTATTATTCAATAAAATAGAACTATTTCGTTCAAAATGTGTATGAGCAGCATCTCGCGGGCACATGCGTCAATATTTGAAGAGGTTATTCTAAAAGTCAAATTAGACCACAAACTCCCTATTGTCAAAAGTTTGATTCGTAACTATATTCGAGATAATTCACTTTTCAGATTACCCATTGTTTCGAAACTTAATTCCATAATGTTTCTTCGTATATTATTAAATCTTGATCCTACGGTAAATTTGATGCAACAAATGGAAAAAGTTTACTGTAAGCTTAACTAAACAAAATACTAAATGGCATAAACTTTTACGAGTTTGAGTTCTTGTCTAATGTTAAAGCAAAATTTTCTTGATTCTGTAAATACTGACCTTGTAATGAAGATATGTGGTATCCGTTATTCGGACACTGCCGAATGGGAAAATATAAAAAGGAAAAATAATCAGCAGATCCTTGCTGCGCAGTGGAAATTATATAATAAAAATGAAATCCGAATTATAAAAAAAATATATTCCTTTTAAAACAATAAACCAACCAATTCAAATTTTCGAAATAAAATATTTAAAAAAATCTCAATTAAAATTCACACAAAGAAAAGAATCAAAATATTTCTTTTGCCAACCTGTAAAAGCTATACGGTGTAGATGCTATGACTGCCTTCAAGCTACTACTCGTTATGGCGAAAGGAGCGCTAGTTTTTCAAACTATTAGTTTGGCAAATAAACTATTTACGTTTTTGTACAATACGAATTAAAATAAAATTTTCTTTACTTAACAAATTAAACAATACAAAATAAGATTTTTCTAAATAAATTGAAAGTTAAATGACCTTTACTTCCTTGTTAAAAATAGTACTTTTACTTGAAATTTACTATACAAAAAAAAATATAAACAAAAAAATCAATTTAACCAATTGTCGTGATTTTCATGACAACCTATATGGGCCCTTTCTGAAAAGTTGCCACTACCATCTCTGGATGGATGATGATGGACTTCATTTCTCAGAGGTTCTCAATATCAAAGGTAGCTAAAAAATTGGTTTTTTGTGTACAAACGTTTCAAGAAATAGGTATTAAAGTTTTGCTTGCGTATGCATCCCTCTCCCTCTCCCTCCCTCTCACTCTCTCTCTCTCTCTCTCTCTCTCTCTCTCTCTCTCTCTCTTTCTCTTTCTCAATCCATCTATATATTTTCATCCCTATGTATATATCTATCCATAACCTATAAACCTCCATTTTATCTTCCTCAGCTCTTCTTTTTTTCTCAGTCCTCTCTCAAATAAGTCTCTCTTTACATCGATTTATCTGCCTATTTTCTGCTGTTTTATTTTGCTAAACTTCACTCTTTTAAGCTTTATAGTGCAAAATAAAAAATCAATTAAAGGGATGAGTAGACTTAAGAATAAGGTTTTATGGTGGATGTTTGTTGAAAAATGAGCGGAGATTACACGTTTCACTGGCGGAGAGGAAAAAATCACATTGGCTCCAGGGTTAGTAAGTCTAATTAATCAGGAGGTGTAACCGGCCCAAGAGAGCACCTAACCCAACAGAAAGCACGCAGTTGGGAACGAGTAAAACTAACTTAATGAATGGGCTCGTGTAAAGCTTCGTGAACACCTGCTCTTTGAATATTGTTGGCGCAATTGTACTTAGCCGACCTGCATTACAAACACGAGCGTTATTAACGTGAAAAAATCTGCTCGTCGAAAATCTACTGTATTGTTTTAAAAGTAATTAAAACTTCTTACAAAGTAAGAAATTGCACCAAAAATCACTTAATAATAATGTTATATAAAATTTTATTGGTATAATTGCTAATAATATTTTTATCAAACGTTTTCTTTAACTTAATACATGTATCCATGTTTATTTATACTTTATAAATAAATACGTCAGAAGTAGCCAAATCTTTCATAATAAGTCTGAAGACCGAAATGACTGAAAATAAGATAAAACAAATATGTAAAAATTTTAATTTACTTGTTGTGAATGTGTTGAATGCACTACATTTATCATATAACCAAGTTGTTGATATTTGAATTGAGTATAACATGAGCTGAACATCACAATTACGGACCGTGTTGAAATAGTAGGGCGAAATTGTTTTGTTAAAATTGGTTAGTGGTTTTAACAGTACTACATAAATTTATAATCAAAGTACTGGTTCGGCATTCAAAAGGAATATTATCAACCAAGCCTAAAGTACATATATCAATAGGCTTTAATACAATTCAAGCCCATCGATTGAATTTCAATTACACGTTTTATCGTTTTATTAATTTGGATTTTCATTTGCATTACATGTTTTACTACAATTTTATTATTGTATGTGTGTATGTGTAACTACATGTTTTATTACAATATGAAAAATACAACGAAAAGAAAAAATCGGTATATAAATGGCTTGATCATCGATTCATCAAACAAATAGTTTTAGAATAGTTTGCAAATTAATCATTTTAAATTCGCTAGTTTTCGTGGTCCGCTTGACCAATATCTTTCAATCAATTAAGGTTTTTAGTTGAGATTTAAAAAAAATCATGATCACGAGCGAGATTCGACCTTATGACCTTCGGCTAGAAACGCTGCTGCTCTACCACTAACACTAATTTTCCATCTCAACTATTTTATTTGTTGTAAATAATAGTTCAAACAAATAATGTCAGAGGAACACAAAAACACAATTTTTTTCTTATATCTGTGATTTATTCAGTAAAAATCTTTCAAAATGTTTTGCGACCTTCAAAAATATATACTTTACATCAAATTAAAGGTTAATTTCATTTAAAAGTTATATAATAAAACTAATTATAAACTAAGTTATATAATAATGTTTTATTTAATAAGTTAAATTAACAGTCACACGTTCAGTAACCAAATATTATAGGAAGTACGGTTTGATCCTACGAAATATGATTATTCTTAGACAACTAATATGATTATTAATATTAATTATGAAATAAAATAATAGGCTGACAGGAAAAAACTCTATGTTTCCAACAAACAAAGTTTAAGCATATATTTTTGCCAGGGATAATTATTCATACAGCTATGTTTGTTTGTTTTTGCCACCTCACAATCTGTATAAATTTTTCACCCTTTTGTACTTTATATTCTCCTACATTCCTACTAGGTAAGACGAGCGTTTAAATGGTTAGTTCTCAAAATGTCAGGTTGTGACCACCGACAGACAGAGGGACCAACACCATCGCTTTTTGAGATAATTTGAGTGCCGGGTTGGCTGAGAGTGATAGGGCGTGGGGGCAAATAAGTCAACCCTCTTTGCCGCTCTCCGTAGCGAATAAGGGCGAAAAGTAATTGACTTAATGAGAAATGGGAGAGTACCGGAGATTTTTAGTTTGGAACTGAAGTTATTCCGAATTTCAATTAACTTCTGCCCAAAAGGAGGGGAAAAAATCATCATTTGCCTACCTCTCATTAGTTGTGAAGGGTTCTCAAAGTCATTAACAAATTTTCAACCGTTCCTTCCATTTTCATCACTACAAGTAGACGAAAATAACCAAGATTTAACACATTTTTCAAAAGAAGTAAATTATTTGTTTAATTTGGTAACATTTTAATTTAAAGATTTATGATTGTGAACAAGTATAACTTCCTTTTTAGAAAATTTGTAAACCAAATAAAAGTTTATTACGTATATTACAGCACGCGAACAATAATTAGATAAACGTGAATCATTTTACAAAAACACACACCCAAGCTCCCACCTCTCACTCATTGTTAAATATTATGTTGAAAATATGTAATCCTTGGCAATACAACATTAAAATATTACATAATTGAACAATAAATAAAAACTAAATTGAAAGTGAATTACTTATTCGAACTAAATTTTTAGACAACCTTACTAAAGTGAGTATTGTGATGCTTCTTTGTGTGTCTGCAAGGTATTCAAGTTGCAATTTGGTCTTTACGCACCATTGACGGTCGGCGTAATATGGTTTTGCTTATGTGATAAATGTTATTTTTTTGTCTTGTTACACTTCTGTGTACTTGTGTTATTAGCTTTTTGAATGCTGGAACTAACAATTTTATAATAATTTACACTGATAATAACAACCTAATTTTTTTTGCAAACTCAATGTTCCCTTTTGAAATTTTCTTGCCAGATGTTGAAAAATGCTTTTTGTACCTTTAAATTTAACATTTTTTTGCAGTAATATTCTTTACAGTTCGCTTTTCGTAGGTTTCAAGTTTCTTCAAATCTCTTTATATTACATTTAATGATGATTTATTATTTTAATAATTCCAGTAAATTAAGTGATAAAAGTTCTCCTTCTCGGATATTTCAGCACCTCCGAGAATTTTCAAATAAAATCCCCCAACAAAACCGTCGGATTACAAGATGTGTCGGACTAGCAAAGGGTCGGATTATTCAGATTTCTCTGCACTAACTTTTGGTAATAATTTACGTGAAATTAGTCACCCAAAAGAAACTTTCCCTTCTGTCCTTTTTATTCATATGTAATTTAAAATCGACTGAATTAAATTAAGTAATTGCAAAATACTGTAACATTGTGATAAGTTTTTTTCTTGGCTTCTATCTATGGAAAAATAATTTAACATAACGACAAAATCAATTTATTAGTGCTCACCTTCATTTTGTCCAAAACTACTCAACCAATATAAAAATTGTAAGAGTGTTTTTGTACATGGCATTGTATTCAATGTCTTCAAACTGTTATTAATAAAGCTTTTATTTCACAAACGTTAATTTATATTTTAGTTTGAGAATTCATGATCATTAATTTTTATAAAAATTATGAAAGCCATTTCCGTCCATAAAATAGTTAGATATATGAAGGGGGGTTCATGTGTTAGTGGTAGATATCGTTTGGAAATGTTAATTTCATGGTAGGTATCAAATGGTAGTTTTAATTTCATCTTCAAGTAAAGAAAAGAGCTTATCATTTGTATGCAGTTTCAGATTTAACATTTTTCTAAATCCTGTCATCATGTCGTGTCAAGACGACAGACAAGAACGACAAATCTACACGAAAAACAAACACTTTGAGCCCTGAAGAAGATCTCAATTAAGATCGAAACGTTGGGCCGATATAGAAAATGTTTTTCTAAAACCTACGTCACACCATACCGCATCTCACGATCTCCGAATGACCTTTTGGTAACATTTAATTAATTTCATGAATCCGTATATAACTTGTCAATTTTTTAATTGAAAAAGCCTAATTATTTTAAGTTTTAATTAACGTAATTTTCGTAATACGAAAGGATATAACGTTTAAATTTTCTTTCCGTGTTGGGTCCATTTTTAACATTTCTCAGATATTGAATAAAACTGAAATATTGCAATATTTCAAAGTTGAGCTTATACTAATCAGTACTTTCTGAGAAAACTAGGGTTTACACTTATAAGATATGACTTCGGTACGTATATAAAATATTAATTATTTTTATTTGCTCCATTACATTAAAAACGAACAAACGGTCTTCAATGTTGAAGCCATTTAAAATGTAACGTCTATCGGCTAAATAGGGTTTTTCAAAATAATATATTTGTTAATATGGGTTTCTATAAATAATACAAAATGGAAGCTGGATCTATTAATATTCTGCGATTAAAGTAATTAATATTCTAATAAAGAAAAGATTTATGGTGCTCCACAAAGCCGGACGGTGTAATTAAATGAAACAATGGTTGTAGGCACGTACTGACGCGTCAGTGTGAGAATCTATTTAATTATAAATAGCCTCATCATGAGTTGAAAACAACACGCTTGTTGGTTAGGATTTATGGAATACAACCCAAGGGTCTAAGGTACTTCAAATCTACTTCCGACACCGTTGTCGCACCAAAGTTATGAGTCGTAAAAAGCTCATTTAGAATATTGGTCGTGCCATGACCGAGTCCAGGATCATTAATACAAAATAGTTATTAATATGAGATGTGGAGTGTCTAAGGGCCGAACCCAATTTGTTGTAATAAATGTGCCGGCTCATCGGGGATTCACAAGTTCATTTCACGGTGGTGGGTGTGCAGGGTAATCTTCCCCTCGCCCCTTCAGGCCACGTCACAGCCCGACACACATATTGTATCACTCACCCTCTAATAGGCAACAGTTATTCTCCGGGATAATTTCAAACAGATCGAAGTCCCACCACTAATAAATCAAACCTTCCGATAAGTATTGGTGCAATTCTCGCCCCGGCCATGTTTTATTCACGTCTTCCCATCCGACCGAGATTATTTCCCCATCCTTTACATCTCCATACTCCTGTCAAGGGTGTCTTAACCGTGAAGTCCCTGCTAGATCGGAATAAAACCCTTTCAAAATGCACACTTCCTGTCCAAGTTAGATTGTATGCATTTTTAACATTGTACACAAACAGTTAAAAAATGGATAGGAATATTTGAAGTATGTATTTTCTCTATAATTTTTATTGTAAATTGCATTAAAATATATTAAAAAATATTGTTTTTTACTGAAGGAAAATTTAATTAAGATGTTTTGAATAATAATCATTTAAAGGATTATATAAAGGTCTTTAGATACAGTCTGGTTTGATGTATGTTTAGAAAAACATGTGCTTTATCGTGCCAACGTTTCGATCTCTAGTAAAATCATCTTCAGGGCAATCAATTTTACCCAAATCAAATTTATTACTGGGATATTTGAAACTAAGACATTTAAAAAACGCTCATTTTGTACGAGAAACTTACAGCCGGTTTTTCCATTTTAATTGTGATGTCGAAGCTGAATTTTAAACTGTCTTATTTTAATTGCGGTATTAATCAACACTTTCAACAACTACAAATAATTAAAGCAATATTTTATTTTCGTGACTAGGATTTAGTAATTCGTTATTTACAAGTATTCCTAATGAAAATTTTTAACCGTCCAAATTTGGCCGACAACAGTATGGCAGGCAACTGAAGGACTTCTACAACCACGTCTCTCGACCTCTGATACCTCCGCCAACGCGACGTTCCAATTAACAGCTGATTTTTTAATGACGCTCAATTGGAACGTCGCGTTGGCGGAGGTATCAGCGTTTTCACCTTGGCAATGCACGTCGAGAGACGTAGTTGTAGAAGTCCTTCAACCTGATGATGAGCTAAGAAGCTCGAAATCCGGATCGTTGCAGAACAACTTACTGTGAGTAGGAACAATCCTTTTGGAAAGTATTGAACACCACACTCACCCCATCATTTATCATTTCTACAGTATGGCAACATTAGAAGGATCAAATTTAGTTGGACACAACATTTATTCGGGAGGGTGCTATTAATACCGACCCAAAAGAAAATCAAGGTAATGAAAGGAAAGGGTAGAAAATAACATTAAATTAAAATAAACTTAAATTACAATGTTTGGAAAAGGAAAGAAGACAGAAAAACTAGGTTTCAACCAACGTACGTAGAAAAGATGATCAGGGATGAGATCAATTAGGGATGGCTAAGGATTAATTAGGTATCAATTAGAAAGAAACCAACACTCAGCTCCTTCATCGATGGTCTTTCGAGTAATATACTCTTTAATTAGGAAAATAAAACTTTACATTAATATTTGCAATACGTTATAAAAATAAATTTAAATGCCTAAGTGTACTACTAACAGTCCATGTTAAACTTTTACTAAAATACAGTCCAACATGTCCACGTCCATAGTTTAAGTGCAAACGATTAACGGAAACCACTTTCAGACAGGTGGAAGTTTAGGAATAATACCTTGAACCTTCATTTTCTTTTGGTTTTCGAAATTAACACCCTCCCAAAAAAATGTGGAGCCCAACTAAATTTGCTCCCTCTAATGTTACCATACATTTGTCGGCCGAATTTGGACGGTAACAACAGAATCATTAAACGTTTACATTAGAAATACTTGTAAATAACAAATTACCCAATCCTCGTCATGAAAACCAAATATTGCTTTAATTACTAGTTGCTGTTGAAAGAGTTGATTAAAATCGCAATTAAAACAAGAAAATTAAAATTTCAGCTTCGACATCACAATTAAAATGGAAAAACCGGCTGTAAGTTTCTCGTACAAAATGAGCGTGTTATTTTTAATTGTCTTAGTTTCAAATATCCCAGTAATAAATTTGATCTGGGTAAAATTCCGTTTTATGTATTTTTAATTTTTCAACAATAGTAACATATTTAATTGTTGTTTTTTTTCTGAGTAAAGATTTGATATAATGATTTAAAGAATTTGTTCAAAATAATAGCTGAATTTAACATTATTATATATTAAATCCATTACATTTCCTAGTTCGATTTACTGAATAACATTTCTCAGTTAATTATTTTTATGTAAGGTTGAGATAAAGAGTCAGTGTCACATGCGGGATTAGAACCGACGACCTTTGGGTAAATTCGCCGCTGCTTTACCACTTGAGCTATCGCGTCTTTGATCCGTTCCATCTCAACTCAACCTATTGAATTTTCCTTCTTTTTTGCTATTTTTCAATTATTATATATGAAACAAATCTTTTTCAAACGACTCTTTTGAAATAAGCCTTTCTTGTGCTAACTTGACTTATTTGTCCTACAAAGCACACATTTCTAAAAGCCAGAAATCAGTTTGCTTCATTTCTTTAAAAATAAAACTTAGAAATGATATTGAAACTGTGGCAGATAATAAACAGGTTTTAACTGATATTTAAGGAAAGTCTGATAATAATTTATCGCCCAGTAATACTGTCAAACAATGTCAGTTTCAACTCCAACAAAAGCTTCGGTTAGAGTAAAGGCTTTTGAATTAATTGCAATTTTCCTGGAAAGGTTGTCTAAACTGTTTTTATTCCTTCCCTCATCGAACTAATTAAAAAGGATCAAGCATTTAAAAAGTTTTGCTTTTATTCAGATGAAAATTAAAAAGAAAGATAAAGCATCTTGCGGAAGGAGGACTATTATCATTTTTTAAGAAGTCTCAGAAGTTAACTGCGGTAACGTAATATCTTTATTTATTAGCGGTCATTTGGTTATCATGCTACATTAAGAATTTCATATCATAACATACTCTAACTTGATTGTAACTCTAAATCGATAAAAAATAAAAATTAAAAAAATGTTAAACAAATTTGCTAGTACATAAATTTTGTATTACGACAAAAATCTAAAATAATAATACGTAAATACAATTAATTATATAATTCAAATATTATGTACGCAACCTCCACGATAAGATAAAAAAAGAAGACAGAAGAAGCCAAACCAGCCTTACTAAAATATTTTAAATAAATAACTGAATAATAGAATAATGATAAAAATACCATTTCAATAAATTGTTCTGTAAGTAAGGTTGTGATAAAAAGTCAGTGCCACGAGCGGGGTTCGAACTCACGACCCTCGACTAAATACGCGATGCTCTACCACTTGAAGAGCTATCGTGACTTCGATCCACTCGGACACCAACTTCCCATCTCAACCTACCTTTCGAATTTTCCCTCTTTTTCAGGGACAAATGTGAGAGTTAGTGAAATATACTTCATTTTGCTTATTAAATCCATTAGGTTTGGTAGACCGATTGACTGAATAATTTTTTTTCAATTAATCAATCTTTAAGTTAGGTAGTGATTTAGATAATAAAGAATAATTATCGGCTTTGCTATGGTTCCGATTTGTTGTGTTAATCAAAACCAATTTTAACAATTAGATGCACCAGCAAGACGGTGTTGTTGTCGAGATAATGAAAAACCTATTATTTTAACCCATGAGGCAACAGACGTTTTTAAAGGTAGCCCAAAGCTCCAGAGAGTCGCAGGACAATGTAGGAGCCCTCTTTTCCACAAACAACCCCCTTGCTTGGAACGTCCTAAAAATAAATGTTTCATTCGTCCCCCCGGGCTATTGTTTCTCCCGTTTTTCCGGTATATAAGCTTTGTACGTTTGTCATTTCTGCATCGAAATTGTTCAAAATAAACAGTTCTATAATTTTCGCTAGTTTCCTCGTTACCGTAATTGCTCCGTCTAAGAAAATCAAACCTCCAAGTTTATTCTCGTCCCATTAAAGTGGTAAGCAGGGTCGACGCGGGCATTTTCCCCTAAAGCGAGTAAAATTTTAAATTAGCTCATTAATAAAAAGAAAACTCCTGCATAAATGACGCCGGACAAATGATAACCCCCTTGCATTAAAAATTAAATTTTACTCAAGTTAGAAATGCTTGATTACCAGAGAGAGTTCCCCGTCCCGCGATGAAATATGTAACAGCCATCCCAGGTACATTTGCGCAACGTACGATCTCCCCCTTCATCGGAGACAAATCACCCTAAAGCTATACTAGATTTGATTTAGGACGAAATTGCTATGACAATGGGGACTTGGCGAGGGGTGTGTTAGTTATGTTGACGTATGTTGCGTTGAAACAATGAATGACACATCCTGACAATGCGTTATGTATTCCACAGGTACTAGTTGGGTGATGGAACAGTATTCATGGGACAGACTAAAGAGAATCCAGACGGCTCTGATAACGTCCTCGTCAAACAAGGATCCTTCAGATTTACCTCAGTCGAAGATGTGCCGGTGCAAGTGACATCCTCAGATGACGAAACCGGATTAACCCGAACGTTCTACAATACGATGTCATTACCGTCTCAAATCCCACAAACTAAAATAACTTCTTCAACTAAGTCCCTGCATTACACTCAAAGACAAAAAACCGGACGTATTTACTTGTTTATTTCAAACTATTTTTTGTATTTATATCGTTATAACTACATACTTAATTTCACGTAATCCAAATTAAATTAGATTTCAAAAGTTCACGAGCTTTAGATTTAAAAAAGCCTTTAATAAAATTATTATATTTTGAAACGAGCATATTTTATCTGTCTCTCTCGGTCGTGATATATTATATTTTATATCTTGATGTAATGCACATATGTCTTGATTTTAATAGTGTTGTATTAAAAAATCATGGATAAAGCTCATTTGGAAGAAAATAAATCTTGGTTAAACTTTCAAAAAATATATTCCGTTCATCAGGACTTTTCAATTATTCATATTTTACAATGTTCAAACAAATATGAACATCAACTTGCAGTTGTAAACTTTTCGTTTCAAGCATAGTAAAGCAAAGAACACGTCTGATCCGGGTCTTGACCACCGGCATGGTTGTAGATCTCAATCCATTATAAACTCGGAAATTCACCGAGTTCACCGGAAATTCTAAACCTTAACTTTTAGTAATTGTTACCAGTGTGGAACATTAATATTACTTTTAAAGTCCTGATCAAAGGGGTGTATTCCTCGAAAGCTTAATAAGGGAACTGAACGGGAAGGCTACGGTCGTGAGGTTACCGATTTTATTGAAAAACTTTAGGGCTGATTTCACCAAACTCTTACACACGTGTCATATGTTTCGATTTATTAACATCCCTTAAAATTTCATTCAAATTGATTTTGAGAACGTGGGCAGTGGCAGCTTTGTGAACACGTTATTTGATATTTTTTGGCTCATGTGGCCATAGGACGGAACTCTCGGTCCCGTGTTTAATATTTTTCGTTGTTTAAAAAAAAAATTCATTGAAATCGGTGGCCCCCACGACAGCAGCCTCACTGGTGTTTTTTTTTTTTTTTTTTAATTTCAAATTTGATATATCCTTTTTTTTAACGAAATGTTTATATTTATAAAATAATTCATCTAACCTAAATTGAATCAGTGAACTGTGTATGCATGTATTAGCATACATTTTTTATTTTATTGATCCCGTCCCGAGGAATATCGAGAACTCTGGAGGAGTGAATGTGACCAGAAATCTATGTTTGTGGTGATGTGTATGTATTGTATGTTTTGTTTTTATTCTTTATTTGACAACCTGAGGTGCAAATCAAGACTGAAGACCGGCATTCTAGGATATCAACGTAGTATATATTTGAAATCAGTGAGTCAGTAACCAGATCGAGAAGCTCAAACGGCTACAGTTTAAAAAAAAAGTATGCTCGAAAGAAAAGGAAGGAAAACACCCAGAGGGTCGGCGAAGAGCTCAGCTGTCTGTCGGCCCATAAACCTCCCGGTTTATTATAATTTTATTACTACTTAATTAAATTTTGAAATTGTAAGAACAAAGTTATCTTTCTCAGTATGGTTAGTTATTCTAAATTTACATGTCATGTTCATCTATCATAAATTGAGTAGGATTAGTTACTGTTTCAGCTGGAAAACGCTCAAAAATGATAGATTATAAAGTTTAAAATTTCATCCTTTCCTTATGATCCTGACAAATTTTATTCTACTGTTAGTTCTTTATTATTACATTTTGTAATGTAAAATGATGACACAAACACTCACTCCCACACACACACACACACACACACACACACACAAATCACTCACGACCCAGATCACGATTGGTATACGCTACACGAGGAGAAAATTAAAAGTGTGTTCAATACAATTAGTAATGGTCGTCAACATTAAAATAGTAAAAATTCATGACAGACTGCTTTGAGGGGGGGACATCCTATTGTCTAGTCAGCAAACGCTTCCTAAAAGAATTGCACATCATTTATCTTTTTCTACCTTTGCAAGTTCTCAACTGGATGTCAGCAGAGAGAAATGAGACAGAAATTGGCCGCCGTAGAATAAAGTAGGATTGATAAGAGAAGCTTTCCCCTTCATTCAAGACAGGAACCAATATGTAAGATCAATAATGTTCTAATTGGCCCAATTGCAAGCAATCATGAAAAGTACAAATACAAAAACTAAGTAATCCAGTTCGGGGTTTCTTTATTTCATGTTTAAACACGCTATTGTAAACTTACTGTCATGGACACAATTATCATTTTTATCTCTTTGAACACTTGTTGCCCAAAAGATATATTCGTTTCCCAGATCGATGGTCAGTGTGCTTGCGATATAATCAGATTTGAACATTTGTTTGTTGGATAATTGATGAGGTAAGATATGATGCAGTCAATGTGGTAAGATATGGTATCAGATTTAATCTTACCGTATAGATGACGTGTTCATTTAGCGGTAAGGCTCACCGGTAACCGGATTGTGGTCACGAAGCCACCCGCGTAACCATCAATAACACACTGGCACTTGGGTAAACCTCAGCATTAAATTTTCCTTCTTTATATATATTTTCTTTCTACTAGTTTTTTATCTCTTTTCATCACCATTACACTCTCTCTCTCTCTCTCTCTCTCTCTCTCTCTCTCTCTCTCTCTCTCCTCTCGTCTCCCTTTTATCTATCTAGTTATCTACCTATCTATCTATGTATTTATCTTTGATTTTATTTTCTTCCATAGTGAAGAAACATTTTCTCACTTACATGAATGTAAGTTGTACAATGTACAATGAATACAATTACTTTTATTTTTCTTAATTTATTTTCACGTCTTTAAACCAATTATTTAAAACTATTTCAAAATAAAAATATTTTTCTTGTTTAAAAGTCTTAGCCGGGACGGTACAAATAACCACGCCAACTGTATTTTTCAACCTTCGGTTTTAAACATGTCATTGTAATTCCAAGATTAGTTCATAAACAGAAAATACAACTAATGCAAAGTTACCTGAGACATACGTTTTGTATTAATTCGTGCTTTCGAGTGATTGTATCATACAAATTTGCTCAAAATTGCTCTCAAAACAGAGCATGTCGATGTTTATTTATAGGATAAAGCTAACACCGCCCCGAGTAGTATCGAGTACTCTGGGGTAAGTGTGTCACGTCTGGAAATTAAAAGTAAGTTATTGTAAGTAAGAATGGAGAGGGTTTCAACCCTGCCCAGAGGAATACCGAGGAGTGAGTGTGATGTATTGTATGTTTTGTTCCTTCTCTGTATTTGACAACCTGAGGTACAAATGAGAGGCTAGCATTTTCGGATATCGACGTGGTATACATTTAAAGCAGATAGTCAGAAACCAGATCGAGACGCTCAAATGGCTGCAGTTTAAAACAAATACGTGAGAAAGAAAAGAAAAAGAATGAAAACACGCAGAGGGCCGCCGATGACTGCAGTTATTTGTCGGCCCAGAAACCCCACCACCCGTATATATATACAAGATTAACATACGGTATATTCTTAGAGATATAAAAAAGACAATTGTGTACATTTAAAGCGAAAAATTAGTTAAACAGTTATGGTCAATAGCTTCTACTCGTACATATATTTACTATTTTTCTAAATTATTATTTTTATTTAGTTTTCTAAACAATTCGTACTTCGGTATACTAAAATATCAGCTATGACCTAGACTTTTGGAAAACAACACCAAATTACTTTCCAATTACGTCGCCACTTCGAGGTATATAAGGCTCGAATTTATTTTTTCAAGTAAAGCCAACTGTTTTGTCTTTACGATGAAGTCTCTTTTGCTAATTTTTGCGTTGATACATTCTTTAACGGGACATGAGAACGATACTGCTCCGCCTATTTACATAACGCAGAGCAGGGACGAATACGGACAATATTTTCTTACGTAAGTAATTTTTTAGACCTAATATGCAATAATAGTTGTAAGTAGTATACATACAAATTATAAAATACGTAGTTTTCGACTGCGCATTTAACTTAGTTGGACCCCCAACAGATTTTTCGTTGTTAAATCTCATTACGTATTTTTATGTACATGTAATTAGATGAGCATAATACCGTTCTGGAGGTTATTAAATTGTTAAAGATATAAAATGTGGTCTCACAAGGTGATATTCAACATATTTATTATTTTTTGTATTTTTTCTAGTTCCAACCAACTGGTTTTGACGTTATGTAAAAAATATTTATTTTAAAAGAGAATTTATATATATCTGCCCATCTAAAACTTATCAATTAAATGGAAACAAATTACGCTATAAAAAACCTCGACCAGAATCACCAATTTACGAAATGTTGTGACATTCCCTTTTGGGATCCCAATACAAGTCTGTTTCTGATCTGATTCTCATCATTATACGTGGTTTTGTCTGGCTTGTTCTTATCATTCTGTCATTAGAAACAGTGGTCAAACAATAATTGGACCGAACTAACTATAAAAATATAAAATTTGTATTTGTGAGACCATATTTACATCCCTCGGATACCTCATTGTTTTATAATTTTTTTACACATATTCTTTTCGTCAAGATTAAACGGTAAATTTTCAAGTATAATGAAAGTTTATCCATTCCTAATGTGTAATTTTCAAAAAAATCGGCTATAAACAATATATTGGTCGTTATTTGTTGTTTGATCTGTCAGACACGTTTGAGTGATTTCTGTGAAGTCAAGTCCCTTTTGTAAGCCGCGAGGGGGTCTTTGATTTTCTGTCTGTTGGATTTAGTCTTGGATTTTTTTATTGATCCCGTCAGTCTATATATTCGTTAGTCCTTTTATTTTAACAGCATAGGTTTTGAATGGAAAAGATGAATACAAACTGCTGTTAATTTGGGTATTTATGCTTTTTTGAGTGGTTTCTGTGTTTTCTTTCTGTATTTCTAAATTTTCGGCTATGTTAAGTTTTAGTCCTTTTTGTACGTCTTGTAGAAATTTTGTACAGTCTGTATTCTTAATCACCATGATCGTTTTCTGCGAGGTGAATCGAGCCGTTTGATTTTCCGTCATTGAAGTTGGTCGATACTCATTGTTTCTTATATCCGTCTTTAATTTTTCGTCCTGTCTGTCCAACGTATTTGTTTCCTGATTTGCATGGTATGACGAATGCGATTTTTTAGTGTAATAGCTTTTTCGAGACTAAAGATCTACGAATCCAACTCACGACTGGATAGTCCATTTTGGAACCAAGAAGCTGAGGCCTACACTATTCATCCACCTCACCCTTTATTTACATTATTTTATAATAATATTAAAATTTAATGTTCTATGTGTGTAGATAAAATATATTCAAAAATGTTTATTTAGAGCTACCAACTTTTATATAATGTATATTTAAGTGTGATTAAATTATCTTAAATGCTTCCAAGTTTGAAAACTGTTACTATGTACTCAAGACATTTAATATTGTACATTGAAATTGAACTTCGTGACAACTAATTTTTTTTTGTTATTTCTTTGGCATGTGATTCTATTTAATTGATTTCCCTCAGGTACGAGGCAGGTGACGGTACGGTAATCAGCGAACAAGGAGTTCTGAAACCTACACCGGACGGGACCGACAATGTTCTCGTTAAGCAAGGTTCGTACAAGTTCACATCACCTGAGGGAGTTCCTGTTCATTTAAGATACACCGCTGACGAATATGGATTTCACCCGCACGGCAACGTTCTGCCGGTTTTCCACCCTGATTATTTTTGAAGATATGACCAGAATTAAAAATACTGTGTAAATATTATTTAGTGTGTTAACAATTTGTATTGCAATATGTCACTTCAATGAAATGGACAGTGTTATATTTTTCACATTACGTATGTTTATAACGTGCAGATTGTACACAATTTTGCGATATTTCGTTTATGCCTTTATTGTTTCTTTTTGTTAATTTCAGAATTGTACATTTTTCAAATATAGCTTTTTCTATCAAGGTTACCCGTTTTCTCGTTAAATTATCTTTTATCATTATAAAACTAAAATATATCATAAAATTAGCCATTTTGTAAATATGAACTATTCTTTTTCAAGTAAAATATGAAAATACATAAACATTGCATACTAAAGCCGTAATTAAAAGATTTGATGATTTTACTCTATTTTTAAGCTCACACTTCAATCGGGCACACCTTTCCTGCCACCACCATTTTTTCAAGACGAATGTTCTTCGACTTCTGTAGCAAATAACGGAGAGATCGGATTTTTATTTACTCAGCAACAAAGGGCACTTTTACTTTTCTTCTATGCTGGCAGGCAATTGAAGTAAATGCCGCCTTCTTTGAACCCCTATAAAAGTTTTACACAAAAATGGATATGTATATAAAATCACAAGCATAGCGCTTGAGGTTTTTTTTAGATAAAAACCGTATTTCCTCATTAGTGGTAATAATCATACACATAAAATATTATTTCAATTAGTACGTCGTGAAATCCTAGTGTCGATATGCACAACTGTTCGAATTCGAAAAGATATTGAAGAATTTCTTTACACGACTATCTGAGCATTTCAAACAACTGGAATATTTTTTCCAATATGTTATAAAACAACGATAAATGTTTTGTTGGATGGAATTCTATGAAAGGCGTGAACGGCGTATTTAACCGAAGGTCGTGGCGCTAACTTTTTCGTTTTCAATCAAAAACCTTATATAAAAATGTTAATTAATTGAACGAAGCAATTTGGTCAATAGACCACAAATTGATGCCAATAGAAATAATGGATTCGAGAAAATATTATTCTACTCTCAAATTTAAAAAACAGCCAAGCACTGTTGAACTTGTGAGGTGCAGAGAAAATATAAAATGTCCTTAATCAAAACAACCTAATTTACTTTAGCATAATTTCATAATGCCGCGAGCGCTAATTTATTGCAAATCCCCGTCGTTATACTTCACCGGTAATATGTAAAATTATTTATAGGTGCCATGGGAAAAGAAAACATAAAATCATTAATGGCTTATGTGCCGAGAATTCCCAGACTGCTAAAAGGGCGTGAAACATCCTGCCAAGGGTGGAAACTTCAAAAGGAAAAGCTAAGGGAATGTATAATTTCGTAGCCAACACTGACAACAGGTGTTTTTTTTGTGAGTGTTAAATATAATTTCTTTAAACTGAATATTATGTTAAAGTTTAGCTTTTTATAAAGAATAATGCAAATAAAACAGTATCGCACATGAATTATGAAAAACAGATTTGTTTGTATGGTATGAAATGTAGCAAAAATTGTCAAATTTATCATTGGCTGATCACAGGAAATAATAATTTTGTGATTCTCTATCCTTGATTTCCTGAGTTCATATATTATTAACGTGGTAGGAAAGTTATTTATAAAGGGATAAATGTGAATAAGAACAAATGGTTGTTAATAATTATCTAACTTCTGACAATAGTTCATTAGCTTACTAGGCAATCAGCCTTGATCCACAAGTCACTATAAGGACCTATTCAGTTTGAATATAAACGTAACTACTAAAATTAAAATTACAAAATACAAATTACAAATACAATAAATTTTTAATGTAAATTTGTTCATAATTTAAAATTGAAATATTTAAAAAAAGATTGAATCTACGTAGACAAGCAGTACTCAAGGAGAAATTTCACTCTGTAAACATAATATTCGGTAATACAATTGACTGGGTTCTCAGCGTTGATGAACCCAGACCTTTTCGTACAATAATGCAACCAACTTTGCCAAAAGGGAAACATAAACTCTACAGTAGTTGGCCTAGCACGGTAATTACAAGACACCATCTACATGATGCTTATGATAAGAGAAATATGCCAATGGAGTAATCCTATTTTCCAGAACGCCTCTCTAGGAGATGTTCTAGCTAATAACTTAGCAACTTCCACCAGATAATTTCCATACATTAATGCTCTATGCCTTTATATGCTATTAGAAAACGTCAATAGATGGAAAACTACTAAAGTACTAAGTATGGAGGCAAACAAATCACTCAACTGCCAAAATCCCTGAGAAGTTAGGTTTTAATTTAATTTTTAAAATAGCATTTCCTACAATAATTTCTAAGTATAGCTTAATTATAATCAATCAATCATTAGTTTAGAGAATAAAAAAGTGAAAAATTTAGATGTATAAAATAATATGAGATGTAATTGTCTATTCGTGTTGTTTTTATATGCTCTTCCATAAGTCGATCTGTTAAAATTCGGATCAACTCCCATCGGATTTATCGGTCCGTTATTTTTCGCTCTTTATTTGGAAAATATAGATCATCTGAGACCCTCAGAGACTCAAGGAGGCACTGAGCCAATACAACTATCTTACAGATATCTTTAAAATATCGTTTCTATTTGTTAGTGCTATTAGAAAATACCACAAAATCTTCTTTATGTACAATATTATATGTAAAAGAAAATTACATGAATACATACGTTGTTAATTATGTTTGTCAGACTTGTAGATTTTTTCTATTTACCTGAAACACAATAATAGAATTCTGTCAAAATCGTATAAATCAAACGTTAACCATAAAAACAGCAATATAAATCGGTTTTTAAAGTATGCATAATAAAATACAAATTATTGGTAAAAATATCATAAAATGATAGAACTCAGACTTTCGTTGTAGTCGAACAGTACAATCTTGCTTTATAGGGTAGGCCTATTTTTTAAGTCAAAAAGTGCCTTTTGCTTAAATATATATTTTTTAAACTAAAACCTATTTTGCAACAATAGTCCCGCAATATTCCAAACTTGAGAAAATATTTTTTGTAAGTTGCAAATCAAGTGTTCAAGTGTATCCCGTTTTTACGAACTTTTTGACGACTTTTATGTAAGTCCTGTGTTAAAAATTGCCTTTCTGATCTAAAATCTTGATTGCCGATTTCCGAGTGCAAAAATAATCAGCGTATTTTTGTAAGAAAAATTGGACGACGGCTGGAAAATTTCGATCTAGATCAGAAAATCGTTTTTCTTGAAAAGTGAAAAGTTCGAAACACTTTTATAACTTAAACTCTCAATCATAGAGAAACTTTTTTTGTAATTGGCAGGGCTACAGCAGAAAAAAATGATACGAAGCAATAGTCAACAAACGTCCAGAAGTATTGTAATTTTTTCGTTTGAGTTTTTTCAAATTAATCAAACCGCTATTTTTATAAGTTCCTAGCTACGAAATTGTAGTATGCTAAGAAAAATTACATAAAATCATTATTGACTGGAATAGACGAAATAGTTTTTGTGAAATGGAAAATGATGAAGAAGAGATTTTTAGCCTTTCTGTGAACAGTTATATTATGCTGAAAAATTTTAAAAAAGTAAAATTTTAGAGTTTAAATTAATGTCTTTCCTAAAACTGTGTATACTAAAATAATATGTTTTATATATTGAGATTCGATATATATTACAATTGATAACATATGTTGAATGAAATTAAACTTGGAGGGAAGTTGTTCGTATGAATTCATTTTCATCTTATGATATTATTATATAATAATTATATGAAACTAAAAATAGAAAAGGTAAATAAAATGCCATGTACATAAAATAAATATAAAATAAACACCTACACTAATTTCCATACATTATTCCTGGCCAGAAACATTTTAAGTTCAAAATCAGTTTTATCAAAGAAATAAATTTTTTTAATATTCCAAGCGTGTTATTGCATAGCAATAGAAGTCAAATGTATATCATTTAAATAAGGAAATTGCTACAGACTATTCTTTAAGAATGCAATTATTTTTTATATTATTACTAAGTGAATCTATTTAAATTTAATTGTCTCTCTTTTTACTAGAATAATTGAAATAATAATATGTAGTATCTGACAGTAAAGAATGCTGTACAAATTACGGCCACACCATGTTATAAAATGGTAGAAACCGTACTGTCGTTGGTGATTAAACTTTCTTGTCCTCGTAAACAAAGAGAGATGGCCGAAATGTGTGGGAGGTCGGCCCCAGTGTTTACAGTTCGAACTTCTTATAAACTTAGTTTTTCGCTGTCTCCGCGGAAATACGGGTAGCAGTTTCCCAACGTTTACATGGAGTTATAAATAAGCGCGTCCGCCAGAAATCCCAGATAGAATGACGATTAAAGGAAGCGGAACTGTATGGAAGTGATAAATTCTTTTTGCCCATCCTTACGTTCGTGTGCAATATCTCTCTCTTCCATCTTTATATGGGATCGAAAAAGTTCAACGAGAACAGCTTTATTGAAACTCATATTCCATCGGCGTTTAGCGCAATCGATGTACGCAGTATACAATAATGTCCAGGGTTTATAGGAATTTCAGTGATTTCGCAATAAAGCTTTTTCTTTATCTTTTATCATCTTTAAACTATCCCGGGCCCGATGTACTCTACGATTTAATATTAAATTCGATTTTAGGGTGGGGTAATTTTAAGGTTTCTGTTGTTTGTTGTTAAGGCAGAGTTTGTTAATGGTTGAACAAGTAGGGTGAGTCGGGGGTTTCCAAGTTTTGGGAAAGTTAATGTGTAACTTGGGGCATGATGGGTGATCACCGTTGCCATATTGTCGCTGCAAGCACGCCTAACCTTATATTTTCACCCGGGGAAGAACTTAAAAAAATATCAACGATGGGATTAACGCAGACACTTGTTAAACTACACTTTCCACATGTTCCAAGAGCTAACACCCTTTAGCCTGAACGAACAACAGTAAGTAATAATTTTTACATTCAATATAACTTTAAAACTGCGCTAAGCCATGGAAAAGTAATTTTCTTATAAAATACTGTGCGTACTTGAATATTATGTTGTACATTTATATGTCCCAGTATATATTCGAACTGTGAGCATAAACTCAACCAAAATAAACGTATATTTACTATTCCCACTTATAACAGTCAAATTGATGACGGTCTGAGAAGGATCAAAATTTTTTTTACAGATTTCTATTTTTATACACTTAGAAACAACCTGCCCAACATTGCAACTTTTTTCCTTTAAGTACTAACAGGATATTAATCTTTAACAACATTTAGACAAACGGTTATAAAGAAACAAAGAAAATAAACAATTGCACATATCACTTATTATTTCAGACCTGAAATATTTAATTGAGGTTACGTTTTAATTAAGGTTTTAAGAACTGCTTTAACAAAGAAATTTATAATATATCGACTATTTAAACTTTGGAGCACTCCTCAGTGCAAACCCCAGGTAATGCGACAAAGGAAA
>CM077102.1:21085299-21102011 GCA_039619505.1 Cimex hemipterus
CTATTTAGATAGATTGGTGGATATTAGCCTTATTATTTCAGTATTGAATTTTTTTAATGGAATAATAGTATAGAATGAAAAAATCCAGTTACTTCATCAAGCTTTCGAGAAATACATCCCATTCATAAGGACTTAGAAAAAGTTTCTAACGATAACTGTTAACATAAACATTAAAAATTTGGGATTCAACCATATGATTTTATGGATTTATGAGAGTAATTTTGCATTTTATTCCCCTTATTTTAAATCTATCAGACAATCAATGTTGTGGTGTGATATTGGTTTAGGAAAACATTTTCTTTATTGTGCCAACGTTTCAAACTTTATTGATATCATCTTCAGGGCCTGGGATTTATAAATGTTATATAAATTATACAAATACATGCAAGATGTAAAAAAGTGAATTTATACAATGATAGAAATTTTTTCTAGAGTCTAAAATTTGTAATATTGTATAAATTTATTTTTGACATCTTAACATGTATTTGTATAATTTAAACAATGTTTATACAAAATTTCAATACGGTTGTCAGATTGACCAATTTCATTTTTCTATTAATTAATATTTTTATGAAATGTATTGTTTGAAAAGTAAAATTGTCACGAGCAGGATTCGTACCCACGATCTCCAGCTAAATACGCCGCTGCTCTACAATAGTTGAAGTCACAATAGTCAGCGGCGAATTTAGGTTTGGTTCGAATCCCACTCGTGATACGAACTTTTACATTTCAACCAATACCTTGCATAAAAATATATAAAAGGAAATTGAAAAAAAAAACACCTCTAACCTCAATACCATATTTGACCCACTGCAGATGGTTATCTATTCTCACATCGAGATCTCTTATTGAATTTTAGTCGCTAAGATTTGAGACAATTACAATATAATTTGGATTTCTCCATCTACGGCTATGATTGGTAAAAAGTAATAATTTTTGACTTTTAAAAAAGCAACAATCGATTATTTGGAAGTAACGCCTAAATATTCGGCAGAACAAGGCATCTCCAAATGCCAAATACTTGCCCTTCATACATATAGCTCACTAAGTTTTAAATTTTTATTTAGCATTTTATTTTGATGAAATTCAAATATATGTTATTTCAACTATTCAGACAATACTGACAATTTTGCAATATACAAATCACTTGGTATATTATTACACATTTGCGCTGAACAGTACTTCTAACTTCGCACTTTTACTCTCTTAGTTCAACATAATCTCACTTATTTTCAAGATGCCAAATACAAATAAAATAATTATGAGATTAGTACAGTAACCCAAAAAAGCTCCATACCGCCCTAAATCCTTTAAATTCCTCATTACATAATAGTGGTATATAAATTGTTACAAAAATAATAACCATAATTTGGAATAACGTCACATCGATGCATCGTTTATTTAAAATATAATATTTTTTAAAAGTCTTATTGTTAAACAACGAACGATCATAATAATGCCAAGAAAGACCCTGTTAGGTTCTTTTTTTCTTTTGACATTTATTAAAACCAAATTCACTGATGTAGAAGTCTAATGGGGAGTACCTTACGTAAATTCTTCTACATCAAAATAAAAGACTTATTTAAGAATGTTAATAGAATTGTTGTTGCATGAAATTGAGATTAATTTTCCATAGAAATACACAACAAAAAATCCCGTTTTGACGTTATTGATTAACCGTTATTTGAATATGACACCAAGTATGCAGCGGATCTGTCAATAATTGCACTTAATTATTTTATATTGTAGTTTTAGTTTGATTTATGATAAATGATAATAAATATTTCTAATCTGAACTGAAATTTCTAATTAACGAATTGGTTAGTCAATAGAGTCAATGTAGAGTTTATAAATGTGAACACCAAATAGCGAGTAAAATTTTCATTTGGCGCATTCCAGAACAATAATCTACTCAATCTATAAGCGGACAATAATATAGAAGCACTCACAGTAACCTAATAAAACAAACTTTTTATTGTTTGACTTCTCTAAACTCTGATCAAGCAATCGGGAGAATTGTATGAATTCCGGATCGTAAAGGAAGGATGTCCTCAGTAAGAAGGGCAGTATCAGTGCTGGCCAGGGCACAGCAATAATTCATTCCTTGAACTTGGCTAATGTAATAATTGAAAGCCGGGTTAAGGCCAATTCCTCACAGACAAGAATTTAATACCTCTCTACTGACGGCAAAAAGTCTCGAGAGATCGAACCTTCGAAGGTTATCTACGCTTTATATCAAAAGCGAATGGTACTTTTTTGATTGCCATCTTTGTTCATTTTTACTGTTTAAAGTTAAAAAGAATAGCAATTCATTTCCTCTGGTCCAATGAGAGACGTAATGAAAAGACAATGGGTTTCTGAGAGACCTATAAAATGAATTGATGAAAATCCAAGAAGTAAAAGATTTATTTTTAAGTTTTCATCTTTGTCTATAAGTTTAAAAAAGTTAGGATGGGAAACATCGAATCGAAACCATCTATCAGTTTTAAATGCATAAAAGAAGAAATAAATCTTTATTTTCTACATATTTTTAACATTTGATACTTCTTATATTGTTATAAAGGTTTAGTTCAAACTCTGAACATACCAATAATACCAGTATTAAAGTCAACCCAAGCACAAACTTTCTTAATTTTCTACCGGTGTAATCGATTATACGAGGTCATATAATAATATCGCAATAAGAATTTTCCGTCATGTTGACAAAAGGAATTTTCAACCCCTCCAAGTTGAAGAAAGCTATAAAAACGGAAATGTTATTACGTCCATATCTATGAGCGAAGAATGCGGAAGTCTGGTGGGGTAGGTAACTAGCCGAAGAAGGGGGGCCCACCCTTAGGATTCCCGAGGGGGTGTCGTATTTCTTGATGGGGGAAGGAAATTTCAACAAAGCCAGAATCTTTGCTCTATATTAAAAAAAAATCGACAAAAATAAATATAAACAATAATGTGGATAAAGCGTGCTTCCCACATTCTCGAGATATTTGATGAACCTTTGAGTAATTCTTAACGTAAATATTTTGTTGTAAGTGTAATTATTGACGTGGACATTCTGTTCAAAATGTTCTGAATTTACATCAAAATTTGGAATTATGTGAAGGCTGGATTTTGAAAAACGATTTCATACAACAAAAGATTACATAATAGAATGAAAGTACAATTATACAAGTTCATATAATAGCGCCTTTTCAGACTTTTACAAAGTTCTTTCAAAAATAAATCGCATTACCGCATTTTAAAGCATTATGAGCTATACAGGTAAACGTAAAAAATTAAGATAAGCAGCTTGAGAGATTTATTTTGAACCAAAGGATGTAAGTATTTCATGAAACCACCTGGTGCGCTCCTAAGTAAATAATACAAATTAATTAAACTTGGAGAAAGGCCCTTGCACAATCCGCAATCTTATATTTTACGGTTTTGGTTTTTATAGAAAAATATTTAAGTCGTTCCGCGATACTTATTGAAATGTTTTAAGAATGATCAGTAAATGAGGATCATCGGCAAAACCCAATGAAATGATCAAACGGTTTAAAAACTCTTTGTTTACAATCCCTTTTATCGTGTAAACTACTGGCCTCCCTTGACACTGCACTTCATTAATTTAACTCTAAAAATAAAACATTTTTACGAACAATTTCTTTAAAAAAATTCTTCAAATTTAACTTTATTTTTTTAAAGGATACCTGCTTAAATCTAACAGCAATAAAATTATTTTCATTCCAAAAAACGCCAAAAGCGTAACTACAAAAACATAACCGGGCCCCATAAAGTACCACGAGATTTAGGTCATCCTAAGCATGCAAGTAGGAAGAAAAACAATAAGAAAATGTTCCCACGCAGATGGGATTAACGCCCCTGCTCATAGCCGAGTTTAATCATCGCTCTTTTTCGTAATTTCATTTTACACTTGCTAGGTCATTTATGTTAGCAATTGTATCTCTGATATCAAGCTTAATTTGATGACTGATGTTAGTAACTAATGATTATTAATTATTAATTCAACTATATAAAGAAAAAAGAAAGACTGAAAGAAAAGAAGGACAGAAGTACACCTTCGTCTGGATTCCAATCATGTTTGCATTGATGGCAGATCGAGCTGCCAAGAAAGCTGCAACCCCCACCACATGACCGAGGAGTCCAATTAGCTCAGCGGACGTAACAAAAGATAAAAATAATTAGTTGTGATAAATGGCAAATTTGCTGGATAACGAAACCAAAAAGCTAAAAGATATTAAACCCATGGTTGAACCTAAGGTCATGTATAATCTTTAAAAAGAGGATAAAATTATATTGGCCCACCTCAGGACTAAGAATGAACCGTATCTGATTAACCACGTCCCCATCGCCGAGAAAGGTGCCCACTATTTGGATAAAAAATACATAATATATCCGTCTATGATCTACTGCAAGAATACCAGAAAATGTGTGTGTGTGTATATATATAAATCATTTGAATACCTAAGTTAAAAAAAGATTATGGTTGCCTATAGGAACCCCCCAAACATGCGAGGCTTTCACTCAAGTTTGTATTTATTGGCGGAAATGGATATGTGGGCGGGTTCGAGACGGAATATATGGTACCTCACAGACCCGATCAAGTATTGTAGGTTAATATTTGATTGAAGTGTGAAAGGAAGAGGTAGGTGATACAAAAACCTCAGGCAGAACATGCTCGACTCCGAGTACCTTGACATACCTGTAGATACACAATGTATGAATGAACGCTGATAGACAGGTGAGTCTCTGAGCAATACTAAACCCACGGTGGTTCCCAAAATTTTATTTGAACACATGGCTTGAAAGATTCTATTCTGTATAGAAATATTTATTAGCGTGAAAGTCGGGAGCATGCTGCGATTATGAACACCCTGTTGTCTTCCAAACCGTCGTTTTATAAATAATATAGTGTATATATTATAAAATTTATTATTAGGGGTTAGGCTATTTCTTTTATTAGTATTAGAGAATATACTACGTATATACGAGGTAGATCGACGTAGATACTAGTAATAAATAAAAAAAGCCGTTAGTCGGAAAAGATAACTACATAACGATTTTATAATGTTTTGCTTAACTTTTATTTTGAACAATCAATAAAAACACAAGATTTATTTTTTCTCAGGACGGTTTAACTCTTCCATTTTTTATTATAATAATAAATCAATAACTAATTAAATATACGTTTGTTTAAATTTTAAACTTATAAAATTGTGTGGTGATTAGTGACCGTTAATCGATAATTATTTAGAAGTCGTGAGTTCCGGTCTGGTGTGAAAAGTTTCAGAAAAACATTTTATTATCGTGACGATGTTTCGATCTTTATTGAACTGATGATGATCTCAAGAAAGATCGAAACGTCGGCACGATAAATAAAATATTTTTCTGAAATCTTCATCACACCAGACCAAATCTCACGATTTCTAAATACTTATAAAATTGGTTTCCTTTCGACATGTAACGTTTAGTTTTAATTATGCATTGGCTCAAAATGTAAGGCCAAGTACTTAAGCTACCTCGTTAAACTAATAAATTTTTAATTTAATTGTTAATAACTTATTTACAAGCATAATTAAATAATTTATGACCTAACATAGCCATTTTTCAGCCTTAGCCAGCATTTTCAATTTTTATTTTTGGTACTGCTGTAAAAAGTTATCTTTAATATTAACTAATTACAAAATTATGGGACCTCGGAGGCGGAGTTGTGAGCGCCGGATTCGCATTGGCAAGCTACCGGTTCGGGGCACAGCCAATAGTATTTTAATTGCGAATAATATGGAGAAAGTATTGTAATATGGTTTGACCCGTCTTTCACGACTCCCATCGGACTACTATGGCCTCCTCTATCACAGAAATTACTTTACTTAATTACAAAATTATGTTTTCATACAATCAACAGTGGTCCTACTTTTTATTGTTGAAGAGAGACATTTAATTATTTACTAAGTTGTAAAATAAAAATGTGTTTAAAATAATTATCCTTGTAAATATAATTAGACGTATAAATGAATTAGTGGTTGAAAGCAAATTAAGAAAATATACTTATATATCGATTTATTTTGTTGGCAGCGTTGGTTGTACTATTAATTGTTCCATTATAAAAGTTAGAGCCGATTTTTAGTAATTTATTTTACTTTTTTTGTTCCCCGTATGCAGTTACGAAATTTGACGTATATTTGTATAACAACTTTTTTTTTACATTTGTCGAAAGTAACCTATTTTAAGCTTTGTCAGCTTGTATGATCAAGCGCATCTGGGAAATGTAAGCTGGGCAAAAACGTGCAATTCACGTCCGGTAATCGACTCCCTAAAGTATGCTATTACGGATTGATTGGATTGGGTGACATATTGAATATTGCGCTGTGATTTCTAAATTTCACTGGTTAATTGTTTTAAAATTCGTGCGGACTATTGCTTCCTCGAAATTCCAACTAATGCGAGGATAACACATAGGTATATTTAGTGAAAACGTCTATCTCTTGCAACTACAAAGTCACTTCACGTAGATTCTTATTGGTTAAAATTCATTTTACATTTAGCCGAGTAAGAAGGAAGAAATAAATAAAAAGTAAAACAGCGAAAAGACCAGTAACAAAGGAAATAAATACAATTAATAAATAGGAAGAAAACAAACAACTAAAGATGGATAGGTAAAAAAAATAAAAAGGATAGAAATAAGCAAGAATATTAAAACGTGTTATAAATAAGTAACATACGTAAACATAGAACGAACTCGCATAAAAGTAATCAGAGATAAAGTTAAGGGGTCCGCCTCGTGCATCCCACGCAGGTGATTCTGGTTTCGAATCCCGGCAAAGCCCTTGGAATTTTAATTGAGAATAAAATAAAGTGAAAAGTATTTTAATGTTGTAGTTGGACGTTCAGCCTCTTTTTTATGAGTGGTACTACGTTACTTCACAAACACAGAAAGACAATTTATCGAAAAGTATGAAAAGAAACTACGAGAAATATATTATTTTATATCCATATATGGAGTGTATGTTGCTTTTTAGCGTGCGTTGTATGTTAAATTTGTTGTTTAATCACATTACAAAATTTGAGAAGACGATGAAACGTCTGAAGAAAAGCACTTTATGTAATAATAAATTGCATTGAGGTTTTGTTTCTATTCGACTAGTAGTAAAGATGGCATGGCCTTCTTAATTGATTGGTGACGTGATGTTAAAAACATAAAAACACTGGCCACTTTACGACCTTACGCATCGCGACCTACATTGCTCTATTGTACCACCTCCATTACTATTAAAACTCTTTGTTCAGCTTAAGGCATTTAATCAGATTCTAAAGCATTGTTAATGGCTCCTCGTGCACTTTCCTTGATAACCTCAAAGTGTTCTAGGATGTCAAATGTATTTTAGATTGGAGCTAAGGTACGAAATCTCGACTATGTGTGTTTGAAAAGGGTAAGTAGTAGGAGGTATATAATCACCTGTAAAATTATAAACAGGATGGGACAATGTTTTTTTTTTCCTATTGTGACGCTGGATAGTATGAGACTACTGTCTAAGTGTCTGTTATCGTACCTTCCCTAAACAGTCGGTTAAATAGAATTTTATAAGAATATATTAACGAGTAGGATGATAAATATTACAAAAGTGTTTGTGTTTACAAACAATTCCTTGGTGTTAGTCCCTAATAAAAGGTTCAGTTCCAGGGAAAGTAGCGAAACCGTACTCTTTGATGGAAAACCTGTCAACAACTCTCAAAATTTGATTGTTCATGGAATCAAATAAACTGATTTGATGAGCCAGAAATTTACGACAATAACAATTTATACAAAACAAAGTACCAGAACAGAAAACAGTATGGTAAATACCGTTAGATGAGAATGTTACATGGATCTATTATAGTTTGTTAACGTGTCAAAAGAAGTATTTTAAGGATTTTAGCAATGCTAGTAGCTATGTAGGATGAGTGGGATTAGGAGGTTTTTGTGATTTAGGAATGACATTGACGACAGAATATTTCCGTAGGAGAGAAAAGTGAGTAGTACGTAGGATTAAATATATTATGGTTTTTCCAAACCACAACTTTTGGGGGAGGTTTTGAAGTATTAAAATGCAAATAAACAACAGAAACAAGACATTTTATGCCTTATTAGAAATTCATATTTATGAATATGCAGTTTTAACTATTTCGAAGAATTTGTAGGAGGGGTATATTAAAAAAAACTCAAATACAAAATCCAATATTTTTTAAACTATATTTTCTTTATATTACTACTTGGCAAGATAATAATTAATTAACAGAAATAAATTAAATTTAGTTTAACAATGTACAGTTCAATGGTTCTTTTCTATAAATTTTGATTTGTGTATTTATCAATTATAATACATTTTCCGTTAACTGATGGTTAAATGAATATATAATAAATTATATTATTTTCCAATATGTTGTATGTTAATTGCCACTAAAAAGTTGATAACTTAAAAGCACATATGGAATAAACTAAAATTTAAAAATGAATTTTATTGAAGAGAGATATTTAGTGAGTTAACATTTCTAAAGCATTGCTTATTAAAAAAGCAGATATTTTTACCAATCAATTATCAATAAATATTGTTAATTTTGTATTGTCTTAAACGATCAAGTAGGACAAATTTTTGGAGCACTGGTGAATAGGGCAGAAGATAAAAATTGTTTTTTTGATGTACGTTGAGAATTCGAGTAACAAAAAGATATTCGGCAATCGACAATCACACATTCCAGCACATCGGCGGTTGAATTTGAAAACTGACTACCAAACGGTGGTCAATTTAGCATTTGACTGATTTCAATTTTAGATGAAAGAATAATGAGCCTTCCGATTCTGTCTCTCTTTTTTTTTTTAATCGTGTAACGCGATGGGCCTTCGGTCGAACTGGGATGGGACCGGTGCGAGACCGCCAAGTTATTACTAGGGGAAAATTTCCATAATCCATATTCAGCGGCCTGCTCTATGTCTGAATAAGAGGAATGGCTAGTCCGTGTCATAAGAGCACGCGGAAGGCATCTTAACCAGATCAGAAGACCTTTATATGGATTACACATATTATCAATACGCCGGGCAATCTCTGAGAAATATGCCACGGCCTGCACTTGTGCTCAGAGTAGATAAGAGGGTATTTGTCACGTATGTAAGGACATATACATGTTTTATAGCCAGTTCCAAAGACTTTTAGAGCACCAACTTTGAACCCTTTACTTCCTTCCATCTTTACATTGAAAATCTTATTTTACAATTAAATTCGTACTGGAACTTTTTTTTTATAAAACAACAATAACAACTACGAATTCCTATAATTCTGAACATTGAGTACATTCATCTATATATATTTATCTATGGCATAATTAGTGAACAATGTTCAATATTAAATTCACTGATTTCGTGATCCGCTTGACCAATTAATATCTCAATTAATTAAGGTTTTTAGTTGAGATAAAATTCCAGTGTCACGAGCGGGATTCGAAGCCACAATCTTCGGCTTGGTACGCCGCTACTCTACTACTTGAGCTATCCCCCGTGAGGCTCCGGGGCCATTTCATTTGTCGCCGAAAATCAGATAGATTGCACGACATTTGAAAAATGGTAAAAAGGTAGGAAGTCCAAAAGTAGGGTTGAGATGGGAAGTTAGTGCCCCAGTGTATCCAGGTCACGATTCTGGCCGAAGATCGTGGATTCAAATCCCGCTCATGACACTGACTTTTTTCTCAACTAAAAACCTTAATTAATTGAAAGATATTAATTGGTCAAGCGGATCACGAAATCAGTGAATTTAATATTGAAGATTGTTGAAAATAATTGACCGGTTAACTTTTGGTTAACACATTTCTAAAAATATTATATATTATATGTGAACAACTAAAGCGATTTTCCATAATTTCCTGGATTAGTGACGTTTACAATTTTATGGTTCATTTTCATTTTAATCTAGGAAATTGTTCTTTTACTCAAATAAAAAAAAATTATGCAAATAATGTAACAAAAAGTAGGGATTTCTACCGTTCATTTAAGATCTCATCAAATCCAGCAGATTTATTGTTATTTTATTCATTTTTATTCATTACAGGATTTCTGATTAAAAGAGTGTATTTTTCAATAACTCGCAGGAATTGATTATTCAATTTAAAATTGCCCTCATCTCTTATTTCCTAATACGTAATCACAAAAATTTGAACAAGTTTTTCTTCAGCAACTATGTTAATGATGTTTAATTTAATTATCAATTTTTTCCAAATTTCTAGATTCATTGCATTCCATACGGGCAAAATAATAACAGCTTAAATATTGAAAATCTGTGATGAGAAAGGAGGAAAAAGTTTTAAATGGATATATTTCTAAACAATTCGAGCGTACCTAATTCTAAAATTTAAAAAGTCGACTTTTTGTATTTAGGCCAGACACAATTTTAAAACTTATTTAATCCGTCCAAGTCCAATTAGCTAACTGAATAAACTTCAAACTTCTTAACTCATTTTAACGTCACAATTTAATTCTAAACTTATGAGGTACGAATAAGACAGAATGAAGTGATATGTTACGCACCTTATGCGACATATGGGACACCTTTTGACAGGTGGAGTTAAAATTCAAAAATATGAGACTTAACCAATTTAATAAGTTTAATCTATTTTAGTTTCTACAACAATAACAGCTAATATTTTTATTTTTTTACTACATTTATTTGATATTATAATTACAAACACTGTATAAATGAATATTCCATATAAGCTGAATTTCTCATTTGAGTCTCTTCTCGTACAATAGACAGGTGGTTGATTAAAATTTTTATGGCGAGTTTTGATGAGTTCGTGTGCAGAAGGGAGGTCATTATGAACAGCACAATTTGAATCATAAAAAGACATGTTTTTAATTTGAATGAGAATTTTAGATTGAATTACTGGAGACGTAAGTAATTGATATCCTTGGTTGAGCCTCACCCAGAGAGGTCTTATCATTGTCTTGTAAATTAAAACTTGTATTTTTTCAATGTTTAATTTTGATCATTGCCGCCTATTAGTACCAATTCAACTCCTTACTCAACTACTGATTGTGTGACTAACCTTTTGCAAAGGTTGACAGAGGTTTTAACCTGTAGCATTCTTCCCAGTGGCATTTACTGCCCTCCGGCTTTACGATTTTGAATTTTTGATCTGCTAGATTCGTTGGGAGGAGATTTTCGAGGGTTCACGGAAGACACGAAATGTATTACTTCGACTTTTACATGTTCTCATTCTAATCGTTCAGTAAAGTTAATACAATAATCTTTGCACAATTAATTAATAGATAGTCACACAACAATAATTAGCCATACAAAAAGTAATCTTTTCGCAACATTTTTAAACAACAAAAAACAAATAATTATTGAACCATTTGGCGATTCACAAAAAGGATAAATATAAAACTTTACTACTTTACGTTTATAATAAAAAGACATACAATTAAATCTCATTTTTCTGATTAATAAATCTTTTAAAATAAGTTTTTTTTTCTGAAAATGTTTTCTTTCTAAAAAAGTGTCTTCTACCTACATATGCACACCAAAAGCTTAAAAAAACCAAGATATGTTTTCAGTAAAGTAGACTAAAATATTTGATTCTGAAAAAAAAAAGTTTTTAAATCTATAAAATAAAGCCATTCAATTTTTATCGCAAATAATCAATAGTTATTTTTGGGTTTGATCAACCGAGGCGTAATTGTAAACCCTAGGCTCTGCAGATGATTTCAATAAAGACCGAAACGTTGGCACGATAAATAAAATGTTTTTCTGAAACGTAGATCACACCAGATCGCATTACACGATTTCTGAAGAACTATCGACTAACAGTCACTAAAACATTTAATCATATTATTAAAAAATTCATACTTTTATAATATAGTACATTCTTGAATAAAATTAGAATAAACTGTTTCATAAAGTCAAGATAGTAATAATGACAACACTAAACTTACAAACGGCAAAAAGACCCTTATCGAGGTGGAGAAAAAAATACAAATTGGAACACCCTGTTTAATATATAAATATTAGGGTAAAGAGTGAACAAACACGAACAATTAAAATTCTGACGCACTTTATTCAACTGTTGAAATTTGCATACATTTTTTTTTATTTTTTCAAACTCTTATTTTTGTTTGTGACCATAAACATTGCGTTTTGATAGATTTTACATATTTTATATATGTTTGTACCACGCATTTTTATCATTAACATTATAAATTATTGTTAAACTATGATATTCTCTGTACATACAATAGATACAACATTAGTATGTTCAATCAAAATATTTCGTTTATAAGATAGATGTGATAGTAAAGTGATTCGCCCACAGAGGAAAAGAAGACGGTGACAATCTCGTCAATGGACAAGTTCTATAACATCGAATATGTCTTCACTGTCACCTCGTGAAAGTATTTACCCACTTTCTCACTCTATTTTCCGAATTCATCTTTTTTCCCCTATCCCTCTTTTCATATCGAGAATTCACCCCTATGAGAGTTTAAGGGAATATTACGGCGGGGGAAAGATGTTAAATGTTTTTTCCCAGACCTGTCGTCGTCTGACATTCTAAAAAAGTATGAAGCGTTATTTATACCAAGTGTATTTGTATATACTGTAACAACATACATTGCATTTCTAACCTGTGCAGAATTTTCTGAAGTAAAACCTTTTAAAGCAACCAAATAGAACGAAGGAGTTACTAAGATTGGAATTTTGTATTTTTAAATGTTAAAATAGTTTTATGGATCTTTGAGTCCTTCCTTGCAGCAAATTACGTTTAAAGCAATCTTGAAAAACTGTTCTTCCAATCAAATCAATTTAATTGATAGTGATCCTACAAAAGTACTTATGCATAGACTGGTACATTAGTGGTTTAATGTGATTATAGATGTGTCACTATTAACGTGATACAGCCGTTTTTCTTCTTAATAGTTAGTGATAAAATAAAAATTAAATGTAATATTTGCCTTTTATTTTTATGAATCATGCCTTTTGTTGCTTCTCGTGTAGAAATGTGTGGTATTTAGTGACCGTTAACTAATGATTATTTAGAGATTGTGAGACGCGGTCTGATGTGATGAATGTCACACTTACCAAAAAAACAAAGACTTTGAGTAAATAGAAATACTTTGATTGAATATAAAATAATATGTTTTTGCATTGTATAAATTCATTTTTTTCCACATTCCACATGTTTTTGTTAAAATTAAACAATACTTGTAAATCCCAGGCCCTCAAGGTGATCTCAATAAAGATCGAAACGGGACGATAAAGAAAATGTTTTCGATTTCCGAATAACTTTTCGTTACTTTTTAAATAATCTTTATTATTAATTATTTTATATTACTTTTATTTTCATCATTAAGATTTACCAAGAAAAATGAGTTTTGCTCCATAAAAATTACCATTCCGTTTGTAAGTTAAGAATTTTACAATGCTCATTCAAACTTATATTTGCAAATAGGTAGCTTATTAAAATAGAAGTACTCATTTGAGTTTATGATAAAGTACTAACCCATCTTCTTTAATTTAAAGTCATTGGTGGAATGAACAGAAATTTTAAACATATAAATAATATAAACTTTTCTGACTTTTACACAGTCAAACTGTAGCCTTGTTTTTGATAGTTATGTTGAGGGTTCTGTAATCATAAGTTTACTGTGTCTACTCTAAAATTTGTCCATTTCTCCTCTTGTCTTTTCGATAGCAATTTGCTAAAGAAGAATTAATTATATTCCGTAAGCCAATTTTTGAATTTCTTGTTCTGGTTGAGTTATAGTTCAGCGAATTAATAAACTATAAAATATCTTGTATCTTATTCCAGCCAAATTTTCCTTTACTTTAAATACTTAAAAACGGTTTAGAAACAACCGTGATAATTCAGAACTATTTCGTTGGATATAACCTGAGGCATCGTCTCGTGTCACTGAGTTATTCGGAGGTGAGCCTTATGTTTATTTTTGGTATTATAACATGTAGAAAGCAAGGATATTTTTTTCTGTTAGGTTTCAATATGGTGAGCAACTGTTCTCTACTACAACTTACTGAACTCCAGTAATAAGGAATTCACATTTTAAAAATCTATAGAATCTGTTCCTCAAAAATCTAATAAGAATAGATTTTATGTTAATAAAAGTTAGTAACACATTACTTAATTGGCTGATTTTTCAGTTGTGTAATTTTTCAAATTGTTTTAAGTAAATTTTATTTTTCAGTTTTATTGAGTAATATGACAGCACAATATTTCCCTCTTTTACTTTGACACATTTTAATATACTTAAAGAAAGATGACCACGACAAAAAGGGAGCTATGAAAAACTGCAAGTTAGACGGAACGAAAAATCTGCACACTGATGCAGAAGAGATCAGATATTAAAGAGAAAAACCTTCTATCGTTGTATTAGTTTTATTTTGAAATTTGCGTTTTTCCTTTTTTATATATATGCAATGGGAAGTATTGAACAGAGCCTATATTGTGTAATTTCTCTGAGAGATTACTTTTTTTTAACTAGCTTTATATTTTATAAAATGGTACAGTAACTATTTTCTCTCACAAGGAAGAATTCTATAGAGGAACAAATTCAACCATCTATTGATTCATTACGATAAAAAATATTAATCATTTACCAAAACGCATAGTTTCGCGCAGCCGTCTTTAATCAAAATGAAACATTTCCCCTGCTTAAATGTAATGAACAAGGTTTAATCGCTTAAAAACGGAAATGCCAGGGTGTGTAAGTGTTAATAAACTTAAGCTAATTTAAATTAAGCCCAATTATCGATCTTGTGTTCACGATTGGGAAAATTGAACTCTTATTAGGAAAATTTTCACAACATACGGATGTGAAGATAATTTTACCAAATGCCAAGAAATTGATAAACCCAGATACATAGATGGCCAGTGATCGTAATATTCAAGACGAAAAATTTTTAAAAAATTTTCTGGACGTGAGAAAACGAACAAATTTTGCTGTTACTCATGTCCATCGTGAATAGATATTTAATATACGAAAACCCAAATACTACTGGGATAGTGGAGAATTAGCTACTAATTACTCTGGGAAATAATTTACAACTGAAAAACCAGACAAAAACTTAGCCGAGGACACAATTGAGAATAAGGAAAGTACAAGGAATGAGAGAAATAGCTGGCCATGATTTTATGAATAGTGGTTTAAAAAGTGAATATAATTGTTCTACACTGAGTAATAATGCACATGGTATAAATAACCAGAAGGGTAGGCTTAGCTTCATACACTTTGTGAAGTTAATTGATATTTTCTGACTACATGAAAGTTTTGTTAAATTATTTTGACAAATTGTTATAGGGTTCAAATTGTATTAGATAGAACCTAAAAGGAGGCAAAATTTTTTAAATCTAAAGGAGGATCGTACTACTATATACAAAAAATAGAGTGAGTGATTAACAAATTGTTTACATTTACGGAAGTTAATGTAATTAAATGAACTGTTAATAACAGACATGTTTTGCGTTTTCAGTGTATGAGAATGGAGAAAATAGCAAATGGTATGAGCATTTTGACTTGAACATACAAAATTTTATCATTACTAATACTACACAATGAAAGATAATAGCGATTTCAATGCTATTGCTGGAAGTATGCAAGCTTTATTCCAATAACTCGTAAATGGTACCCGATAAGACGTGTATGCACGTCCGAAATCAAAAGCAACAACAGAACAGAAAAGGAAGGGTTTCCATAGAGATGTAACCATACACATTTATCAATTTTAAGTACCTAATAAGATTATCTTTGAAGTCGCTGATTAGATGGGAGGTCACACTGCCAAAATAGTTATTAATGAGTACATGTTTTGGGCAAGATATTTTTACAATATTTGCCGTGACGAATTAGTGAACTCTAAAAAAGATGGGAAAATCGTCATTTAAATACCTGCTGGTAGCCATTAAAAAAATTACAATTTCGTCATAAGGAAGGCTGTTCAACATTGCACAAGGAATCCTAATTTGACCTAGACAGGAGCCACTAAACAAATTTAATTTAATGATAGGAATACTGATAATTCGGGGCCAACTCCGGGCTTTAAATTTTAAAAAGAGCAGGACGGAAGTACAGCAGCTTGTATTGGGTTGTCCGGAAAATAATGCAGGATTTTGGTATTAAACAAAAAAAAAGAAACTAGTTACTTTAAAGCAATGTTCTTTAATCAAAATAATTTCCCATACTCTCAATACATTTCTCCCAACGTGTTGGTAACTTATTAATTCCGTCTGAGTAGAATTCAGAATTTTTAGAATTGATAAAGTCAATAAATGCATTTTCCAGTTCCGTTTGATTTTTGAATATTATGTGTTGTAAGTAGTGGTCCAGGTGTCTAAAAAAATGGTAGTCAGTAGGCGAGAGGTCCGGAGAGTAGGGTGGGTGAGGCAAAGTTTCATAGCCAAGCTCCAATAATTTTTGTGACGTTACACGTGACACATGTGGTCGAGCGTTGTCATGCAACAAAATGGGCCCTTTCCGATTGACCAAAGAGGGCTTCATTACTGCCAATTTCTGATGCATGGTATTAATTTGGTTACAGTATGATTCAGCATTGATGGTTTCGCCAGGATTTAAGAAGCTGTAGTGTATTAAACCAAATGAAGCCCACCATACCGTAACCATTACCTTTTTTTGATGAGTTGGGGGCTTTGGAAAATGTATTGGAGCTTCTCCTTTGTCGAGC
>CM077102.1:21102111-21117775 GCA_039619505.1 Cimex hemipterus
GAGGTGGTCAGCGACGGTCGTTTTACTGACTTTGAGTTGCTCTGCAAGTTCTCGAACAGTTGTTTTGGGGTTTTCTTCCACCACTGATCGCAGAACATCATCATTAAGAGAGGAAGGCCTTCCACGACCTTCTTCATCTTCAAGGCTGAAATCTCCCTCCCGAAATTTTTTAAACCACCTTTGCACAGTGCACTCATTAACACAACCCTCGCCCCAGACTTGGTTAATGTTTCTAGCCGTTTGGGCTCCGCTTCGGCCGAGTTTAAACTCGTAAAAGAAAATCGTACGAAATTCTCGCTTTGACATTATAAGGATGACTGAATTATTTCCAAGTAGCGGAATGCTACAGAGGTAAACAAACAATATCATTTGGAAGAGGATTAATAAGTGTTGACATTCATACAAATGAGTAATCCTGTAAACGTAAACAGAATATTTTATATAGATTTTTTTAAATGAAAACTTAAAATCCTGCATTATTTTCCGGACAACCCAATATGTTCAATCCCGCCAGATATGATTATTTTTTTTTACATTTCCGAAAATGTACACCTCATGTGTGACATAATCTGAGCCCCGAAGTTATTTTGTTGAATTCATATGTTCTTCCCAGTCTCTGTTCTATATTGCTGTTTTAGCTAAATGTTCATTCAAAAGTCAGTGTTTAGATCAAAATTGAAGGGGTAAAATAAAGAAAGAGTTCCATAAGTAAAATTCTGTCGAAATAGTTGGTTGTTGGGCTTGTATTGAATGAATAATATTTGTATTGAAACATGAGTTGTTAAATGGGGTAAAATGAAAACATGATCAGCTCTGATGTTAAATAGTCTTTATTAAAAATAAACCCCTTTCTAACCTCTGTTCTAGACGTCGTCATAAATATAGCATACCTTACGGGTACAGTACAAAAGAAAAGGCAATGAGACGAAAAAATGGTAAATTAACTCGTCCACAACTAAAAAAACCTTAACGTATTAAATCGACTTCATAAATCAAATGTACAGTTAAACAAGAAATATTGCTTTAGCATAAACATGCAGACTACAATAAGAGGCCCACGTTAAAAGTAACAAACATAAAAGCATTTAAAGACATTGTTTCTTTAATCCTGGGTACTGGCGAAAGAATATTTTTTCTCATAAAATTAAAACAAAGTAAAGGTGACAAAAATTCTCAATTGAGCAGATATGAAGGTTGTAAACGCCTTTGGTTTCACTTCTGAGCCTGTCTGGGAATGTCTTCACACCCTCATTGCCACAACAAAAAATTATTCGGCTAGACAAAGTGGTGTGAGAATGAAATGTTAGGGTTGTGAAATATCAGATCGCTAGGCTACTCAACTTTTTTTTTTGTACATTTGGTCAAACAATTCATTTTCCCGATAGTGTTCCACATTGTTAAACATTATTGATGTTTCTATTAAACGTTGAATATTGGATTAGTTGAAAAAACAGTTATATTAGCAAATATTAATGAACACACACAAAAAGACATCCCTTATACAAATAAAATCAAACTGCAATAACTAAAGCGAAATTCAGGAAGGTGAGGAAATAAATTCAACAAAAGAACTGTAGACAAATTAATAAAACCAAAATGAACCAAAAAAATCAAAGAAACGACAATGTCCAAAATGAGAGAGAGAGAGAGAGAGAGAGAGAGAGAGAGATGATTTTATCATAGGTGGAATTTTCAAAGTCATATTAAGTAAAAAAGATCCATAATCAAAATTGTTGATAAGCGATTTAATTAATCTCATAGACGTGTTTAAACACGTTTTTCAATTGACAAGTTGGCAGACACGAAAGTTTAATATGAGGCACATGTAATATTTATGATATTGGTTTTAAACAAATAATTCCGCTGCCTATATGTGTGTTAGGGCACCCATACGTGATAAAATCAAAATATTTTTTTTCTTTTTTAAAATATTCAGATAGCTATTTTTGGTGATAATTTCAATTTCCCAGTTCTCGTCTAAGCATCATAAATATTTGTGGAAAATTATAAATTTAATAGTAGAATAAATAGAAGAATTAGAATAGCTAGTAAATTAATTTAACAGCAACACTGTTATTATTTATTACCCGTTTGATTTAAAGAAATTGTTAACACAAACGACGAGGACACAGTCATCATTACGAGGTTCACAATTTAGTCAAAAGTTTGAAATAATTTAATACTATTTCTTATTTGTACTTTATTGTCAAAGCTCTGTGTTGATGGGGTTTCAAACTGGGGGAAACGCATCTTACGTGAATGGAAAGCGGTAAAGCGAAACGCTCGGCCGCACACTTCTCGATCCCGAGCCGGAAAGCTTCCGGTAACTGAAGGGAAAAGAGCTTTTACACTATCGATCCCCGAAGACCGGCCCTTTCCGAATGCCACATTTTACAAGTAATAGCCCTTCTTCTGGCAAGATTTATAATTGACTAAAAGTAGTTTGAGAATTGAAAGGATAAGAGGTAAATATATGAAGTGTATTTCATTATATAATTCTGGTACAAAAATTAAAATGAAAAAGAAATACTTTAATTGAGAATAAAAAATATATTTTTTGCATTGTATAAATTCACTTTTTTCCACATCCTACATGTATTTGTTAAATTTAAACAATGTTTATATGTCCTTATACAAAACTGTCTTTTCTACACCGACTTCCTTCCCCACCCCTTCAAAATCCAACGTATATAAACATAAAACAGCAAAATCTCTCAAAACGACACGCAAGAATAGTACAATTACACAAAAAATAAAGACTTCGAATGAGTAGAAATATTCTGGTTGAACACATTAAAAAAAGTATATTTTGCATTGTATAAATTCACTTTTCCACGTCTAAAATGTATTTGCTAAACAATGTTTGTAAATCCCAGGCCCTGAAGATGGTCTTAATAAAGATTTAAATGTCGGCACGATAAAGAAAATGATTTTCTGAAACCTACATCTCACCAGACCGCACCTCACGATTTCTGAATACTCATCGACTAACGGACACTAATCACCACACATTAAAATAAAAATATAATTATTGTGAAATTCTTTAAGCGTCAATATAAGAATAATGTTTGCTAGTTTACTTACATATTTTTTATATTTAAATTTTCATCCTTCGTAAAACTCGTTATTGCCAAATTCATCTATCCAATTATCTGGCGGTAAGATATTGTGGGTAAGTCTCCAGTTGTCCAACGGAGGGGAGCAGCGCGTTTTTCCAAATTTATTGCTATGAATGCGAGTCAATCACCCCCGGCCGTTCAGTTTAAAGCCATTTGTTTTATTGATGCTAGAGGGTTAGGGCTCAATTCCCTGGGTGATCCCGGGTAGTTCCCATTCATTAAGCCTGAACCCCTAAATGATTCGCACCTTTCACACTACCGATGGTGGCGAATCGAAGCTAAATTTGTTTCTGCGGTGCTGATTTTCGTATGTTTACGACTGAAATGTGTGTACTACTCTTTCCTCGATAAACACCGTCCATTCCAGTTCTAAGGATGGAGTTTCTATGTTATTCATTACAAAAAATTTAGTAAATAAAATATTTTTAAAAACTCCACTATACAATACCACTGATCTGCTATCACTAACGCACTATTTGCAATAAAAAGTAACACAAAAAAGCTGCTCTAATTTCTCTTTCTTGGATCGCAGATTTCTTTTTGGATCTGCGTTTTGTAGTAATCTGCCCAACGGTTTATGAAGACCGTTTAATTGTTAAGTGGTGGGATTGAGGGGTGTTTTGTTTAGCCGAGTCCTTTTCACTTATGGTACTAAGTTGTCCAGTCTAACCACTACTATTTCAAACTTACCTGACCAACTCGCTATAATGAAAAACCGTTCAACAAATCCATCCAGCTTTGTTCTCTAATAAAGATGAATGGCCATATAAAAAAATTGAAATGTCAATGTTACATCAAGATAATTTTTTAAATAAAAACATCAAATGTGTACGTTCTCAATTATAGACATTTGGTCGTTCTCCTATACAATTGCATCGAATAAAAATCATTGATCAAAAATTAAGAGAATTTCATGTTTTTTCTACTTTCAAATATCAAAGAGATAACGTTGAGTTTGTTAGAAAATCATGAAAGCAGCAAGTCAACCGTAACAAGAAAAGTTAAATGAACTTCCATAGTGAACTTCATCCCGTACACTTTCAAAGAAAGAATATCTCACTTATCATTTGGTGGGATTAGACAACATCCTTAATTTTGAATAGCTTCTTCGGGGTGTAGGGATTACCAACCAAAATTGATTAATTGTATTAATTAATTATGTGTAATAAATTGTTATAAATAAAGAAACCTAAAAAATATTTACACTTCCGAAAAATACAAGATTACATATTTGTAGTGACTTATAAAACTAAGTTTTTACGTGTATGATTTATGTTTAAGTCAAAACTCGTGTTTCTAACTTCATTTACAAATAGAAGAAATCTTATGGAGGATTTGTCAATGTTTTTTTAAATATTTACTCACATGTAATCTTCAACGGATTGGATGAAAATTTTAACACACTCCCTTACCTTCCGAAGGTGTTCTTTCGGTCTGATTTTGGCTTTTCTAGACTTCGTACATAATTTTGAAGTTCTAGGCCCTAGAGGCGGGGCAAAATCTCAGTGGACATCTATTATTTAGGGTTAGTGGTCCGGATCGCAAGGCGGCTACATATTCTACCGGACCCACTGAATATTCAAAAACGGCACCTGTATTATTTATTATATGCTCTTAAATTTTCGGTTCGATACATTTGTTTCTATTTTCTTCCATCGATGTTATTGGATAACAGATAAAACTTGATACAGCTTCTATTGCCGTTGGGATTTGTGTACAAAAATTTACTACAAACGGTTTATAACTAAATGTTATCAATGCAATGTATCGGGGTTATGCTAAAGACAATTAATCGTTTGACTAGCATAATCCCATGTTCAACAATTTAATGTTAATAACAATTAAAAAATACCTAGAAGATGTATGTAATAACAAGCTAACACTAAAGCTGTGCAGTGTACATTGTCCAATGACTTCTTTCATTTCTTTCCGGGCGATAAGACAGAAGAGACAATTTGGTTTAGTTGGAGAAAAGGTCATCGTACGCTCACCTGTGGGTATCGCTTTTCTCTCTGAGATCTGTAGGGAATTTGTAACTGTGAAGCAAGTGGTCAAAGAGGGAGTACAATGTGAAATGGGAGTGATATGCGTTTTCGATCGTTCTGACAATCCATAGAATTTCTGATAAAGCTAGGAAAGAACATATCCCCCAGTAGGCTATTTTTAATTGCTAAAGCTTACTGGTTACATTAAATTTTGCAGTTCAAATATGAAAATACAATGAGATTTTCAAAAGCTCAAATGTTTTAAATGGCTCCTCAATAATTCCACAGTATTGGCATCGCAAGTTACTTTCATGGGAAATTAATTGTTTTTTTGGAATACGTTCGTATTCAACCCGATTGACCCGGCACTAATAAAACTCCCTCGGCTTGTATGGCAATATATCAAAATATTTCGAAGACCGCATTACTGTCCAGCGAGTGTGAACACGGCATTTCGCCGTAATGCGCCGAATATCGGGGCCGTTTGACCGTCCGAATCGTCCGTGGTGCACTGTGGTCGATCGTAAAGTACGTTGGCCGTTTTCATAATTTTCCAAAACAGGGGCCCTACATGAAAAGGAAAAAGCCGAGTTGGCATTGGATAATTGATGACGGTATTACGAACGCATGCTAGTGTTGAAATGCGATAAATAATATGCTGATGCAAGCATTGGGGCACTTCGGTGAAATGCATATCTATTATGCAAATTTGGTTTTTAAACATATTATAAAAACACACTTAGTTAACTTTGCCAAGCTGTTTACGTTTGAAATGGAAATATTGAATTCCATTACAAAACATTCCATATATGATATTCCATTTTCCTCTTTTTCAGTTTTATTTTCAATTTTCAACTGTACATTTAACTAAAACAGGCAAATATCATGTAGAAAAAGACTAATTGATTAATTATATAAATATCTTTATTTACGAAAAATATTTCTATTTACACAGTATGTATACATTACAAAGGATGTTTTCTTATATTTCGACCTCAACACTTTTCCTTCAGGTCATCTCAAAAAACAACAACCAGTTTTCTTTCAATCCACAACGTTTCGGATTTACTTTAATTCTTCCTCAGGTGAGTTAACCCAGTGGTTAAAACAGTCATTAATATTTTGTAACAGTTTAATTTAAAAAATTGCCAGTGTGGTACATATTTAAGTCTTTCATTCTCCGAACAAACGTTTTAATATTTTGAGTCTAGTCAGGTTCACCTAACACTGGCTCTTTTTTAAAATAAGCTGTTACAAAATATTGATGACTAACGACCACCTTTTAACCACTTCGTTAACTAACCTGAAGATGGATTAAAATAAATCCGAATCGTTGTGGATTGAAAGAAAAACATTTTTTTTCTCATCATAATTTTAATATATACATATATTTAATATATATACATAAGTGTAATCATAAGTTACCTGACAAACTTTATAGTAGAGGTTTTTACAAACATAACAAATACATTATAAATAATATAGTCAGACCAAAAAATATACATGGGTTCAGTGGTTTAGAATTGACAATAATTATTTTTTATAACAGTTTTGTGACTGGTAAAAGATATCTAGTTGGTCGTGTGGACAGTTTAGTATTTTATAAGACCTTTCCAGAGGAGCATTTTTCATACAATTGTTTTTAAGGTGTGCTACATAAAACAACTCTGTTTGTCTATTTCTGCAGGCAGCTACATGAAATTTTATCTCTTCTAGAAGAGAGGGGCATTTAATTATATTGTTAATTATTCTCAATAAAATTAGAGAATCAGTCATTGATCTTCTAGATTCTAGTGAATTTATACCTAATTCCGATTGGAGTTGTATGGTTTGGCCGTATGTTTCAAGTATTATTTTCAGTTTGAGCCTACAGAATAGTTTTGCCCTTTTTCTAAAGAATACATGATTACTGTTAAAGGCTGACCAAACAGGTGATTTATACTAGTTCAAATTAGTCCTCGTTAGCCCTTAAATTAATATAAATTTTTTTTTATCGACATAGAATAGACAATAACAATCAAATAACAAAGAGGCAAAAGCTACTATCTCAGTTTGATAAACCTTTAGTTTAAATTGAGAGAACAGGATTGGTAAAAATACCGCACATACCACTTCAAACATATGGCTTTGACTAACGTTCAAGATGAATTACGCATGTTGTCATTTTATTTATCCATTTCCTTTTGGTTAATTCAGTTTTTATCCTTCATTCTTCTGAGGTGGGGACTTTATAAACATTACAATCTAGTGGACATTGGTGTAAATTTATTGAAGAAATCCAGCATTTTCTCTTTATTAAAATGAATGAATTTCGCTAATTCCAATAACTTCTTTTCGGCTGAAGATGTTTCGGTTTACACACGTGTCGTGACAAATGTTCACGGGTGAATAGGAAAGAGTAAATAAAAGAAACTTCGAATTCATTACAATCTTCTTTATTATTCTTTGACGTCGAATTTATCGGATTACTACTCAGCCCCCCTGTGAGTCTGCAGAACGTTCTCCTCCAAGGGTAGAAAAATTGTTTCTCCCTTTTGTGGATGAATTATTAAGGAGGGCATCAAAGCGAATAACTGCGGCGTGATGCGTGCATTGTAGGAAGTAGGAAATATGGTACGTTCAAAGGCAGATAGATTTTTGATCTTAGAGTATAATATACCATTGTTTGCCTCTTAAGTCTGTGCTGAACCTACAACTCAAATGGTTGTAGCTACTATTGAAATAATTCAAGGAATTTTTAACGCACAATAACTGTTTGTGTTTTCGTTTAACCATATTTTCTTTCCATTTAGAACGAATACAATGGATAAAAAATAGATTAAAGGCTGGTTGACATAAAGAAAAACGACAGATTGAAACATTTTCACTTATTACAATCGAAACTCATCTCAATCATGACTGAACAAAACTATAATATAAAGTTTTTCAAATCCTACATGTATTTGTAAAATTCGAACAATGTTTATTAATGTCAGGCCCTGAAGATGATCTCATTAAAAATTGAAACGTTGGCACGACGAAGAAAAGTTTTTCTAAAACCTACGTCATACCAAACCGCACCCCACAATCTCCAATTAATCATTGGCTGACGCTCACTGAACACCACACATTTCTATAATATAAAATTCGCTATAAATACGAATAATTTATTTATCATATTTGACGGAAGAATAAAATGATAACGATGATCCTATACTCATACTGAGACTGCTGCTAATCTTACTCACTTTATTATTATTATTATTATTATTATTATTATTATTGGTCATACAAGCCTATGGGAAATGTTTAAATTATGGAACAAAAATTCGAAATTCTAATTAAAAAAAGAATAAATTGTATATTTAATTTAAAATGGTTTTTGCATATATTTGGCCTTCTAAATTGAAAAGAAATTAATTAAGATGATAAAAGCAAGCTTTGGATGGCAATAGGATAAATTGGTTTATGAGTGGATGTTTGGGGTCAGCGCTTTATAGCACTCAGAAGCGATATAGCTAATCTAAGACAGAGGTTTTGGATGTTAGGGCGACATATGACCTTAGACGTTAAAACGCCATTAAAAATTAATATAATAATATTAATAATAGATATCATTTTTTGGTCAGACGCGTTTCGTCTTCTAGCCATCTTCAATATTTTCCATGTCTCAAATAATCGAAAACTTGAAAACAAATCACTTGAAAGATCTCAAAAGAACATATATATATATATATATATATATATATATATATTATAGCATTTATTTTTACCTGTCACTAAAACTGATAATAGTTGGACAGCCGGCAGCCGGTTTCTACTTCTATCTTTTTCAACCTCCAAACTCCGCCGAAAGACAAATCGGATGGGGAGCTGAAAACAATTCACACATAAGGAATTTATAATATCCTCAAAACTGATAATTAATTGGGACGGATATAAGCATATTGTACGGGAGTAAGTTCCATATAGAGTTGGCCCTCGGATTAATTATTCTAAGTGTGGTAGTGTGACGGTGAGCTAATGTACAAGACAAGCTATAAATCCGCCTACTCCGTAGCTGCTCTTCAGCTCATTAAAAACGGGCCAACAGCTCATTGATAAATGACTTTCCCGCTTTTCCTTTCTCCTGCGAATAATTACTTCGGATCGTTTCCAGCCCCTTAGTTAAACTGTCACAAGGCTGCTAATGAATAAAACAACATGTCCATATTAAGGCCCTGCTAACAAGTCGGCCCCTTAGTCCCTCAGACATTACCGCCGCTCATTAAACTATCTTTAGATTCTTCTCGGTGTTACTGTTGACCCTTTTGTTTTGAGTCTAACTTCTGGTCCCCCTTGCATTTTTTATATTTTTTATGTATTGTACTGTTTTTGGGAAAAATCTCGAGACATGTAAACCTTTATTTTGTGGTGTAGTTTCTGACGTACCAATTTTTTATACAGCTCTCTATAATAATTTTTTCTAGTTAGAGAATAATTATTGCTAGTTTATTATTTTGAATGGCAACTTGACACTTATCGGGGTAAGGTTTTATTAAGGTACTTTGAAGCTAATTCATTTAATGGATTTTAGTTTAGACCATCCGTTCTCTAATTATTAGCAAAAAAAAAAAAAACAGTCTGAACGTGTTGTTTTTTGCCTTTTTCAGACAAACGACATTTTCTCCAATTCAATAACCAAGAAATGATTTATTTACCATTTTAAAGCATAGTAAATTAATTGCTCGTGATACCGATAGAACAATTTTCAATAATTTTCTCTAATGATAGCGATTAACTAGAAACATGGATGTAGCTTATAAAGTGCGATACAGCATAATTTCCGTTCACTTCCCCCAACAGCGCCATCATTTCCACTTTTCTTGTTATGTCAACATTGTCACATTTTGTTGTTATGTCAAAATAACTGATCACCACGGATACCCTACATGACAAAGTATGATGGCGCATTGCATTTTAGGTACTTTGCTTTTCAGATTACTTTAACATTTCACAACTTAATTTCATAAATTACAATTAATCAATTGGTCAGGCGGACCACGAAGTTAGTGAATTTAATTATTTCATAAAGTTCTTCCGTAACTCGTAAATTATTAATCCTACTGTACATTATGGAGGACGCCTATAGAAACAAATGAGAGTTTCCCCAAATTGTCAACCAAGAACCGACTTATTTATTTATAATTTCAATGGGTAGTCAATCATTTCCTCATGATACTGAATGGACAACTTTGCAATGCATTAAACATTAGAATCATTTTTTTATATGGTAACCTTAAACAAACAAAATACAAAATTACTTATAAGTTAAACTTTAACCAGTGTTTAATGTTGAAGAAAGATTATTTTGGTTATGTAAATGTTGGAAGTTATGGCGCTTAATGAAATGTAGCCCCTAGTATCGAGTTCCTAATTTCTCAAATATAAGTTATCACTGTAAAATGAACTTTTAGTTTCTAAAAATTTGATTTTTATGTATTATCCTTAAAAACTCGGCATTAAGATTTTGAAACGTGTATTAAAAACATTTAAAGTAATACAAACTAATAAACAAACTGATTTCATACAAAATGAAAAACTATACAAACAACTCACTTACTTAACTCATTATTTTTGTGAACCATTGATAACCGGAAAATCGAAATTGTTTAGGTATTAAATTTGGGATAACTTACCTTTGAGAAATTAAGAAGATCATACGTTTACAGCTTTTTAATTAGTAGGCGCAACTGTTCTGAAAGAGTCAAATCAGCATATCTCTCAATACTTACCGAATCAAGGAAATCTTATTTAAACTTTATTAAAATTCTTTATTAAACTTTATTAAAGTATTCACAATAGAGTTAAGATGTTATGATAAGCGGTTTACATTATGGAATTGTAGTGAACGGTTGAAGTAACCTGATGAGTGAAACATCTCGAAGACAATGTCGAATCAGATTTCGGAAAATGCAGACTTTTTAGTCCAAGTTGGCATGTAGGATAACTTCCGAAAGATTGACTCCTGTTCCCCCGGCCTGTATGAAGGGAGTAAGAATGTGATTTTATATCAAATTGTGTTGCAAATCTTTAAATCCTCTATTCCGAATTTTAGATGAAACTGGATTTTTTATGGCTACAATAACAAAACTAAATGAACCTCAAAGGAATTGCAATGCACTTTTTATTGGTGAAATCGAATATACAGTAAGATTAACGTTTTATGAGACTTTATTGAATAAATTTGTAAAAGGTTGTAACAACATGAAAAGTTATATATCTCAAATATCGTGTTTGGCTCCCCCCCCTATAGGATTTTTTACATATTTTTTACTTTATAAACCTTTCTTCTGCAGACACAACGATATAATTTTATGTCTGATTACAAAATTATATACATATAACATAACGTTAAGATTAATAAGGGAAAACCCGTTTGGTCGATTATTAATGCCACATTATTACCGAGAAAATAATGAAAGTTACGTACAACACGCGTAATTTATTTAATTCCGAAAGGAGTTTTCTCATCCATTAAGGTCGAAAGGAAGGAAACGGGGTGAGATAACTTTCCCTAAACTTTTATTTTTGAAGGAAAAACGGAAGATGAAGATTAGAAAAACAATTTCTTCTCTTTAGTTCAGAAAAATATAATTTTATTGTGTTCTATTAGTTTCATCATGAGTGAACGCCTAAACGCCAAGATTCAGCAATGGATTGTAATACTGTTACATTTTTAAATTTGAATTTTAAAAAACCTTTTAAAGCCGAAAATATTTTTAATCCATATCTCGAATGAATATGTATTTTTAAAAAATATATGATTTGCTTGGTTGATTGGTGATTTGGTTTTTCTATTATTTTATTATTAATGGATAATGATTATTGCTATTTTTATATCTATAACAAATCCGTTCTGTCATACAACGAAAATATGATACATACAATACATGAACCCACAACTAACCTACTCACTGCACACCCAAAAATACGTAAAGAAAGCAATCCTATGAACCGGCAAAACATTACACTAAACAATACACAAATAATTTCAAAAGTGTGTAAAACTCCCAACAGTCCTAATTAACACACATACACACAAACACCGATAGGTTAAATGCCGCAACCCGTCTGACGAATCAACCTGCCAGGATAGGTACAACAAAAAGTCAGTGACAATCAAATTACAGCATTGCCACCCCGCAGACTACACACAGAAGTTTCTCTTCTTAACAGAATAATTATATTTTATATTTCCAGTGTATTTTGGGTTATCGATAACTATGTATCCATTTCAAAAAGTCCTATTGGTTCTGTCGAAATATATTTTATTTGTAGATTTTTGTCTGGAAAATAAAGCCAATTCTATAAACGATGCGTCCAGTTGAAGAGTTGAACGGAGAAAACGGCGTAAGGGAATAAGTCTTCTTCAAATATCCACCCTTTGAGCATTGTAAACACTACTGGCGGACTCTCACCTCGGGTGCCCCACCGCCGTTCCCATGGCTTTTTAAATCCCCTCTGGGGTTTCTCTTGTCGCTGTTTGTTCAGTAACAAGAACAACCGGAAAAAGGCCGATGGTTGGAAATTGATTTTGTCAAAATGTTACAAATAACCGATTCATACGTAAGCTTTGATTGAAGGAAATTGGCCATAAATAAAAGATACATTAATGGAATTTATATGCCTGTTTTGTGTTGAACACAATGAACCTTATTGCTGTATTGAAGTATGGGTTATGGTTATAATTAATCAAATAATTATTAAAAAGTTAAATTTTTCTCAACTAGGATGTATGGGTGTTAAATGCTTGCCAGTCGTCTCTGTTCTCAGGTTAATTGGTTCAAAACCATAACTTCGTGCTTAAATTAATAATTACATCTTTATTTTCGACAAATTAAGTTTAAAATTCTCATAAATAAAACTTGAAGAACTGTTCAGTGTCCTCATCATTGCATTTTCAAACAAGTATTCTATAATACCAATAAATAAAACAAAATAGATTAACCTATTCAGAATTCAAGCATTGAAGGATTTAACGTGTAATTTATTTTCTTTTTAATTTATTTTCATCTACAAATGTACTTTATGATGTACAACCAGCAGATTAGATTTTCAATTTATAATTGTGACATTACGGACGTTTTGAGAAAGTTGGCAGCCACTTTGGATTAATAAAATTATATTAATCATTACGATGCCTTTTATCTTCTTTTCAATCGGTTACGTGGTAATTGTAGGGGCATGTTAGCAAATGAATACACAAGAACTAAAGTAATGGACTAATAGCATTCAGTTTTTAAACATTAACCAAATCCCACAATTTTTGTTGAAGTAGTTGTCAAATATACCTACAATAGCATGGAATCTAATGGCAGACCATATGCACTGATGTTTAAATATACTGACGAGAAATATACCTCTTTGCAAACACAGTGCGGAGATTTAAGTATCACGTGGTGACTTTTCACGTGTTAATTGCCAATAGACATATAACAAATAAAAACGCTTTATTACTACCAATTAGTGCCCTCCTGGACTTAGGAAATTTAGGAGAGGCCTTTTGGTCACGGGGAATCTAGAGGGAAGATAAAGCTTAAATGGTTGTTGTAGCAGGACTTTAACCAACGCTTGCTAGTAAATTTCCAGCTAAATAAAACCCATGGCCTTTAAAATAAAGCAATATAAAAAAAAATCATAACGTTTTCTTTCTTCTCCTTTCTTACACATAAAGGATCTCAAATGTAAGTGAAAGGAATATTACTTGACATGCACATCTGTTGAAAATGCTTTTACTTGAATTTGGATTCAATGGAATTTATAAATATTTTAATAATAAGAAATTCTATTTTTGTGATACAGAAATGTACTTGTGCATTCCGTTCCCTTTTGTTAAAATATACATACTTATGCCAGACGCAGTTAGCACTTCCAGCCAAGTAAAAGAATTGGGTTTTTTATTTTATTTGAAGTTTGGACATGATTTAGAAATCAACATTCATAACTTCGTCAGATTGGGATATAATGTAAATGGTCGTTTAAGACAGAGAATTGTATAAGGGATGCAAATAGTGGGGTTGTAAAGGGAGGAAGAGGAAAAGCTGGAGGGTTGAGTAGTGTAATGGGATTTGGGCAGTACCTACTCTTGGGAAATCTAGCCGTGGACCCTCCTGTCCTACTCACAACATACACAGGCATTAACAGTCTGTATTATTGCAGTCCTCTCCGGGGATCCTTCAACCCTTATCTTGGATTCCCTTTCTGTATACAGCACTTTGTTCCTCGCTAAGTGGATGCATCCTTTTTTATGACCCCTTGTTATTGAAACGGCCGAGGAGGAAAAAAGTCAGATGTCATGAACAATTAATCCGGCCGGGCATGTCCTACAAAGACGGGAGGAAATGGTAAGGAACAGGTCCCCGTACGTACCTGTTGACACTGTGATGAAAAGATCTCTTCCTGTTATTTTTCCTATCGCTGGAACATCAGCATACAGTTCTATTCAGCTTTGAGATTCGGCCTTTTATTGCCATTAATGGGTTCTTTTTATATTCAAATCGAGATAGTATATAAAGCCGTTGGCGAACGAAAACCTTTTAGTGAACGAATTTACTTTTGGCAGGAAGTAGAAAGAGATGTTTTAAACAATGCATGCTCTCTTTAGATCTGACCGACTAAGTTAAATTCAACCAAAAAAACATATAAAACATAAACATGTTTTTCCATATAACTCTGGAAGTATGTTCGGCTTCCACAATGGTTTTTTTTTCAAATCCTACGCATCTGAGTTTTAAAAACATCATGAATCATCTCTTTTTCTTCCTTATATTTTCCCATTTCCTTTTACCTATTTTCTCTTTCTGTTTTACTTTCCACATGTAATTTCAACATTCGACTGTAACCAATTAATGTTTTAAACAATATGTTATTGTTTTTTAGGTATTGTTACTATAATTGCTACATGGGTCTTAAAGTCCTATTTGTATCTTTGAAATAAATTAATAATATTCTTGGTTGAGCCCTCCGTATGGTATAATATTAAGGTTGAGAGAAACCAGGTATTCCGTCGTAGCTTAATTTATTTAGAGAAGTGTAAATAAATGATACATGCTAATAATATATTATATAATAATAAATGTAATTGGAATTGAAAAAATCCTATTTATTTACCGTTATATTTATTATATAATGGTTAAGCCTGGTTACTGTAAGAATGTATACGTGCAGGGAGTTCAACAATATAATTACTTGCAATTTTTTTCCATTATAAAGTACTATATTGTATTTACTTTATTTTATTGTGTATTTAGCTCATTCATTTATCATTAAAGTCCACACTCGCTTACCCTGAGAACTGTAAAATTAATACATATTTTTAACTGGGTTCCCTCAATATCACTACTAAAATTTGATTATGTCTTTTCATATTTAAGAAAGCCATTCGATTTGGCTCATAAACAGGATAATTAAAGAAAATTTGCAAAAGGTTTTGTTTTGCAATCAGATTGCAGAGCGAGAAGGAGAGAGAGAGAGAGAGAAAGAGATAGATAGATAGATAGATAGATAGATAGATAGATAGATAGATAGATAGAGAGAGAG
>CM077102.1:21127775-21144522 GCA_039619505.1 Cimex hemipterus
CTCTCTCTCTCTCTCTCTCTCTCTCTCTCTCTCTTTCTCTCTCTCTCTCTCCCTTTTCTCTCCCTTTTCTCTCCCTCGCTCTAACAATCTGTCAAACGATATATACAATAACTTTGAAAAATAATTGTTTGTTCAATCTCTCCAAACGTCGAGACCAGCAAATTTCAAATGACGTACTCCATTTAATATCCTTTATGTGGTGTGATTGCTTTTTTAAATAATTTTTTCAAAGATCAACAAATAGATGAAGGAATGGCATAAACCGTTATTGACAGATTGGTAAGGCGGAAAATTAAGAAAAAATAGTAAAAACAAGGAAATTTTAAATGAATTTATCAAGCTATTTTCAATTTAGATGAGAAACCGAAATAGTTCGATTGTTTACTTATTTATCCACACGACAGCAACGTTGATTAAAGTGCTACTTTTCGGGAAAAATATTTTTAAGATTCAAACATTTTTAATTCTTTCATTTAAAATTTCTTTACGTTTTTACATTCTTTTTTATTTATTTCCCACCTTACCAATCCATCAACCACGGGTTTTAACTTTCCTTCATCAGTTCTTCACTTTCGAAAAAAGAGTAATTAAAAAAGCAATTACACCGCTACAAAGGATAATGGAGTACGTCATCTGAAATTTCCTGTTCTCTACGTTTGCAAATAGTAGTTAGCAAGCACCATAGTAAGTTGTTCAACTTTGGAAAAAAAAAGTTTGTTTTCAAAGTTCTCACTATTAAAACGCTTATTTCACCAGCACTTACAAGTTTAGTAATGATCACATTTTATTGCAAATTTTACATAGTATTCAATGGTATAAACAGTTTCGTCTAAAACCATTTAGTACTGGAGTTATCATTGTTTATTTGAATCAAGATCGTGAAATGTTCAAAAATCAGAAAAAGCGACAAAACGCCGACACTTTTGAGATTCGTAATTAATACTTTTTAGTGCCACTTTTAAAGTAGAATCTACTGGTAAAGTTTGTAAACAGAGTAGCGGAAAACCCTATGTATACATGAATATTTATCCGCCTGCCTATTTAATTATCTATAAACCTTTTATGTTGGGGGGAAGGGCAAATCTTAATTGATTCACAAACTTCCGTACCCGTTTCAAGGGATACAATTAAATTTTGTTGTGTTCTTTTTCCTTTTAAATATGTGGCAATTATTTATTATATTTAAGAGGGATTTGGGGGAAAGAAAGGGTGATTGATAATGATTTAAAAAAGAACTGAATATTTACAATTTATTTATACAAAAAAAGGTTTAAAAAATGGAATTTCCTTATTAATCCAAATAATTTTATAAATCTACTGGCCAGGGTTTTTACGAAAAAAATTAAAATAAAATAAAAAGACGAAATGAAAAGGTACTTGATGTTCTGAACTGAAAGTTGCTGATGGGTTTCACTTCGACGAAGGTGCCTGTAGAGCCAGATGACGATACAGTTGACGTCCGTGAGGTCGGTGATGTGACGACGCGGTGGTGATCAAAGAAATCGATGTCGAGAGCCAAGAGAAAATTGATATTACGATCGATTATCGGTTTGGTAGAAGGTGCGTCTTGTGCTGACCCAGGCAAGCGAGAGACTGACTTATTCCTGGGCAAAGGCAGAAGACACCGGCGTTATCGCTTGCAAAATGAAAATAATGACCCGACGAGTCAAACAGGGCCTCCCGAGGCGAACCTTGGTCAGCCGAAAGTAACAAAAAATAAAAGCTCCTTGGGCGTCAACGTTTTAATTGTTCCAATTAAATTGGTTCTATTTCTTTCCTCTTTTGCACTTTTACTGGTGCCTAAATTTAGCGAATTTCCGCTATACGCTTGTAAGTCGTGATGTTTGTTTTGCAAGGGTTGTTGTGTGAAGAGAGATTTTATTATTGTAATTTTTTTTAAACGCGTGATTTAATTATATTGTACCTCTCCATTTAACCTGTTTAAAATCAACTGGAACACAGGCATAAAAGGCTGTTGTAACGATTTCTCACCTTACACCCCTAATTAATTTGAGCAGATTGTAAGACGAGAGATAATCCCTCAATATCATTTGGCCCCTGGCAGGTTATCAAGTCAATCCGAGCTCAAGTGATGAAATAGCGTTACGTTATTCCCTTAAAGCACGTCATAACTAATTTACAATATGTATCATAGTTCCAAGTGTTTGTACTCCTCCGTACAAGAAAACACCTATTGAGACATTTCTGTATTGCATGAAAACAAATCAATAGCTATTTCAATTTATACAATTTTGCTTTTTTTAATTATTTGATTAAATTAATACTCTCATTTCAATAGTTTACTAACAATTTACGATAAATTCATTCAATTTGATATTTTTACGTATAATTTAAATAAATAAAAGTACTTTATATTGTATTTTTGAGAAAACCGTGGGTTTTTAATTTTTATTTACAGACAAATTAATTTCTTAAAACCCATATAAATAAAACCCATTTCTAATTTGATGTTAACGTTTCTTAACGGCTCAGCTTCATGTCCAAGACACCTTTAACAATTATTGTACTCTGTTGGTTCATTTCATCACGTCCTATTTTTTTAATTAATAATGAATGTCGTATATAATCAAAATTAAAAGTAAAACAAATTTATTTTGATTTGTTCTGAATAAATATAATGAACCGACATCTGATATATTTATCATATATTTTCTATAATTTAAACTAAAACGACAAAACGAAATTATAAAAATGTAATATAAAACCTCAATAAACCAATGTACAAGACTGTCTCCTATAGAATAAAAAACCTTATAATAAACATTTTTGAGCATATTTTATAGGATATGCTTTGTTAGCCAATTACAACCAAATTCGTATTTTGCTATAATTTCGTTGATGTACTTCTTTCCAAATTTTTAACAAATCTCTAGTGGAGCTGTAATCGATTACCCATTCCCATTTCGGTGTGTACAATGTATTTTTGTCCGTTCAATTTAAAGTAGTTTTGTGTTGTCGTCGTCCGTATATAACAAAGTTTTTTTTAGTGTATGTCGTATTGTGTTCCTCGTTTTCATACTGAAATTGATACGTTTGTTTGTCAAATGATGTTAGTTCGGTGTTAGTTTTAATTTACGTCTTTCATTTTTTTCATGTTCGCTGACCGTCAAGTACGGTCTGTTTTTATGTGAAGTTTTGTGTGAATCAATTAATTGATCTAGACAAAGATACATCACTCTTTATATTAAATGTTATCAAAACGTAAAAATTACAAATAAAACAGAAAACCTATACGGTGCAACCTGCCATTTATATAAAGGTTAGTGGTCAAATATTAACTATTGTAATACCATATATAAGCCTAAGTAGTAAAAGGATAATCACGTCAATTGTTTAATGGCATCTCGAACAAGATCCAGTAGTATAAATACTTTTAGTAAAATAATTGTCTTGTGTATTTTTAAGAAGTATTTTAAGGCCAAGTATTTTTTTGGTTTGAAAGTAGATTAAGCAAGAAGATGATTGTGATTTTACCCGGTGCACAATCGGAGTCCTTGTGCATTTAAGAGAAGGTGAAATGTATGAAAGCGGAGATCGATGAAACGCCCCGGGACGTCGGAAATACCTTTTGCTGTCAACGCACCCACTAGACGAGGTGTCTCGCATTCAGAAAATTTCGCTTACAATGTGACAAGGCGCTTTAACTTACAACTACCTCCAAGTGCATGTAATGACAGTCATAAAACCTTTTTTAGTGAAAACAAGCCGTGGATTTCGTAAGTTGTTTGCTAAATTATATAAACATTGTACCATTAAATTTTCAACGTTAATCTCATTTTGTTAAACTCGTTACCACGGGGGTTACGAGACAGTTCTATCAGATATGCGATTCTGAAACCGGAAGGAAAAGGAACGTCCCCGGGGCTGGGGATCTGTTCTGAATGTACCTACTCGAGAATGGAGTTAATGATTTAGCCCGTTGGTACGTGATGTGGATGAATGTCAGGTTGTAGGCGAGATCCACAGCTCTGTAGAACAGTCTCATAACTTAATCAGGTGGGTATCCCTCTCAGTTGAAACAATATCCGCTTCCACATTAAATTCCTTCAGATACGGCTTGCATACAAACGTTATAGCAAGCACGGAAATAAGTCACACGGCCCTCTTTTACATGAGGGAAAAGGGGATGTTGAAATGTTCCACTTCCCACTGTTTCTAATGCAATAATTGTAACACAGTTTGAATTGAAATCCCTTACAACAAGATGTTAGTTTCAAAATATGGATTTTATCGCCACGGACGACTTAAAATATTAAAATTACATCAGTGCCAATTAATTTCAAATATTTTAACTTATGAAATTCAATATAATTGCTGGTTTAGAGGTTATTGGATATTTTTGACATTTTGTCTGTAAACCACTGTTTCCCAACGTGGATTCTACGCAATTTGAGTTTTAAAAGGGGGGGGATTTGGAAAATAACCTGTTTGGATTTTTACTCAACTATGTGCCGATTCTCATTAACCATTTAGCTGAAAAATCAACGAATATGGTAGTTTCTATTCACCATGAAATTGCTAAATTATTTGTCGGACCTCGGGTTATTCCGATCATCAAGCATTTCGTGCTATTTTTCAATATTCCGTAATAATGTGTAAAGATTAGTGACCGTTAATAGATAATTATTCAAGTATCGTGAGATGCGGTCTGGTGTGATGTAGGTACCCGAAAAACATTTTCTTTATCGTGCCGACGTTTCGATCTTTATTAAGACCATCTTCAGGGCCTGGGATTTACAAACATTGTTTAGCAAATACATTTGAGATGTGGAAAAGTGAATTTATACAATGCAAAGATATTTTATATTCCATCAAAGTATTTCTACTCACTTAAAATGTTTGTCTTCTGTGTAAGTGTGCCATTACCATTTTTCATCCCAACTAAAAACCCTAATTAATTGTGATTGATTTCAATATATAAAGTTTGGGGTATATTAATTTCAAGTATATAAACAACAGGGAGGAAAAAAAATGTATTCAATCATTTTTGAAAGTGTTTGGATTTTCGTTTTTGTTTTCATTTACTTTTTAAAGAACCGCCTATTTTGTTATTTTTACTTATTATCCTATACCGGGAAGCCGGTCCAAAGGATAGGCCGCCCCACTCCCCGGGTACCACAAGTCAGTCGCTTTTATGGCCGAGTCAGGTTCGCTTCAGCACGCTCCTATTTACATATTTTTACTATTTCCTTGTGTGAACCCGCAAACGCTTTCAACATACCGCTTCCTGTAAAATCTCTTCCAGCATCACTTGGAATCTTTCTGGAGTGATTTTGCACCTCACCGAAACGTCGGAGTCGCTGGTACTTGTAAGTGGGCCGTCCTCCCCCAAATACCCTATTTTCATAGCTCCTGCATCCTTCTATTTCCTGCCCACCTTCATCATTCGCCACGACATCGACTTGGTGAGTTGTTATTGTTTCATTTTTATTTTTATATTTCAATCATTTTATTTTAAACTGTTTTATTTTATTTTATATTTTTCCCCGCCTCCCGATTATATTCGGGTGGTCCTACGTCGGTTAAAAACCGCACAGAAAGTGTTCCGCCATTTCCTATTAAAGATCAGCTAAAAAATACCTGACGCCCTATTTGCATCTCTGCTCCAACTCTTCAGAGATGGGATTAGAGTAAAGCAAGATAATAAATATACCAAACGTTTAGAAATACATATTGTGCAAATAATAAAATGTAAAAATATTATTGATCTCGGGTTTGTCATCTGGCAGTGTGGTTGGTTGTCGTGGTCATAGGATTAAATCTCGAATATTACCGGAACTATTGTACTTTATTGTTTAATGAAATAGTAGCTCTTGCTTCACCCAGACTATTTCTTTGGCAATAACCGTATTTTAAAGAAGTGCTTTGAAATACTACGAAATATGAAAATAATTTAAAAAATAACAACAATTTAGAATTTATCGTCTTTGTCGCAAAGGTAAAATAAATTTAAAAAAAAATAGAAGAAATATTTTTTAATAATTATGCAAGAAAGATCAAACTATGACAGGTTAAGAAAGACGGTGGTCTCTAGTCCAGGGAGAACGACGGGTCGACAAGGAAAAACGCGATACTGACCGGACTACTGACAGATCAATACAGATCATACAAGAATAACGCAAGGGCACCTTTTGGACGAAATGCGTCCACTCAGGTAGGTGCCCCTCATGCAAGATATAGAATAACGATCGAGTATCTTTTCAATATTAGATAACCTGACGAATATATAAGCAATACTTCGTCGTCGAACCTGTGCGTGATCTTGCAGGCCGACGGGGTCGATTGATCGCTGTTCTAGTACCTCACGGCTATAGAGATTTTTTAAAAGTATGTAGTGTTTGTGTTGTTTTACATTAATTTATGAAATGAGTGAAATTTATTAACGTTAAAGGAAGGGTTTGCTCCTTCCGGCTCAGAAGAATATCGAATAATCTGGGGTGAGTGTATGAAGTCTGGGGAGTAAGTTCTTAGGCAAAATGGTGTGAGTTCAACGCTGCACCGAGGAATATCGAAAACTCTGGTGGGTCAATGTTACCAGGCCATATTGTTTCGGGTGTTGTGGTAACGTTAATTTATTGGGAGGTAATTTATTAATATGAAAGAAAGAGGTTGTTTGAAAAAGTGAAGATGATAAGAATTCCATGGTGGTGATGGTTTACCGGTGCCATAAGAATGTCATGTACTACCGAAGCGTGCGACTCCGACGTACTTACGTTTTGCCGTGACATGGGAGCGAGCCTACAGATCATGTTTTCGGAGCCGGCATGATGTGGTTCAGTGGTTCTTGGAACGGATCGACTCTCAAAGGGAACTCTAGGGGTTCATAGGGTGTCACCTTGCCGTTTCCTGCTTCGGGGTGGGTTCCAGTTCGGCGCGGTACTCCTGGGGTCATCGTATGCGCAACCTGTCCTTTATATATTCATGTCTCCGTTTCTATTTGATAATTGAAAAAAATTAGGAACAGACTGGGGCACCGAGAAGGAAACACTCTAATGACTCTTTGCAAAAAGACGCTTAAAGGAAGAATAAAACGGACGGAATAAATTAATTACAGCGAATTTCACCAAGAATGCACATTTAAATGAAATTATTCTAATACTTTTTCTCGTTGACTTCCTATTATTACTGCTTTGGTACTACAGGTAATTTGGCAAATTGTAAAACAATGTTATCCAATTAATGCATTAACACAAATTGGTTCTGAATCAAATTGTTAGTTTACAAGTATCCCTATTCTTGCAAAATCATCAAATGTATTGGCGGTGAAATAGTCGTAACTTAGTCAACATTTTATGGCACAAACTCGACGTGATTGTTAAACCATAATTTGTTTTGTAATTACCTTGTTAGCCCTACACGTGAATAAGCTGACCGAAGTGTTCCGTGTTTACCTGAAACAAAATAAACTTTTGTTAAAAATTTAACTATAGGTTGAACAAAAAAAGTTCAATTTTCACATAATGATATCTTTTAAGCTTAATATGTTGTAATACGATTCGAAAGGTTTTTGAAATCAAGTCCTGGAGGAGGGGAGTAGAAGGTCCAATCAGCGTTATTAGTTGAAAATGATCGATCTGGATGAAGCGGTTTATACGGCTGATCCATCAAGACCCGAATTTTTTCCAGCCCTTCAGAAGGGCCCGTACAAGTGAAAACTGATTCGTCGCTGAAAGCGGTTCTCTTCGGCAAACCGTGTGTGAAATGCGATTAGGCAAATGACTAAATGGAGAAACTAGAGGGGAACGATTGTGAAGAAAAAGGGTGGATTAACAAAGTACCAAGGTAAAGGATCTTGGATGTAGGGGTTTAATAGTAACATGACCTTTGTGAACGAAGGTAGGTACTTGGAATTTTCCAATTAGATATTTCTCCGTTTACTCCCTTTGCTATTCAACGTTCGCTCTCTTGGCAAGCACCGCTAATTACAAACCATATCCGATCACTTGGTCCTTCAAGGTAGAAATTTAATTATCGAGGATTAGAATTAATAAAAGGAATCGTCCGAGTGCGAGCTTTTTCCATGGTCGCAAATTCAGTTACAATATTGTTGTTAGAATTGGTTACAGTTCATTTCCAGATTTCCGCACAAATGATTTTCTTTTATTACAGATGACTCTTAACCAATTTCAAGATAGTTAACTTTAACACTTTTTTAACATATATTTACGTATTATACCATTTTCAATAATAATTAGCCATACATACAATAATAATAATCATGAGTGCAGAAATTTGGTAGATGTGCAGCGAATCGGTGAGCACTTGGTGAGCCAGCATCAGGTCACTTACAGGGTCTGTCTTTACTCACCAATTTTTGATGTTACTCAAACAAGTTTGAAGTAGTTGCTCACTAAAGATGGCGTTAAACAGAAAAATTAGTCACTTTAAAAACCTGGTAGTGTTGACGGACTTGTAAGCAATCCAGTACCAGTACCGTCATTGTTGGTCATTTTAGGGTTGACCTCGTGAATAAACTCAATAGTTAACTTTTTCCTTTTATTTATTTATATTTAACGATGGTATTTGAACTACGAGGTTATATGAACTTTCGTGGAGACGGTGATTTTGAAAAAAAATTTTAAATATGTCGGGAATGAGAGACTTTTATCTTGCAGTAATTTTAATTTTACAGTAATGAGGGCCGAGTCAACGTAAACCGCTGTGACCACCTACGCCTTTATAGGATAGGGATTAAAGGGGTGGCCGTCTTGTGCACCTCGACCTGAGTAAATCTATTGTGCTCTTATATTTTTTTATAGCTCAGGTTTTTAATCGACCTCCAGAGCCTTGCTAGAAGCTGCATAGTGTAAGATGTTGCTTTCGGCTTTTCCTCTCTTAGTTGCACAAATCTGTACCTACAAAGACCTTTGAAAAAACATAAAATTTCTTCTGTGGCCATCGACTTCTCTGCAGTTAATGCTTAAATTAAAATAGCACTTCTTCTTTACGCCCAAGGTTCACGTTTACCCCAATTAATTATTATTTTTATCTATGATTTTTGGCTGAGAGGAAAAATTAGTGTCACGAGTGAGATTCGAATCCACAACTTTCTACTATTCGGTAGATATTAAGAAGAATATGAAAAGTGCCCAGATTTATATAGTTCAGACAGTCAGGCAGCAACAGTCTCCAAATGTTATCATTTCAACTCTAAAACCTTTCCGGGAATGCCTTAATAGCTTTCTCTCTCAAAACAGAATTACATTAAGGGTATTAGGGTAAAGAAGGAAATGAACAGGATCACTTACTAGTCAAAAAAAGTGCAATACTCTCAATCATGGATCAGAACCACAACGAGGCGCACCGGAGTGTGCACTTCAGTTAGAACTGGAAAACCGGGTTGAGAAAGAAAATCTCAAGCACTGAGCAAAAGCACCGGAGGTAGCTTCACAAGATCTATACTGGCCGCAGTGGGGAAAAGTAGACGTTGGGAACCAAATTAGGTATGTGGGCACGAATTGAAGCATGCCTTTAGTTAGTACTTTTCAAGTGCATAGATAGCATTTTGAATGAAAGAATTGATTAATTTTCCTTTTTTATTAAATTTGGCATCCTACAATTTAACACCACACAAAACCAAAACAAATAACAGTAAGCATTGAAGGACTGTTACAGCTTTATTTTTGGTTCTACCAATTGCCACGCTCAGTATTGTGGAAAAATTACTGTTCATCATGTTAAGAAAAGAAGAGGGCGGTCACGATCTTATGGACTTTTCTTTATTCGAGTTAACATGTCACATACATCGTGAATACCCTTGCGACTATCAGTCCTGAATTATATGTTTGTATTTTAAAGAAATCATCCAAACGGGTGATGTACTCCAAATAACTCAAAACATTCCTCGTTTATTATAAAATGGCCATGTTTAAAGAGAATAAATTACATATTTACCTATATCTTAAAATGGTATATTTAACAATATTTTACAGCGTACAGCATTTAATAATGTACAACATCAATCGAGAATGGGTGTGTATTTAATGGGACGGTTAACTCGAAACATTTTCATAACTAGGAAAAGCGCGAATTCGCAAAAAATTGCCGTTTTGATCAGTTTGTCTTAATTTAAACTTGATAGTAATTGGTTTTCAAAAGTTCTCCCGTTGTCTAAAAGGAGCCCCTACTGAAGAAGACAGCCCGCAGGGAAGGGTTTTTAATGTATTTCGACCCCCCAATGCTTAAACGCGACACAATACTTTGTCCGCCGTTTTATTTACAACGAAGGAATTCGGTGTTGATTGACATAAAATTACCGCTCACTTTGAACCGCTGAGGTCTGAAGATAACCTGGGGCCAACCATAATTTCCCAAAGGGGACGGGGTGGCAGAATTAAAAAAAAAAAAGCCTCCCTCTTCTAGTGCTTTATTTAAGCCGACTCCGGTCGCATATTTTTCAACGTAGAACAAACACAAACCAATGTTCAGTATTTCGAATTAGTCTTTTTTTTATTGATTTTTTTAAATTGTACCTCTCGACAATAAATCAATCTTACACCCAAGTACAAAATTAATTAAAAATTGAATCTCCCTCTAGACAACCTGCGTTAATTAAAATGAACATTTTCCACCAAACCTGTAAAAACCCAAATCTTCTGACGATGAAATGTATAATTGCCTATAAATAAATTAAAGCACTGTGCAAAACGGAAATAAGACTTTTAAAATTGTAATTAATTGTCGCTTAAAAACCACGTCCATTCTGTAAAAATAGAACGGTTAGTTGTTCAATTGAAACTGGCAGAGTTAATAATTATTGAATACAAACGTGTTATAGTATTTATTTTGGTCGTTAAATAAAACAGTAAAAGTTGTAATAAAAAGTCTATAATTATTTTATAAAATGGAGGAAATACTCAAATGATGAAATGAAGTTTGGATTCGATCCTCCGATCAACCGAGTCAGCCTTACAGTAAGTTGATAAATCTTCTTTAAAATGTATTAGCTTCTCAATACGCGTTTCTTAATCATACGTATATACTATACTGTTTAAATAATGGCTAATGGAATTTTCTCTCGTTTGAGTGCTCACATACTGATGATCGATTACTTTCGAAAAAAAAAAAACATTCCCGACTAAAAGAATAAACAATCATTTGATATGGAACCAGAGCCATACTCGATAAAATGAAAACTCGTAATAAATCTAATAGTGCAATAAGGTTAATTACATATATTCGTTTTCATGTTTAGTTTGCTCATATTCACACTTAACGTTCTCCGGTGGTTAATTTTGATATAACCACGTTTCCTGCTACAAACAAAACATCAATCATGGTTGGACATTCCTTTGAAAGGTAAAAGGTCACAGACATTGCAGATTAATTTAATGTGGGTTATTTCTGTGTTAAACAAATTTAACTCTTTATGGATTAATTAATTTTAAAAATGTGCCCGAGATAATTAATATCAGCTTTTATTATTATTTTGCAATAAAAATCAGGAAGGCCTTTTTCAATGAAAAGAAAAAAATATTTAGTTCTTTTTACCAGGGCGTTTAAATTATTATTAACGGTGCTCAAAGGTAACAAACGTGAATTTATTCTACAATAACAATAGGAAAATCATTTTTTCAAACTGAAATTTTCCGAGATATCGTAACAAGATCTACAGAGCCCTCAAGACCTAGAAGTTTTCATCTATATTATTTATTAAACTTGTGAATTATTAATAATATTTTAAGTCCTGATGGTGGCGTTAAATTCCTCGAAACCTTAACGAAGGAACTGAGTTATTCTTTTTTTTCGGATTGCTTCATTCATGACTTTTAATCTGAAATTTAAAATATTTTTTTTTAACATTACTTCACAGGATGTACAAGTGCATTGTTTAAAAGGGCTTAGAATACCTTAGTTGACGCATAAAATTTAATCGTCTTAATTTGTTGGTTTCACGTTACATGGGGAACGATGGCGTACTATATCATCAGAGATTTCCATGAAAGAATCATTAACCGAGGGGTGCCGTAACACCCATGGGGTTTAGTGCATGACTGAGGAGTTGTATCCTTCTGAAACTATATTTCATGCAAAGTACATCGACGAGTAATATACAGGTAGGCCGGGAGGCCGGCTCGCCGGTTTACCAACTTGTTAGACTCGTTCGGCCAGGAAATTGCCAAATTTGCAAAGTCCCTACCCCTGAATACGAAACCAGGGTCGTAATGGGAGTTTTCAACTACACTAAGTTCCGGGGTGTCCCACCCTAAATGCATCCAGTAGGCCGCTAAACGTCGCGTCATTACGTGCCCCCTTAGTCTAAATAGACGACAAACTACCCCCTAATTACTACTGATTTCAAAGACTTCTCTCTCAAAGCATCAGGACCCCTCTACGTGTGGACCCCATCTCTTTAAATCAAATCCTTAATGAATCATGGAGCTCCGTCTAAAGATGAGTTAGTGTTCTTCCACGAATCACGAGGGGTGGGCAACCAGCTCGGATAATTAAGTCCCAACTTTATAAAGAAAAAGTTACTTTAAAGCTTATGAAATTTATAAATAAGGAGAAATTGGCTGAATAGCGATTCTCTTAGAGTTTGGATGAAATGTTTAAAATTGTGATATAACTCTAAGGATAGGAGTCACCAGTTTTGTAATTATTGATCATCTCCCCCTGTCCCTGCTTGGTTGTTGGCCGTAGGTCCTGTAAATGGCTGTTTTCATGTAATATGAAATCAACGATCACACCTTCTCATCATAACAAATCTTACTTTATAATTACAATAACTGTAATGACAATAACGTACAATTAAAACTTTATACACTAGCCTTTGATGTAGGATCAAGATACACCACACCACTTTCACAAATTAAAACAAAAAAAATTTCACACACCATAGACACACGTACGTTGTTTTTTCCTTTATTCTTATCAGATTTTTTTTAAATATTTGTTTACTTTTAAGTAAAAATTTTTATGTACTATGATTCTTGCATTTCTCAGTTTTCATTTCATTGTTTATAGCTGGCGTAAAATATCACTAACTTTGTCAATAAGTGAGAGCCTAAAATATTCGTGAGAACTCTTATAAATACACACAACCACGCGCGTATACCAACAGTGATTTTCAAACTAAAAACTTAATTTTAAAGAATATCTTGAAAACGTGATGGCGTGGTCAAAACGTATATCTTCAGGACCTCAATGACTCGTAATATCTTCACAATTACGACAAACATCAATTTTAAAAAATTGCATATAGAACATTGTAAATAAAACTTTTAGTTGCAAAACTTTGTAGTGCCTCACTCTCTTTTATCTTTTTATTTCTTTATCTCATTTTTCTCTTGCTCTTTGTAATTTTTTAATGTTTATTCTACGAGGAGTTTAAACTTATATTTTTATAAGTACATGTCAAAGAAGTGCGAAACATCAACGTTTTAAAAGAAATTAGGTATAAAATGTACAGAATGGCTATTCCAATCCACCCAAGTATATTGGAAATAATAAAACTTTAATTTTTAAAATATTTTCCTTAAAACGTTTGTTAGTTATCGAAACCTGTGTATAGGACCTCATACATTTTACTCATAGACTTAATACGTATACTTAATTTGTCCCATTGGTTTTACCACGCAATATTTGTTTATGCTATGTTTTAAATCGAGAATATCAATTAGAGGTAACACACAAAATCCATAATTCAAAACAAGGGTAAAGTAATTTTTCAATGTTTATTTTGGACGGAATTTAAAATGTTTATTCAGTCTCATTTGAATTATGAAGCAATTTTTGGTTTTAGTTTTCATCTTTGGTTACTTGATTTCAATTTTTAAACTTAAACTTAGATACTGCGCGGGATGTGGCACTTATTAATGATGGATGTTTGATCAGGTATGCGGCTATTACCATCGGAGTTCCCTATGAAACGCTGCAAGACTCCGTTAGACTTTTTCCAGAGAATGGATCCTACCAAAGAAGGTACTGGACGCCCTAGTAAGAGAACCACAGGATGGCCACTTTGTGGCTACGATGATTTTGCGAAACCTGCACCTTACTAGTTATTCAAGCCATTCATCAGCTCCAGGAAGTTTGAGGTGTCCAAATTTCTCAACGGACGGCTCAAAGAAGATGTATTCAGTATGGACTTATGGCTTTTGGCCCATTAAGAGGACCAGAATTGACCACAGCACACAGCTTTGCACAGCTGGCATTTGCTCGTGCACAGCCATTGGCCTTTGGACGGTTGGTACTTTTAACAGTTGAGTTTAGATTTGCCAGATGGGGGCGAAAGGCTGCGGAGAAGGCGAAATGAGAGGTACGAAGCTTGTACTTTTTCCCATAGCCAGCCTTTTCAGCGTAGCTCAGTGATGATGTGGGAGGGAATTTCAATTGACAGACACAGAGATGATTGTTCGTGGAGGGTCTTTCGTTGGGCCATTCGCTATGTGGATGAAATTTTGAAACATCCTTCGTTGCCTATCCTCAATGAAATCAGCAACAATCCTATTCCAATGCACGATAATGCCAATCCATATGTCGCCCTCATCGTACAAACGTACCTTCGAGAGCATAACATCAGGGTCACCTGGCCAGACCGTTCTCCAGACTTGAACCTCACCAAACATTTATGGGATAACCTCGAAAGACGAATAATTGGAGCAGTGTATCTTGATACCCTCCACGAGCTTGAAAGGTCTGTTCGTGAAGAATGGGCAGAATTGGGGCTCCAGCAAAGATACGTTTCCAGTCTGATAGAAAGTATGCCCAGACGTCTTCGAAGTGTAATTCAGGAAATACGAGATATTGACATGGTAATTAAAAATGTAAAATAAATTTTATCTCTCCGCCTTTTTTTAAATTTATTTATATTTTTTCATTTTCCTTATCAATTTACTTTTTTCCCCTTTTTTAAAGAAAGACTCAATTATTAAACGTTGATTTATATATAAAAATCAAATGATATTACAAGTGGGTGGAATGTTTTGCCTGACAGTGCATTTTCTTCAAAATTATATATAAAAAATGGCTTATAAAAATTTGATTTGAAACACTTCCTGTTTTTTTTGTTGTTTTTTTGTTGTAATATTTAATATCTGCTATTTTTCTCCATTCTCTTGTTTGCTTTTCCCTTCATTTCTCTTGTTCTTCCTACTTTGTCAAACTTTTTACAGCGAGGTTTGTCAAATCATATTTTTATTAGGCACACGACAAAGACGTTCATAGTACTGAGTGACAATGCCCGCCTTATATTTTATAGCTTCTCAACTGTATCTGAAATGGGCCGTCCCCAGTCATCGTACATGATTCTGTCCCTGTAATAAAGTTTTCTTTCTTCGAAAATACGTTATGTTAGCCGGTCCATGTTTTGCACCAGGTGTAACTGAGGGAGTGAAAATATAAAAATGACATCAAATAGAGTTGGGACAGAGAAAGACCAGATGGTCACCAAACAAGCGCCAAGGGTTGCGAGATTGGAAAGACTTTTCGATTGGCGAGTGAGGGGAATGTGACAAATATGGTAATAGGCTTTCATTTCCCCAGCCGGTTGCGGCTTTTTCGAGGTATCGGACCGTTAGCGCAATCGATAGTGTTGCATAGGGGCGGAAAGACCGAGTAAAAGATTTATTACAGAGGGGAAAGGTGACTCCTTATCCCATCTCCAATCTTGGACCGTGTAAGCTCCACCTAATATTTATTTATGATCTTGCTAACGATCCCGAATTTTACCGTATACAAAATTCATGGAGTTTATTTAGTCTGAGGGGTGCGCGCAGCGTGAAACTGAGGTGCCCGGGCGTGATTGCTGATAGTATCTGGGGAAAGTGTTTCGCTATTAATAAGCAAGGAATATATCAGGAAAGGATCTGAGATAGGGTGAGTTATGACGTCGCCACGTCTAACTGTGACAGTATCAAAGGGACGGGGTTATCAAGAAGTACAAAATGAGCAAGGCGCACCTGAGGGCAGAGATGTGCCGATAAACACTTGCTTTATACCGGAGGCAAGCGTTCTTATCACCTGACCCACATATCACCAAACTCTTTGTGTCACGGAATTTGTATCCTCTCTGGGAAAAAAAACATAAAAAACACCCCTTTATCTGATATCCTCCCCTTGTTTAATTGTTTTTTTTTGTTTTGTTTTTAATGCTGTTTGTGTCTGGGGAACTCGTTTTCTAATCTAATTTACGAATAACTGTTGTGCTTTGATAAACTGAATTCCCATATTCGTGCATGATAAATGTTTAAAAGGGTAATTGTTTTTCATGGGTTATTTGTCACAACAATGGGATATATTGTTTACTTTCAAAAGAAGTTGCTCCTTTATGTTACATATTTATCCTAATATCTCTAATTATTTCATTACAAGGTGATTCATAATAGATTATTATAATTATTTAATCAAATGTTGCCCAAGGCATTAATCTAATATTCAGTGATGATAAATGAAGTAAATGTTCAGACCAAAAGCTGTTGAGATGTTCTACCTCTATTGTACACATTCACACAAAAAGCGCTTTTACGCAGCAGAAGGTTGTGTTTATTACCTAACTATGACGATTTGCTTTTTTTAATTTTTTATATAATTAATATATCTTTGTTTAGGTTTTACATTTTACTCAATTAATTTATAAACATTTTTTTTCGAAATAAAAAAATTGTGTCACCGGCAGGATTCGAACTCACGAGTTCGGCAAAATACGACGCTGCTCGACAACTTGAGCTAATTGTGCATAATTAATTAACTATATAATTGTGCATAATTAATTAACTATATAATT
>CM077102.1:21144532-21160547 GCA_039619505.1 Cimex hemipterus
TAATTAATTAACTATATAATTGTGCATAATTAATTAACTATATAATTATGAATGACATGAGAAAGGTAATTAAAAAGATGTTCATACATTTTACTTTGTTTTTTGGTCTAGTTAACAACAATTTATAACTGTTTGCTCATAAAAGCATAAAAGTTTTTTTTAAATTAAAGATAGTGTTATTTAATTAAATATATTGTAGTTTTGAAAATTTCAGTATATACAAAATATATAAACTTTTTGGAGGAACGTAACCAGTTACAAATTTACGAGTCGCATGGACTTTTTTTGTAGTCTTCTTTGACCACGTACCGAGGCTGCGGAGTTTTGTGTTGTTATTAAGCAGTTCAAGGTATCGCGTTCAAACAGCAAAGAAGACCAATATATTAATGTTTTCGTGAAAAGAAGCAGTGCAAATCGCCCATAACAATCCTATGAAGACGATCTCCCCGCAGATCATGTATTGGGAAGTTATTTTTTTTGTTCAGAAGTTAAAATATGATGATTTCAGAAAAGTTTCATATGATGGAATCGACGTAGAATATTTTTGTTAGGCTGGAAGATGTTCTCTCCAAATTAGTTTAATTCTATATATATATATATATATATATATATATATATATATATATATATATATATTACACTTGCGCCAATTTCTGCGCTTCAGTAAATTTGATATCGTGAAAATTAAAAAAAATCATTCTGCTTACAATGTCTTTATGTTTATGAGTAAACTAAGTTTTTTTACCGTTTCTATAGTATTAAAATAAAACTATTCTATTAAACTTGCACCTGTAACATTATTAACAATGGTTTAACAGTGTGGACACAACTAATAAATTGGACACAGCCCAACGCTGATATCAATTAATTAATTGTAATTGCAACTCACCTTACACAAATGTGTTAACTGTAGGATGTAAATTTATAAGAATTTAATGATAAATGGATGAAAGTTTGGAAAACCAATTTAGAAAATTTAAGTAACTATTTACGAATGAAAAACATTTTAATTTATTCAATGAAACCCCAGGTAGGGGACATATAAAAAAACAAGAGATATCAAATTGTGACTTGCTTATTACAAGTGGATCGTCAAACGATATAAATTGATTTTGAAAGACAGGGAGAAAATTTAAACTTAAAACTAAACAAAACAAAATGAACACAAATATAAAAAAATTCATAAATATAAATCAAAAGGTGAGCTACTAATTAATAGTCACTACTCCATATTACCCTCAATCACTTTCACTGTTACTTAGGAAATCACGCTTCTGCCGTCGGGGAAAATTACTTAGAAGGGTGCGAGATGAAAGGTTTCTGACATGAAGGTATGTGCGACATGATAATTGATAATTGTGAAACTTCAATTAGCGGTTTTTCGCTACTTCTAGAATATAGTGTATATTAAATAATCTACAGTATTTTAATTTACGTCGTTGGGCATAATTAGATTTTATTACGAAAACGATGTAATTCCTCAATTTGCACTGTAATTTTGTTAATGTATCTAATTTTTCGATAAATAGACCCTGGGGTTGGCGATATAAATGCCGAAAGCTTAATGAAACCAAAAGAAATCTACTTCACAAAGACCTTATGATGACGTCAAATTATTATTATCTTCATTAATTAAATATCAACTATTATCAAAGTTATAATAGTCAACTTCTCTTTTAGCATATACCTGATCCACAACGAGAGTTTGAATTAATTATTATTCATACAAAAATATATAGCAAGTAAAAAAAAATCAGCGCTCTATTGCTGTCCTTTAATAAAAAATTGCCTCTGCGACCGGCAGCAAGTTATTTCATTTTTTCTGAATGTTTGTTAGGTTTGAGGGCAGACCAGCAAAGAAGGAAAGAGCCCGAGTTGGAGATAGGAACGTTCAAATATAAAACTCAAATAAACGCACAGAGCGGACGGAGATTCTTTGATAGAACATGAAAGCTTCCATACTACTGTTAAGTGTAGACCCAACGTTTCGCCTGAGTTACTCACATCGGCCAATTCGGATAAAACCTTCAAAAAAGTATTTTTAAAAACTTGATTTTATATAATCACCATGTTATATATATAGCAAACAAAAAAACCTTATTATACTTACATTTGATAATGTGATAAAATCGCGACCAATATATCAATTGGTATAATAATTTATATCTCAATAAGAACATTTAAACAAAACGTCATTGGCAAAATTTGAAATGTGTACAGTTTTACATAGCATCTACTACATAGTGATAATTACAATTGACCATACTTTACTGCAATTAGTAAAACAATACAGTAAATAAATCTCCTTCTTGTCGTTTATTTGTCTTGAAGGAGACGTTTTTATAACTAACTGTTTGGCAATGATCACGGGAAGGCCAAATGAACCACCATTAATCACTTGAAGAGTGGATTGCACCCTTGGTTCTAGGGATTGGTTCGGTTGAAGTAATACCCTTCAATTTCTCATAAATAAACCGTCAAACTTTCTAACTGGATTTTGAATGCAGCTGTCAGAATTTTGAAACAACAGGTACAACGAAATTGGTTTAGACATGTGGTTCCAACGATATTTTCAAGAAATGAAACTGACACGTAATCATTTTAGTGTCAAATTATTTAAAAAATGAAAAAACGGCGATAGGGGATGTAATTTTAATCAAAAATTTTTTAATCAACAAAAATTCTTAAGAAAAAACATGATTTAATACAAGTGCTTATGTGGAACGAGAAAAGAAAGAAATAGTGACAAAACAAAACAACTTCCAGGAATAACATTTTATCCATATTTGTAAATGTTAGGAAATATAAATCTCCTGGCATTAATGTACTATATACGTATAAAGCTACTAAGCTACTAAAGTAAACATTAAATGACAACGGGATGGACTGAAAAGGACAAAAACCTCATTTATCAGATGCAGTACAGTGTTTAAATATCTGTGTGGATTTAAGAACTTTTATATTTTGAAGATAGACACTAAAGTTGAATGAAGAAGAAGAGGAAACATTAAACAAAAATTCAAATTACACCTTCGTCCGAAAAATATAGAGTTTGTTTGCAATTTATTTTTAACAAATTACAATACAATATCAATTTTTCAAAATCCATACCTGTCATACGATCATAGCTTCACTTGTTTGCCCTTAACCCTTAAAAGGAAAGTCCGGTAAGTTTTTCAATTAATGATTACACATAAAAAATAAATTGTTATTTTAAATAATAAAAAGGAAAATATTATGACTTGAGTTCAATTTGGCCGGATATTACTTTAAATCTAACAAAGAGCATCACTGAGCAAAACTAGCCAACGTTTATATCAATCCAAAATGGATAATGCACTTCTTCCAATACCTCTTGAAAATTCTTATAAAGACTAATATTTCCTCATTTATACTACTGTTCTCTTTCCCGTTTCTCCTGTTAATATCCATCCGCCCTCTCAAATTAATTATTCGCTACCGATATACACAAACGAGGTATCTATCATAACTACATACTATAAAAGAGTCCGTTTCCTCCAAAACAGAGTACCCAAATACCCCCAGCCGCGTTGCCGATGTTCAGATCGGCTGACATTCTTACTGGTACTATATATGGAGCCAAGGAATTAGGCCCTTCAATTAAATGAGACACAAGGAAAAACCTTTTTCTCACAAAGCGGGCTTAGGAGCAGAAGTAGTGTCCGTGGGTCAACCTCGCATGGCCTATATGTAAGCGTAAGCATGATCTCTCTTCTTCGATCCAAATCCTCGAAAGACAACAGATCAACCACAATATTGATATGTAGGATTGTACTCTATATAGAGTTATTTCTATTTTTTTTAATATAATTTTACAATTTTTAACTATCAGTTTTATTCAAAACTTACAATCTTGAAGATATACGCAACTTCCAATTAAAATTCTTTTACAACAAATATTGTAAATATTAGGTTATTACTCTTAAGGGAAAATATTTACCAGAGCAAAATAAATAAGTATTCTTTTTTTTCAAATAGATAATTGGCCATATATATGTTTGAAAGTTGGTTAATTTTGTCAAATTTCGTATGTGAAAATGACCAATTAAACTGATGATATTCGTGAAATACCAAATCTTGTGTACGAAATACATCCTACTATTTTTCTCAATTTTTGGTTATTCATTATATAATTGTCAGAAAAAGGATAAGTAATGATTATAGAAGCAATACTGGTTTAAAATCAGGGCATTACTCTTGTATTTTCGTTTTAGTTTGTCTACGATTAATAGTAAATTATTATTTAAAAAAGGGCAGTTCTTTATTGCATTTGTTACTTTTAGTTTCGCTTTTTCTTTAGAATTCAACTCAAACGTTCAACGGCTTCTGTCTCTTAGCTTATGTAATCAAAACACGTAAGGACATCAAAGAAATGTTGGCCAGTTCAAAAAAGTTGTTCCAGCTCATTGTATGGGTTCTGGAGGATGGCAATTCTGGAAAATCTCTGCATATTTCCAAGGAAGGAAAGTCAAGACCTGCATTCTTAATAAGAACGAGGAAGCCTTTTGTTCAGATTTACTTTGGACGACTAACACTTTCACTATCGTAATCCTTTAAGTGTTTACCCTTTCCTTTGTTTTACCCGCGGATATGAGTTTCTCAAGAAGAAACATTTTAATTTTTTCAATGTTGTCTTTTTTTAACAATGATTGGAATGGAATACTATACGATCTTATGAAATCATCTGAACATAAATTTCATTTCACTATGATTATATTATATAAATAATAAATCAATTTCTTTAATGGTTTGAATCTCAATTAAATAAAGTGATTTTGCTATAGAGTTATGATTATTCTAATACGAAATTTATGTTCTATTAATTTGTATTCAAGTATTACACAAAATTAAATGTAATGTTCTAATTGGCGTTTGTTCGTTTAATAATACAGATGGACTGTCCCAGTATTATGTCCTCGTTTCGGGGATTATTCCCTTACCAAATGTTAATTAATTAATCAATCAATTAATCATGATCGTCTCCCTAATAGTGTTCGGTTCCTCAGGTTGAATTGGGTATGACAAGAATTAAAAAGAATGGACAAACAAAATTGCAATAATATTTATCAACATAAATATGAAAATATTAACTGATTATGTTATCATTATTATAAAAACAATATAATAGGATATTCGTTAGGTTATTGAGAACATTAATGGTAATTTTTTTGTACCTTAGTAAAAATGATCAAATTAAAGATGTTTTCCTGTTATGATAAAGAAATGTGTGATATACCGCTTTAACTGAATTATAATTAAATTCAAAGAGAAATCAATTATAAGTTAAATTCTTTCACATCTCATTTAATCCTGAATGATGGATTGTTGAAGTTCTAATGGATGGTTAATAAGCGTGCAAAATATTTTAATTTTTGATGGATTTCTCCTGCTTTTTTTTTGGGGGGGGGGGGGGGTAGCGAGGAGTACAAAAGTTAAACTAATTTAACTGTTTATTATTCAGTTGGATGATAATCTCAGAGGGCGGGCCTAAATTACTAACACGAAGGGGGTGTGATTTACTTTAGAGGATTTACTTTGCAAGTTTACAATGAGGCTGTGCTGATGAGACGAGTGGTGAGAAAGAGCTTTGTAAACGTTCAAGCAGTGGTGTTCTAAATGTAAAAAGAAAACGCCAACTGAACTTTCTAAATTGACAACGAATCAAAAATTTACGAACTAATATATTTAAAAAAGACAAAGAAAAGAAGTAAGTTTAGAATTTCTACGAGAGTATTTTTAATTAGATTATTAATATCTTAATGAAGTATGTAAATAAGTGTTTTAGTACGCTTTATTCGCTAAGATGTTTTTGTTCATTTTTGTTCTTGTCGGAATGAACACTAACTGCAACATTTACTTCGATCTTAGTTTCAAGTTAATTAAATTACTTACAGTGAGATTAAACCTGAAAAAATGTTTTTGCAACAAAGATTAATCGTAACGTGCAGCAGGCGCCATGAAGCAGTTAATTATTTACGTGCGCTCAACACTTTTCACATAGACCGACTTTCCTACAAAGGCGTAAACCCGGATTTTATTGAAGGCGTATAATGTTAAGTTTTTGTCAGTAATAATTAATTAATTTTATAATTCAGAGGAATATTGAGTGCGTTTATAGATTTTGGTTTATTTTTAGTTTAACTGTAAATGGTCTGATAGAATAGTTTTAAGCACAATGTATTGACTAAAACTAAATATAAATAAATCGAGTTGTGAGATGCTTTGTTAATGTCCAACTGGTAAGGATTTAATTTATTTATTATTTTATTTGTACTCTTCGCATAAGTGAAGTGATCAGTAAACATTTTTTTTTTTTCAATGGACAACACTAACATTAATCCATTAGATTGCGTGGTCCGATTGACGAGATTATTTTCTTCTTCTTTCAATTAATTAATCTTTATGTAAAGTATTGTTAGATATAGACCCACTAATAGATACTGTTTAGTTAGATAACTAATACCAGCGCGGTACCCGGAGGACACATGTCATAAGCAATCAACCAATGCTAACACTCACTGTGAAGGATTAAGAGAAATCATTGATAAGTGAGGCGACGTGGGTGGTTTTCGTGATAGTAGGCTCCAGCAGTAAGGTTAGGATAGAACGAGGGGTTAGTGCAAATGTTTTGGCATCAGGATCAGTTCGTTGACAAAAGGAAGGTTCAGGTCGTTGGGGATAGTGATGTAGTTTTGACAATTTATCTACGGACTTTGATCCGAAGGAATGGATGAGCTGGATGTTACATGGCTTGGCACAACCTCAATCCGTGTGTGTAATGTGGTGATAATGTTAGTTCAGGTTTGACGGTCAGGACATATTTCGTTGTAGAAGTTTTCGTAGTTATATATGGCTTCTGTGTTTTGTTATGACTTAAGTCTTGTGAGGAAATTCAACTTCTGTCTTAAGTCTAGGTATGGCCCTAAGTATTTGAGTTAGAAGTAAGTTGGTTTGTTGTTGAAGTCGATAGGAGGCAGGACTGTTTTTTCTACGTGAACATACCCTTAGTACTAAAATAAGAAATTGCGGATATTGTAATTACATTGAATTAATATTAGAATGATGATACAACATGTTTCAATTGTTTATACAAAGTCATTGATGCAAACATTTTTAAAAAACATTTATATTTATTTCATGTTGAATTGTTGTTTCTAATCTAACAGTTCGGTTTCGTTCGGCAAATTAATATTCTGAAAGATCTCTAATAAAATCTGAAATTAATTTTAAGTTAGTTCAGTCAAAAAAAAGTGTTTTTTCTCAAAAGATTTGTCTTAGGTTTAAAAATAATAAATGTTAACCGTTCTCGAGGATGGGTCTTCACTACTAAAGTTCACATTATAAATGAAGGGCTCTCCCCTTTGGCTATATTAAAGTCGCCCCTTGTCTCATGACAGCCCGGTTATCAATTAGCCGCCAGCTCACTGATAAATAGCTTAAAAATTGCCAACACTCGCAACTTGATATTAATAACAAATTTCTCTCTGCAATTAATTTCCAAAGTAATTAGCCATTTGGCAAATAACGGAACAGTCCGAATCAAGAATCTGGGAGATGGGAGTTGTTTAGAAAAATTTCCGGTAAGGAGGAAATGGCAATAGAACTATCCATGCCGTTCCTTTTTCAAAAGAACATGTTTCATAAAAATTTACGAGAAGGTTAATACGCCAGGTTGGAGACCATACCCCAGATATTGATCTTTGGCTTCTCGCCGCAAGGTTTTGTCCTGAATCGCGATATTAAATGCTGGGTAGCCCTTTGAAATAAGGACCACCTGGTATCAATGAGCCTCATATCATTTATATAAATTGCTTCCTGTATGTGATATTAAATACGTCAGAATTTGAGCAATTGTATGTGAACTCATTTAACATTAGCCAGAATCACAAGTTCTTTCGTTTTCCACTTCTTAACTCGAAATCTAACATTCAATCCCAAAACTAATAATGTACACATTATCGCATTTCTTGAAGCATAAAAATTTGTATTGCTGCTTGTGGTGGACCGCCTCGTAAAAAGGTGTGGTCGTCTTGGTACCCGTACATGTTGGGCTGACGGGCGACGAACGTGCAGATGAGGCGGCGAAAGCGGGGCGTTTCGGCCTGGGAACGTTCAAACAGTCAAGAATGCAATAAAAGAACGTGGGATAGCGTCAATAGGAAGTATTGTTTGAGAAACGGTTGCGCATCAAGACCGCTCCTGAGCGATGTCACACCGATGGTCAGAATTGCAAGGAGTGTTCACCTGTTTGAGGAAAACGAAAGCACCTCTGTAAAAACCTGTTAGATAGAGAAAAATGATGTCGTAGTTTGTAAAAATGGCTCGATTTAAACCAGAGCCAATGTTAGGGTTAGGTAACCACCAAGGCAGTCATGAAGTTTTTTTGTTTACACGTCTTTTTATTCTTAACTGCGCATTAATTAATGATGCTAATACATTTCTTTTATAAATGTCTAACCTGTCCCTATATTCTCATCCATAATTCACATTCTATAAAGTAGTAGCTAGTTAGGCACAAAATACAAAAAAAAAAACAAGCCTTGAAGGACGGTTATATCTGCATTGGTGCTATCAATGGCCACGCGCACCATTGCTGAAAAATTCACGTTTAGTATGCTAATAAAAGAAGGGGGCGTTCACGATATTAGTTACATTTCTCTACTTGTGTTAACATCTTACAAACATCGTGAATTCCCCCAAATATAGCATATGAGAGGGCAGATGATGGAATATTTTTTTATGTACAGAAGGCCTTATATACAATTATTAAATCTAACGATGCATATATAATAATAGTACAATTATTGTTCTGTAATAGTAATAGATTAATGGAATTTTTATATGCGTACTTATTATATTACTTAGAATAAATATTTGTTAATGTAGTTTTAAAATTATTTAAATTTACATAATAAAAAATATTGTGTAGAAATACATCATTTCTGCATAACCGCTTGTCATTCCTTTCTGACGGTTCCTCAACATGACGTTGAAAATGAATCATATTTGATATTAATTCCATTATATTTAGTGGTCTATTGGCCAAATTGCTTCTTTCAATTAATTAATCTTTTTGATGTAAAGTTTTGGTTGAAAAGAAAAGACACCTTCGGATGGGTTCGAATCCCGCTCGTGACACTAGCTTTTCATTTCAACCAAAACCGTACGTAAAAAGATTAATTATTTAATATTAATTTTGTAAAAAATGTTGTAACGCTTTGAATAAATAAACCAGTGCAAAGTGATTTTTTGTAACGCACTTATCATTTTTAGGACTCTTACCATTGAAAATAAGCTTTAAAAAAGTGGTGAATGTCAATTCAGATTGAATATCATTCGAATAAACGTAATTTAATGGTTTTGCCGTAATATTTTTTGACATGTAAATCAGGATAAAAAGATTTATCAATAAGGGAAAAAGCATCTGGTGAAAATAGATTTGCGTGAGTCCACGCAATGTATTCGCTAGGGGTCGAGATTGGTGTTTGTAGGTTCGAGTTCCATTAGGAGAATCACACTCGAGAGACAGTAAGTTTCCCTTTTCCTCCATCTCTCTATTTCGCATTATCTAGTTAGAATTCACTTATCCGGACTGCGGAATTGTTTGATACGACTGTTTTAATTGCGGCCTAGAGACATTCCGTTGAATTACAACCAGGAAATTATTAAAGGCCCGTTTTAACCCTGGCCCAAACTCCACAGGGCTCTTTGAAGAAAGAAAAAAAATCAATTCGAATAGAACATAAATAAAACATAAGGGCCTTTGATATGCCAGCAAGTCGGTTAGTTAAATGAGCAAGCCGCTAAATTCGTAAGTGAGAGAAAGAAGGGCGATGTTATCTCTTACAGAAGAGTAAAATCACCACTGGGGAGCTTCCTTTCGTCTAACTCTCACTCTTTAATTCTTTCTGCCAACACATTAATCTTGTAAGCAGTATTTTTTTACCTCCATGCCTTCGCCGTACTCCAATGAGCTAACTGGAAGTAAAAATAATAAATTTTCACCGTTAGAGAAACTTGAACACCATTACGCCAAATTATGTGTACTGCTTACACAAAAAACTATTTAAAACATCGTTATTTTTATCAGTAATCCACAAACTTAATTTTTAAACTAACTCTTCTTTATACAGTTAATTACAGAATCTATTTATTTCAATATTTCACAATCAAAATAATTCTCAAAGAATATAATAAAGTGTTATTTTTTATTTAATATCTCCATTTTTAATGTTTATAACTAAAATATAAGCGTTGTAAATGAACTTTCTTTCTCCGGCGGTGATCAGACAACATTGAGGCTTAGTTTAAAGGAAAATGAAGATTATTTTATTATATAATATGTTCTGGCTTTATAGAAGTGTAATTTTTTATTTAATTCCACCATATTTAGAATCATAATTTTTACAGTTATAAATCGTGATTCATATACGTTAAAAAATTTAAACCGTACAAATTAATAATTATGAGTTCATAATTCAAGTGGAAAAATTGTTTAATACAATATACATTCTCTAATATTCTACAACTCGTTCTCATTCGTACTCTCAAGACTGTAATAGAAAATAAGTGACCTTAAAAAGATTCCAATCTCTTACGTTCGGAAGCCACCGGTCCTATTGAGCAGATGCATTCCACGCAGAACGGATTTGCTGTAAAGTTGTAAAAAGAATTTTTGTTCTTTCTCAGCTAGATTTTATAAAATAAGTTATTAGCCCAGTTCACTTAAATATCTTAACCAAATTGGCACCAAAGTATCCGAAAGGCTCCCTCATTTCAATGAAACTTATTTTGGTTTTTAGTGATACTAGAACGAAAAATATTAAAAATTTGTTCAAGATGTGTTTACAGATTTTTTAAAATGCCATTTTCTATTTTGTTGTGCATGTATTTCATCAATTTGATATATATTGTTTAAGTTTTGTTTGTGATTTTACAAAGAGTAAAAATTAATATGCGGAATATGGTATTAAATGAGAAAAGGTATACAGGATGAGAAATGGCTTATGGAAAAAACCACGATACTCATAAGTTAAGTCATAAGTTCTTACGAGCAAGAAAGTTTTGATTTAACTTTCCAGATAGGTGTTAAACTATTTTAAATAACTAGATACCGACACTACGTCTTAGAACGTGTTTTGACTCTCAATTTAACGGTGTAAACGGGATTCAATTTGAAGCATCTCTTCTCATGCAGTTCGCAGGTTTTACGAACACTTTTTTCCGTTAAAAAAAATCTTCTTCAAGCAAAAACCTTGAATTCTGAAGAATAGAATTGATGAAGAATATATTTATCAGTTGATAGGAAATTAATTTGTCACATCTTTCCCAACTTTGCAACCATTTCCTATACTCACAATATCTAACAGAACAGAAGGGCCATTCAATTGGCCATTGGTGAAAATTTAAAGGAATTAATAATTGACAAAATTCAAATAAAAATTGTTTTCCTTGAGTAATAAAAAAATTGAAATCTTTAAATTCTTACCTAACACCTAGAAAAGATTTCGGGTATGGTGGATTTTCCCGAAAACGCCACAGTAAAAAAAATATCCTAGAAAAATAAAATTTCAACTCAGCTTGTATGTATATAAAATGTTACAAAAACCAAAAACCCTTTAGGTAAGGTAGGCAAAAAAACATTTGGTTGCAAAACCAAATTCGGATTCGTTGTAAATCCTCTTGAATACACGTGAACACAAATTATCTGATGCTGTTATGAGGAGAGAAATTTTGCAGTAAATGAGATTATCCTTGTTAGGTTTGGTAAGGTATCTAGTATCACCAGAAATTTTTTATTAAAATCGTTGATCCCAGGTTAAACCTTCTTGGAATTTGGTGGTGTTGTCTGACCTGCAGGCGGCAAGAAAAATGAATCGGATAACTATTTTGAAAAATGAATTATAAACAGTATTTTCCTAGATAATAACATTTCCAAAGACAAATAATTAAGAGTCATTTGGGTCAATAGAATTCTACCCAACAGTCAACCGCAGATTTTATGCCAAACGGAGTTTGTTTCAGAGTTCAAAACAATTTAATTAAAAAGTAAACAAGCAAAATTCTTGTGGACAAATAGGCCTCCTTTGTACTCGAAATTTGACTCCCTTTTAATATCACTTGGGTTGAGTTTATGTTAGCGTAATGTCGGTTTCATTACACGAGAAGCATCGGCTTGTATACAATAACACAGTTCAGTTCCACTGGGCCAGTCAGCAGGTTTAATTAAATCCTTTGTTCAACGGCGCAACCAAATTAAAAATCGACGTCTCTCCAGTGCGAACAGTTAAATACAATTGAACTATCAGTTCTTTTTATTCAACAGTCTCTTTTACTTCTACATTTCATATGTTCTTCTTTATATGTTTTTTCTGTTTACAGGCATATTTATTTGTTTCTGTAACGAATTCGCCTTATTTTTAATCAGTTGTTCGCATTTGTCATAGAATGAGAGCGTTTTTGTCTATTTACGTTCGAAAATAAATCATTTTTGAAATAAATGAGAAAATATTTCTTATTATATCCAGAATAGCAAACCGAGCAATGCGTGGAATGTTATGTGGAATATCCACGGAGTTCAGGTATTCTAGTTCTCCACGTTCGATCCCTGGCCTCGCAAACCTTGTAACATATCTTCCGTCCGTAAATATACAAACCACGATTGTTTGTAATTGTTTTCACCTGACTTTGATGTTATTAAATCTCAAAGCATGTGAATGTATCAAATAAAATATTCAAAACATATAAGTAATAATTTTTAAAAAAATACATTGGTCGTTTTATATAATCGACATTTCTCATTCCAAGTCAACTTGCACAGGGAAGTTAGATTTTACGGTTTTCCTTCAGTTCCTGAAATGCTGATTTCCTGCTAAAGAGCTCTATCAAATGCAATATAAACCGAAGTAATTTTCCGTCAAGTTTGCGCAAGTGAGTTGTCATAGTCTGAGACTGTTCCTTAGTCCGCTCAACCAATCCATCTATTCGACGTAGCGATATCGATCTAGAGAATTTCCCCTGAGAACTGCCAGTTAACATAACAAACCCTTTCATGTATTACTTACAATAGAGGACAGATTGCTAGGCGCCATCAAATTAAAGAGAATTTCTTTAAGAAGCGATTTCTGTAAAGGACAGTTTTTAAACTTGCCATTTCATGTAAATTGTTAACCTTTGTAAATTGATAACTAAAAGCGATTACATACTGTATTATGAAACGAAGAAGTTTGTTCATCTAAAAAAATCTAATTTTCAATTACTGCAGGGGATAACATTATAATCATCACATTTGTATAAATTTTCATTGAAATATTTTATTTTAGTAGTTATAAATTACCTGTTACATACATTCAAAAATTAATAATTGTTGTGATCGAACTAATATTAAAATTGGTTTTTTACTTTACTAATTCATATTGATTTTTCAAAGCTATTGTTGATACGAAAGCCTTCACCAGCTAGATCAATATTCCTAAAATTTAAATTACATTGAAGGGTCAGGTTAAGACGGGTTTTCTAATCAATATGAATAAGAGCTTATTTTGAAAAACAATTAAGAAGTAATTAAAACAACAAGATAAATTAAAAAAGTGAAAGTCTGTTTGAAGGTAAAATAAAAATTTAAGATTAAGGTTGGAAAAAAGAAAAACAAAACTTGTCGAAGAAAAGAAAAATTGTGTTAAAAAGTTTTTATACTTACCATTATAAAATAATTATAAAAATTTACCATTTCAGGCTCTTATGTTTTACCGTCAACTTTAATAACCTTCGTAAAAATTTGATAAATTACTGAAACGTACTTTTGGCAGCTTAATTTTTCTTTTTCTGAATAATAATCAAACTTCATAAAGAGCATTTAAAGTCATGTTGTTTAGTTGTAAAGTAATCTTGTGGTCAACATTTCATGGTCGCATGCATTTGCTAAAATGCTGAAAAAAAGCGTTTGATGTCACCTTTGATCAGACGTCGGGACAAAATCGAGGTCTATGCCAAGATAATCTGACAGGCAAAAATCCCGCCACTTGTAATATAACTTCATTTGTATATAGTATTAATCAAAGTTTCACGTTTTTTTATGTTTAATACTTGAGTCATTGTCTAAATAGATAAAACAAAAACTGAAAATTGCTATGTAAAATGAATAATACAAATTTTTAAAAAAAGAAAGATAAAATTTGTTTTTAAATTTTTAATTACATTTCAATTACGCGAATTTCCTCCTCTTGCCTTGAAGACGCCTCGTCATACTTTCTACTAATTTGTAAATTTCTCTTTGATGGAGGTTAATGTTCGATAGTGGTCAAGTCTGGAGAACAGGCTGGCCAGGTTAAGACCCTGATGCTATGGTGTTGAATTGTTTGTACTATGTGGACGGAGATTATCGTGATGTAGAATAGGATTGTCTCTGATTTCATCGAGAATAAGGCGACGCTTGATGTTTTAAAATTTCATCCCCATAGGAAGTGACTGTCAAAGAACGAACAACCATCTGTGTGCAACTCTCCATTGAAAGTCCCGCCCGCACCATCACTGTGCTACGTTTTGAAGGTTAGCTCTAGGGAAAATTACAGGCTCCGTACCTTTAATTTCGCTTTCTCCACAATTTCTCACGCCCATATGGAGGTCGTTTCAAATTTGTGAAAAGTACAGCCAACCAATCGTCCAAAAACTAATGGCTGTGTACTCGAGCAAATGCGAGCTATGCAAATCTCTGCCAATTTTGGTCTTCTTACGGGCCGAAAAGCCATCAGTTCATACGGTTTTAATCTTCTTCAAGCAGTGCGTTCACAAATGTGGACACCTCGAAATTCCTGGAGTTGAGGATCGCTTGAACAACAATAAGGTGCCAGTTTCGCAAAATTATCTCTAAAAAACGGTCATCCTGTGGTTCTGTTGCTCCAGGGCATCCAGATTCTTTGATAAAGCCCAGTTTCTCGAAGGCGTCTAACGGTGTCTCGCAGTGTGTCGTACGGAACTCACACAATAGCCGCATATTTGATGGAACATCCATCATTAATAAGTGCCATACACCGCGCAGCATCTTCTCATAAGAAGGATGTTTAAGTTTGAAAATTGAAATTAAGAAGACAAATATGAAAACTGAACAGTTTATTGTTTCAAATTCAAATGAGCCTGAATAAACCTTTTAAATTCAGTGAAAAGTAAACATTGAAAAAAATTTTATCCTTGTTTTGGATTAAGGATTAAATGTATTTACCTCTAATTGGTATCCCCAATTTAAAACAAAGCATAACACATATTATTGGTAAAAACAATGAGGCAAATTAAGGGTACAATTTTCTTATATAAAGAAAATGAAAAAACAAACGAATCAATAGGGTGGAATTTTTGCCCGTCCGTGTATATTAAGTGATTTGTGTATTATAGATTCAAATTTAATAAATAAGAAAAGAACTTCGCCCTAGTTAATTATCTGTTAAAAACTTGCTAATTGGTAGAATATGTAAGTTTGTTTGGAAAACACACAAAACTAAATCCCTAAATTTTGATTAGTATTACTTTGTATCGTAATTCATTTTTAATAACGACGTTTTTAGGCGAGTCTTCAAATTGAGTAACTAATATTGTAGAACGATTTCTTTAGTCAAAATATACACTTTCCTTTCTAGGGAGGAAATTGCGAGGTTATTGGAGTTTTAGACTTCTTGGAAGATTGTCGCGAAGGGTCGGGATGAAAGGTGTTGCCTAAGGGGTTGAAATGAGGGTCCTGGGTTTTATGGAGGCATTTGAACCGACTTCTTGCAGTTTCGAGGACGAATCGGAATTAGAGGTCTGAGTAGATCCAACGGATTTTGGACTGGTTTGACTGGATTCTTTGGAATCTTCGTTAAACCCCATCTCACAGTATGTTCCATGTCCAGATTGGTTATAGAAGTAATGTTTTTATGAGATGTTTGTTTCGTTGTAAACGTTTCGTCCTGTTTAATGTCGAGCAGCCTTAATATATATATATATATATATATATATATATATA
>CM077102.1:21165547-21196545 GCA_039619505.1 Cimex hemipterus
TTGTTCAACATCATATTTTTCACTATTCTCTTACCATCGTCAGGCCGAATCGGGGTGGTCTCCACATCGTCACTGTGAGGAACGAGAGTTCCCGCTTTCGCGGCCAGGTCCGCTCTCTCGTTCCCTTCCAGTCCGACGTGCCCTGGAATCCAGGCTAAGACCACTCTTTTCTTGGCCCGGAACTAAATTGAAATATAACTAACTAATCACATAACTAAATAAAGTGTACATTAAAATCCATTTTTAAAACTGAATATACAAAAAATTAACATTTATGTTACTAGATAAAATTTAGTACTAAGGTAATGTCTATTAAAAAAACAGCATGTTAAAAATTCGCATAATAAATAGTCAATGAAGGGAAAAAAAATCTAGTATAGCATGACGACCTAACAATATCTTCAGTCCTTGGGCAGACGAACAGACCAGAGGAAGATCTACTAGACTTAACTATACGCACAGATCCAATTTGGGACAACCAGAACAATCAACAACTCATCACCAACGGGTCTACATAAAAACAGTGAGAGACCAGACAGTAAATTCATGATTTTAAAAAACCACGCCAAAATTGGCAAACAGATTGCTTCGGTTAGACAGGGTAAAACACAAAGACAACTCAGACTATTCACTGCCATCTAAACAAATACGTAAACCACAAGAGAATATTCCATGATGAGCCATGGTAACGCCAAATTCCAAATATGTGCGCAGTAATGCCTGAGTGTACTAGATGCAAGCTAATCAGAACGTGCGAGCAGTAGCTTTCAATTTGATCTTCAACATAAAGATTAATTAATTGAAAAACCTTATTCAATCAATCAGACCACGAACTATTGAACAATACTACGAATTTATCTTCAACTTTCAATTTGTCTTAACTTTTTCTCTCCTTCTCCTTACCTCTCTTCATTCTCTCTCACCGGAGACATAACTAGCAATACCAAAGAGACCCTAGAAACAGAATATGAGCTATCATAATCAATGATCAATTTATTAAAAGAATGATCGAGTCAATTAAGTTAACGTAAAGACGTAATAAAAACGTACAATAAGCCAGAAGGATGATGGGTTTGGGCAATACCAAATAATATTAGTCCCCTTCGTGATCATCGTAATATATTATATTGTTCTGTACCGATTTTATAATTAAACTTTAACTTAATATTCTAGACTTAATAACCCAACTTATCTGTTTTTAATTCGAAAAATTTTTTTAAGATTTTTTCATGAGCGAAAACATTCCCAACCTTTGTAATTCTATTATACACTGATAAACAGCATTTTTTAAACTGATGTTAAGCTTTAAAAAACGTGGGAGCAACATTATCTATATAAATTTAGTCAAAATAATGTTTTATGCTGTATAGAAAATATATTTTTGCTTCATTTTATTGTTTACAATTCGGAAAATAAGATGTTGATTATAATTACGTAGTACCTAGATTCGTGTTCAAAATATGAAGGCGTTTACCAATCTGCGCAAAAAAAAAATCGTAGTGATACTAGAGCGGTCTGATAACAGGGAATTACAGTGAAAGCCGCATTCTCCCAAGGATCACTCCCGAAGGGGAAATTATTTTTCAGCGTGCAACACCGTCCTCTTAGAAAAACGAAAAGGTGATAAAGGAGCTGTTAAAGTACAAAAGGGAGAGGGTGGGTTTTGTCAACGTGAGCACTATGAGGGAACGGAAGACACCATCTGGAGAGAGTGCACGGCCGGAAGAAATCGGAATACATTTCAATAATGGGGTTTGGCACTGGCCCAAAGCCGAGGAAGGGATGTGATTCCTTTACATTCATTGTCGACCACCGCCTCGAACAAATCTAACGTCTAATGCCCAAGGATTTACCCAAAGGGCCAGGATTTAGCGGGTATCATTCAGAAGCGCTTAAGGAAATCCACTACTCTTCCTGTCTAAAAAAATCTTTGTAGGAAAAGACCGGAACTGGGACGTTGTTTGGAAGGGATGTGTTGGACAAACTATCATAAAAGTGATGTTGAACGCCGTAACTGATTACGTAAAAGATAATAATGGAAAATAAAAACAAGACAGTGTTTACATTGTAAACAGGATCACTCTGTTTGCAAACAGTTAGAGCACGAAACACTCCAACCTTTTTGTTTGCGTGCGATGTTTATTAGTGTATACAGTTCGGAAAACAAGAAGAAAGTTTACGGAGACTTAATAAAATTACGCTTTCGTCTCGGTTGCCCTTCACGACCCCCCGGTGTAGCAGGTTTAGTATCACGCTCAGGAGGGGCTGTCTCGTCAAGGGTGTGTGTGCTTTATCGCAGGTCAACAACAAATACTGGCACAAAAGAAACAATTGATTAACTTCGTTGGCATACACGATTATTTACAACGTCGTAAAAGATTTATTGATGATACTCCGTTCAAAGTCTGAGCCGATCGAGACTATTGGATAAAATATGTATGGACAGGAAGGAAAGAAAATACAAGTGAATATTTCAACACAGACACGTTTTCTCATTGCGTCCAAGACTGATTTTTATTCCGCTGAGGAACTCGGATGTCGTTTCAACAAAAATTATCAATAGAACATAAATAACGAAAGGCAACATACGAACCTCAAAAACCAACAACCCGATTTTTCTTTGTTCGAGGGTGTATTTTATACTATTGTAATTTACAAGAATTCAACAATATTACAATGTAATGTACGAATCCAAAATATTCAGTATTATACTTCAATTAAAACAATGTTTGTAGTAACCAAGGGTTTAAATTTATTACAACGATAGGCCATTATACACGGTATTAATTATTTAAAAAATTATTGTGTCCAATAACAAAATTATGAAATTAAAACCTTTTATTTCGTTGTTTTTCAAAACCCATTAATTAAATTTTTCTTCAGTAAAAACAGAATAATTTCTAATAAATTTTGATGCCATTTACAATAAAAGTAAAATATAAATGCTAGGAAAAGTAAATGCTACAAAAGTGACAATCCCTATTCATTTATAAGAATTTTCAAATTTTACATAAATGTATAGTGTGTTCAATATGATGATGTTTTAGTAAATTTTTAAAAAAATTTTTAAAAATGCATATACAAGTGTATAATAAATTTCGCAGTTCTACAATCTGTAAAGCTAAAAGCCTCTAAATGGCACATAATTACATTTTATTTGTAAGTATTTTATACAGAGTACATTGCAAATATAAATATGAGAATAAAATCAAATAGCGAGCCTTAACAAATTGATTATGTGACATATTAATCTATGTAGCAAGAAAATGCCTTGGAATTGTCCTTGAGAAGTTGAGACAAACTTAGGTGAGGTTAACATGTGAAAGAAATTAACAGGTACGAAAAAAATGCAAACCATTTAATGTCTATTAACATTTTTAACTTAGGGAGATATTAAAAACATGAAGCTAATGAAGTGCGATCACCGATTTTAATTAAATAATTTTTTGCTGATAAGTTCGGGGCTTAAGGAGCTAAGAAATTAGTTTATATTTTTTGCCATTTTAAAAAATCTTTCCTAAAATACGTTTTCTACCTTTAGTGTGCATGCATTTAAAAATTATATTGTATATGAGACAAATAGACTTTTACATATGAAAAAGAGATAATATGAAGGATGTTATTAAATATGAACGGGTTTATAAAATGTTACAAAACCAAAATACGCTTCAAGTTAATTTGGTGAAAAAATCATTTTTTCTCAGAAAAACGAGCGGAATCGTTTTAAAAATTCTATAAATCACTAAAATAGCCTTAAAAGCAATAGAACAGCCTTGAAAGCGTTATATCAATCTAAAACGTTTTCTAAACTTAAAATCAGACTTTGGAACATATATATATATTATGTGTGTGTGCGTGTGTGTTTTGTGTGTTGTTAATAAAATAAGACAGTGATACTGTCGAAAATGTAACGTCATTTTTCTTATAAAAAATTATTAAATATAAAATCCTTTAATTTGATAAACTTGGTCTAAAAAGTTTAAAGAAAATAATTAGTCAAAGAAGTATTTTCCTCTCTCACCTCCTCTCACCTCCTCTCACCGTCCTCACCCTTCTCTATGTTTGAAACTACATTGAAACAACTTTCCCTATTTTGCCCAGATGGAGCAACAGAAGTTTATAACGTCAAACTTCAAAAAACATCAATGATCTGAAGAATATGATCAAAGGGACAAGGCTCTGACGGGTATTGTGTACGGTTTCAATTTCGTCATAAAGCATCCTTTTATGAGAAGCAATGAAGTTTAGTAGTTTGTTGACAGAGATTTATAAAAGGGGTTTCGCTCAACTTTGACATATTGATACGAGAGCTATTCATCTTTTTATATCCACTGGAATTTACGCGATATCAAACACATTTTCATAACGCTCTCTGTTCAAAAATTAATTTATTATCGTTCATATTAAAAATCAAATCAAATTTAGTTAAAACAATGCATTTATATTGGCAACAAAACGTTTTGTAGAACGGAATTTTATTTATACCATCAGGTTATAAAAAATTATACAATAATGTAGGAACAGAGTGCGAAAATATGTAAAAAGAATAACAATAACAAAACTGTGACAAAAAAAAACATTTGAGTGTATCTTCACTCGCATTAAAACAACAAACGGAAACAAATGACGAGAATACCAAGAAATGTATCCCTTCACTAACGTCCATTTATTTTTGCAAAAAGACACATTACGTAACAGGTCCAACAACCAGTTTACAATGTAAACATGACGAGACATTTACCCGTTTATTTTTATAACTTGACTACGCTTTTACAATGGCACCGCTATTTCTCACTGGTTTTCCATTTTCATTTGCATTATACGCCATTGTTCAATCTATGTGTCTGCTCGTTCGCGTTTATAAATGATACTCGTGGAAGGACAATAATTAGTAAGTTAGGTTGTACGTACGGTTCCCTTTGACAACATGAACGCTTTGTTCGAGGTGTTGGATATAGTTTGCTCATCAAGTTCATCGGCCCGTATATTACAATGCTTATAAATGATATGAAATATTTCCCTTTATTTTGCAAAACACACCTATGTATTATTTTACTGAATATTTTATTGTACTTAGGTTTATAAAAACCAAGTTACATTATGTTTACGCATGTCGTAAATGTAATTATTTAAACATGTATTTCATATAATTGTAGTAATCAAATAAATTTTTAAAATATTTTTTCTTTTGTAAAATTTGATCTAGTAGGGCACACAAGTTGCTTTATCAGCGTTTTTCAAGAACATTTTTGTGAAAATTGCTTCGAGTAGTTCTTTTCGTATCGTTCAGAAGGCAGTAATTTAAAGTTCATTTATTATTAAATTAACTCTTTCAAATACGAATTGTAATTATTTATAACGAGTTCCTTCTCCCATCAATAATTTTGTACTTTCGGTTAAACCATGGTTCATATTCTAATTTAAAAACCTTGGAAAATAGCTGTGCAGTGAACTACATATGAAAGTATTTATGATTAAGATATTTGTTATACAGTCTTGTTTGTTTCCAAAAACTGAACAGAAATTGCTGAAAAATGACGACTAAAATAATTGTGTAAAATGAACTGGATTGATAGTTTTAAGTAAGAATCGTTACCGATTTTTCATTCATCGCTCCAAAGCTGGCCTACTACAAGGCGTCCCAGGCCTCATCCTGATCACAGTCTACATTGCTGATCAACACATCCAAAACACAACTCGGACGACACCACATTCCTACCAACACTCCCCATTCCTATCACAGCCATTGAAGTAATCCAACAGCAAATTAACTTTATATTCTAGTGCACTCGGTGGCGGATCAGGTTGAAAGAGCAAAAGGGCCAACAAGTCGTTTACGTGCAAACGTCAAAATTGCCCACCAGACCACTTTAATACAAAATAACACCTTCATCCAAACAAGTCCGCCATTTTGTGCTTTATTTACATAGCAGACTAACACGGAACCACATGCAAATTTAAAACAACAAAAGATACGGTTTACACAGACAGCTACTGTGACCAAAATCAACAATAAGCATAGATAACTAACTAACCGCTTAGAATAAAGAACTTATCACAACGATCTGGACTTGTGGAGCCGAACAGTGGGGAAGGGCTTGGCCAAAATCTTCAAACATCGAACGAATTCAATCCTTCCAACCTTACGTTCTCCGCCTTATCATCAATGCTCCCTTCTACGACACCTATCAAATGATCTACAAAGACCTTAAAATCCAATTCTTGAAAGTTCTTGTCCTCAGGTTCCCCTCTAAATCATCCCTCCACCCTAACTCACTAGCCCAAATTTTTTCCTCAACTTCCCACGAAATTGGCACGTGACTTTCCGTGCTTAATCCACCGAATTAATTAGAAGAGGGTTCAAGAACAGGCTGGTTTCTCTCCCCACTGCCACTTAGTCCGACAAATTTGTATATATCTATATTATTTGCTCAACAATTATTTTTTACAGATATCAATAAATAATTTTAAATAATAGTTAAAAGTTTGTCAAATCAGGTCTCGCAGACACAATTCTATGGGATGTCTCGTTTCGTTGAATGAGGTTATAGCGATAAAAACAAGCATCATCAAATTGAGAACGACGAGATGGGTTTGCGACTTCAAAATCAAAATTTCGGCCTCAACCGAAAAATTTACGGACGGTGCTTTCTCCTAATGAACACTAAAATTTTTCTGACCAAACTTAGCTGCAATATTTACCAAAACAAAACTTAAATATCGAAAGTGCACTATTTTTCCTACACTTCGAAATAGCAAAACGAAGATGTAAAAAAATGGTAAAAATAGGAGATTTTGAACGCAACTGACAAATTAAAACAACTGTATTTTCAGAATGAGTATACAATAATGGCTAAATAAACGTTGATTCAAACAGAAATGGGATAAAATTGAATTATGGAAAAAAGGATTATTTTACAATCCAATATTTTTGCCAATATTACGGTTATTTAGATCTAGTCCATAGCTCAAAATTGTTGTTCTTAATTTCATTTTTTCAAGTCTCCAATTTCATTTATCAAAAGTATATATATATATATATAGTATATTGTGTATGAAAGCATACACAATGACAATACACATCAGGAAATTGATTGGTAACTTTTTAAAAATCATTTGAACCACTCGTAAATTTTGAACTCTCATAGGACCATTATCATTATATAAAAAAAAAGGTTTTAGTTTAATAAACAAAATTATATTTCAAAACGTATTTCTTGGTTCAAAACATGAATGCTACCATTTTAATCATAACATTGTCAGTAAATAAAACCCATTTCAATATCAAAACTCCAAATGACATAAATCTGGACTGGAGGTGAATTTTAATTACTAGAAAATTAATTAATTTTGTGTGGTGATTAGTGACTGTTAGTAGATTATTATTCAGATGTTTTTTTTAAATTTTGACGATTTTTTAAAATATATTTTTTAGTTTTCAATCTTTAAGGCAAAAGTGTGTGTTGTTTTATGACTGTTGGTTCATAATTATTTGGAGATCGTGAGATGCGGTCTGATGTGATGTAGGTTTCAGAAAAACATTTTCTTTACTGTGCCAATGTTTCAATCCTAATTGAGATCATCTTCATAGCCTGGGATTTACCAAAATGTAGGATATATGTGTTCAATTTAAACAATCTTTGTATATCCCAGTCACTGAAGATGTTCACAAAAAACAAACAAAAAAGATAAACTGAATATATTAACAGTGGTAAAACAGTTTAAAGCGTAATAAGCACATATAATGTGAGTGTAAGTAATTTTTGTACAAAAATTATTATCAAGACAAGACATTTTAGGGCAATTTTTCGCTTCTGTTGTCGGTCTACGCTGGAGCACAAAATGAAATTGGAGAATAACTCAACACGGCCTTATTTTAGTGATTGGCTTCAAATAGCACCTCTCTTCCTTTCAGAAAACGATCTTTATCTTGAGAAAAATTTAAGCACGGGAAGATTTTACTTTAATGGTGACAATGGCTAAATGTACAAAGAAAAAAATACTATCTTCACGAGGCGCCAGAAAAACCCGCAGTCGTATTGCTTCTTAATAATAAGACACTAAAAATAAATAACAGACTGTGCCAATTGAATGCCACAAACAATTATTCGGGAAATATAATTTTTTTTTAAATATGATTTTTTCAATAATTTCCAAAAATAAGATTATGAACACTTTCGTAATAAGTATAAATAAAAAAATATTTAATAAAAATCCTTGCAAAATGCTTAGTGAGTTTTTACAGCATATTATTTATGATACAATTCCATTATTAATATTATTATTTTAAATATCATGGACTTTTAATGAATCCATTTTTATTAAAATGCTGAAGCACTATTTTGTTCAAGTTTGTATGGAACAGAATAACGCCAAAGTTTATTCATTAGCTTCTTTTACTTTCAGTATTAAGCCTATCTTACAAAAACATCAGTCGCCTTTTCAAAGAGTTTCATTTCAGTATATGAAAAAAAGTGCTGTGACTAAGAAATTAACTGCTTATCTCTTTCAACTAATTCTGAAGTTTGGTTTAAATATTAGAAGATTATTTTCTAAAAATTCATCAAGAAAATTTGCCATAAAATATATTTTTACTAATTTCCAGAAATTTTCTGGCCACTCGCCATGTTGATATTATTTTGCCTTGTAGAAGTGTACACTGGGCAAGATGATATTTACAACATTGAAGTAATATGCATGCTGAGAGGTGCTATTTGAAGTCAATCATAAGGCTAAAATAAGATCGTATTGAGTTATGTGTAGAGATTAGTGACCGTTAACGGATAATTATTCAGATATCGTGAGATGCGGTCTGGTGTGATGTAGGTATCAGAAAAACATTTTCTTTATCGTGCCAATGTTTCGATCTTCTATTGAGATCATCTTCAGGGCTCAATAAAAGATCGAAACGTCGGCACGATAAAGAAAATGTTTTTCTGATACGTACATCACACCAGACCGCATCTCACGATATCTGAATAAGTATTGAGTTATACTTCAATTTCTTTTTATGCTCCAGCCTAGACCGACAACCGAAGGGAAAATTTGTCATAAAATGTTTTGTCTTGATAATAAGTTTTAGACACAAACTACTGTCGAATTATATGTGCTTATTACGCTTTAACCTGTTTTACCACTGTTAACATTTTCAACTTTTTTTCTTTGTTTTGAAAACATTGACCTTAATTGTTTGATATATGGAACTCAATAACGGTTATAAATTATTACTTAATTTAGTCATTTTAAAAATTTGATTAACAAATATTTTCTACCAATTATAATTATAGTAACATTCATTACACATTTACGTTATCAGGAGTATATCTTCTAAATAGAAATTATGAATGAAGGGGTGAGTGTGATGTTCAATCCTTTTTTGAAAAAGATAGTTCCTACTCACAGTAAGTTTTTGTACCGATTGTCCTATATATTTAATATCGCAATCATTACAACTGAGTTAGTAAACCCTGCTTTTTGGCAAGTTGTCTACCTTGTCTTTAGGTTTTGAGAGGATGTTTTTAAGTGAACTCGTACTTCTAAAAGCTATTTTAAATCCTTCTTGTTTAAAAATTTTCTAACTTTATCCGATAATACACCAATTTATGTCACACAACGGAAACCTGATGATTCATTTATGGTGGGGTGGTTGAGTCCCATTGTTGATTCTTTAAAAAAAAAAATTATTCTTTTAACTAGCAACCTATCAATAAATATTTCTAGATACCCGTTCTTTTTGCTAAAGTTTTAATTATTATTTATAGTTAGCAGGTGTTAATGGAAGTTTTAGCATACGTTTTATGAGACAAATGAAACTAGCAGCCTTTTGGGACCGTGGGAGGGAACAATCTCCTGGTACCGCAGAGTCTGTAGTTGTTGTTTTCTATATTCGTCAGTTTCTATTAGGTTGTTTATTACGGACAATTTTAGGTTTAAAAAGTTCACACAACCATCTTTGTTAATTTCCAATGTAAAAGTTATATTATGGCGTAGAGAATTAATTAGTTGGGGGAATTCTTTCAAATACTCTGTTTCCGACCATATGAATAAAATATTGTGTACATAGGCGTTCCAAAAATGAACAGATTTAATTAATTTGTTGGTGTTTTTTTTTTTTTTTTTTTTTCGAAATTATCCATGAATATTCGGCACAAAGTGGGGATAATGGAGACCCATTGGTACCCTTTCATTTGGAAAATTTTATTTAGAATTTCTAGTAATTAGATAGTAGGTATATTATTTAAGAGGTCTATTATTTGATTTTTTACAAATTCGTTAATAGAATTCTCGTTACGTTTTTGCTTTATGAGTTTAGTACATTCTTTGACGGGGATATTTGTGAATAAATTAGTATTGTCAAATGACACTAAAACACCGTTGTTGGGTATATTGATGTTATTTGATTATTTTATCAATTCCAAAGAATTTTTAATACCGAATGTAGGTTTGAAATTGATGTGAGTTTTAATTATTTTGTCAATTGTACTTGCAGGTTTATGGCGTGAGGAATTATAAAAGGACACTAATGGTCTTGTAGGTTTGTTTTCCTTATGAATTTTGACTGTACCGTCTATATCATCGTCATATATCTTGTTTGTTTTCCTTTTTGTGTACATTGATAGTTAATGTGTTTGTTAGCAGTAATGTGTAATGGGAGTGGGCCCATGATGGAATATTGAATCCTATGGACCCTCAGATTATTTATATAATATGTGTAAAGGCTGATAAAGGATTTCTAGTGAGTACGACCCTACTTGAGTGAATGGTACGCAATGATAAAAGTGTTTTTAAGATGGATTTATTTATATATATAACTTAAGCCATTGTCTGCTTTTGCAATAAGAACATAACCAGATTACATTTTCAGTTTATTCACTTTTTAAAAATTAATTTACGGTGTGTTTCAACTACCCTCAATTGTGTACCAAGTGGCAATGAATGTATTGACAATTAAATAAACAAGAGTGGAGAAACAACCTACTGGTAGCACACTATTTTATTAATTAGACAAAATAAATATTTTATCAATAAATGGATTTGTTTTATGGCAAAATATTATGTAAAAAAAAGACAACTTTAAGTGAGCAAACGATTTATTAAAGAATTTTTGTTCCTGTTTTCATATTGGTTTTATTCAATTTCTCATAACATTTTTTTTCAGCATGATAATTTTAAGGCTTAACAAACTCGCGAGTAATGAAAGAGGGTCATGTATGTGGGTTGGGGTTGAAGACTCAGCATTCTAGCTGAAGGATTGTACGGGAGGTCGGCCAAACTAAAGACAGATAGTTGAAGGTGTTTGCGGTGGGCGTGATTTACGACTGAAGGGGTTTGTGGATATTAGGATCCCAGGACGTCTGGCCACCCCCTTTGTCCGGACGTGTCCAGAGGGCAGGTGCGCCCTTCGAAATTTCACCTTTCCCTATACTCTTGAGGACGGTCCCATTAAAAACGCATTAGCCCACTTTTATCACTCCCCTGTGCAATTTACGCCCTTCGGTTTACAGCGTGACCCCTTCTAATAATAACCGTCGTCGACGAAACCGCCCCTTCTTCTCGTTTAAGATAAATTCTCCCATTATTAACTCTCCGTTTTCACAATTAAAACTTCGGGAAGCCGCAGTGTCGTCGAACCCTGCACAATTTGTGTCCCCAGAACCACTTGTACGTAATTACACCGCAGTAAATTACTTCATTACATGATCCTACAAAAAGCAGGTTGTACCATGACCGCCTTCATTTCAAAATGATACAGCTTTTAATAATGCCCGCATTATAATGATACAGTACTCATTGATTAAAAATATGTAACTGTAGCATCATACTCTGATGCATAAATTTAATTAATGGACAAATACATTTTCTGTAACACTTTTTAACTTTCGAGTTGATGCTGTCATTGGGTCGTTTATTGGATCCGCCTTCACTCCCTGGGTATATAGTGACTTCCCCACTGAAATTGCGCATTGCCGAAACGCTAGTTGAACCCATGAGTGAAGGCGGACCCACTTCCTCACTGAAATTGCGCATTGCCGAAACGCTAGTAGTTGAACGGTAGTTGAACCCATGAGTGAAGGCGGACCCAAAGACGGTTCAGTAGCACTTTGTTTGTATAAATTTAAAATCGATAGTTTCGGAACTGTTCATTCTCATACCCACTGCAATTTTAAATAAAAATTGTAATTGAGATCCAATAATTTAATTTTTTTTTTTCAATACAAGAAGCAATTTTTTTCATTGTTTCTGAATAAAGAGACCTCCTTAAAAAAGGCGAATTCTAATCCTTCCTATTCTAACTGACCTTAAAATCGTTATAAAAATAAAATTGAAGATTAATCACTTATAAGAAATTTAAAATCATTAATCCAGAAGCAGAAGAGCGAAACAGAGTTTCATACTTGGCCTCAACGTCGTTTTTTATTAACAAATATAAATAAATATATTGAAAGAAGATCACTTATAACAACGAAAACATCGCCAATCCAAAAAAGTGCTCATTAGTACTGACTGTTCATATGACTGATTATTGTACGAAATTGTTCCAAAATCAAAAAATCTCGTCCTGAACTATCCCCGTTCGCCAATTCTGGTTGTGGTCCTGCTTCATTGCGGGTTCTGTTAAGGAAATCATTGATCCTAGGATTAAGAAAAATGGACAAGCCAGGAATAGATCGAGGTACGAATTTGTTTCGTTTTCTATACGATAAGTTAGTTAATTGAACCAAATCTCTTTATTTACATTTTATTATTTTTCGTTGCCATATCAATATAAAAATAAATCATTTCTTTAATAACTCGTTTTAACTATTTGAACTATTTAAAGTTTTGATGTAAGGACAAAAATGAAAGATGCTGGTACAAGAGTTTATTTATCTTTTAAATCCACACGCTAAAGATTTATGTCGCTTAGGAAAATTTTGGTTGATTTACTGTTCTGGATAAAAACAGACTTATCACGTCCAGTATGAACCTTGATGAGCGGTAATTTTTTTTCTTGAGAATTTGCCCAATAAGATAAATATTGTACCTTTTCTAATTGATTATTAGAAAAAACACAGGCGAGAGTTTCAACAAAACTAAATATTTTTACCTAGTTTTCTATTGATGTGGACAAAAAATAAACTTCACTTCTTTTGAGTTCAACCAACACAATAAAGTTTAAACCTATGGCCGTGCGCTTAAAAAATAAGTTACAATATTTACATGTTATTTACAGACAAAAATAAACGAAATGTAAGGAAAAACTAACTGTTCTTTCTAAACAACTGACTACCTGCTGTCCATTTTATTCCGCCACCTTTTGTTTATTTTACTGCTTAAGTTTTATAATGCCAATAGGGTAGAACAATTTCATTTTAGTGCTGTAAAACAACATTTAACATAGCTAGGTCTTGTTATTGTAACATTTAATAGGGCGTTCACCCTGGAAAATTACATTTCAACTAACCGTCTACCCCATTTTCTCATTTGACTTCTAATAAAATGCCGTCATTAAAAGGGCCTGTGTATACAACTCGGAACAACGTATGATCAATACGCCCGTAACAAGTGAGTTATGTAGCACATAGAAACACCGAACAAACCCTAACTTCTGTAATTAATGAACGCACTCGAAACATCATCGAAAATATTGACGTTCCGTCAGATCTACGGATAAATCCTTATCGTGTTATACCAAACCAATATGTTCCGACATTCATTTGCCTCCATCGAACACCGCTTCTCCGAATATCATCCCAACATGTCCTAAACTTTAGCCCATTTATAATGCCTGTATATGCCTGATAAATATCCAGAAAGTAATCATGATGGAAATTGACAAAATTTATAATCTAGTTTTTATTCAGACTAATTTTGACGGTCTATGGACCAGTTCTCACTAAATCTATTTGCTTAAAAGTTTTCTATTTTATTTTAATATTTGGTTCTAAATAAATGTCATACACATTCCGTATCTTAACGAGTCATTCTTTTCCTAAGAATCAAAAGCCCTTGCTTTTTAAATAATAAATAACTCCCTTCTTCATAAAAAATTTCATAAGACTTGTGATACAAGATAAAAACAACATTCAACTAATATTAATAAATCGTGACTAAAAACATTATACAAACATGTTAAATTACACTTCGTAGATTAAAACAGATCTGTTAACGCTTTATGGCCCAATGTTGTCTTAGGAGAAGACGAACATTAGCAATTTGGTTAAAAGGCTAGCGGGGAATCCAGTAAGTGTAGTGATAGAGAGTTTAGATTGGTACCAAATAAATTAGTGTTGACAATACATGGGCAAAAAACGTCCCGGAACACGGGATTTCCTGCTAACTTTAAACAAAATTGTTCAAGTCAGTATGGCTCTGAAGCAACTCTGAACAAGAAAGACTTAAAATAGAAGCTGGATATGAAAAATTTTATATCAGCCACGTACAAAAACATCAACAGAGTAGTGGTGGCACCCCAAGCCATGTTAGAAGCAGAAGTACAGAAGATAGAGATTTTAGATTGACGCAAAAAAAAATCCTTGTGGCCAATAAATGGAATGAAACATTGAAAGAAAAACACTGCACACATCCTAAACTCACGGGATCAGATAAACATTAGCAAACTTGCTAAATCTGGTGAGGCCCTGAGTCAATGTTGGTCCAGGAAGGGTTATAGACTAGAAAGTTTTAAAAATAATTGTTGCTTTTTGTATTTAAGCAGTCATTCACAATTTTAAGTTAAATGATTATCCCACCCCCGGAAGGATTTCACCTTTCTTTTAAACGCGACAAAGGAAGCGGTCCCCTCGGAATTCTCCCCAGTTTGCAAAGTCAGCCAAAGAAGGGAAACAAAATACATTACAAAAACAAAACGGAACAACAACAAAATCTTTAAGCAATTCCCTAATTTATGCCAGCCGACGCCGGAATTGCCCATCGAGCAAAAAATGTATAACAACAATTCGACTCATTTTTCACCATAGGTAAATGGCATTATTTGAATTTAAAATCAACTAGAAATTGGATTAAATAAACTCAGTTAGCTTTTCCTGCTACATTAAACGGTTATTCCGCAAATGAACTGGGTTAGAACCGCCATGAGAGTGCGTATTGAAATTAAACGCGCTCGCCCTGTGCAAATCTGTTTTCCTAGACCACTCAGCGTAAACTAACAACTACAGTGAATTATGACTTTCCTTGCAAATTCCTCACAACGTAAACTAACTAACCGTATTAGGGCAAATTTTCATGAAAATTAACATTTACTTACGAAATTTTTTAAACTGATTTCAAAACAAAAAAACAACGTTATAAATATAAATTCCAAACGATTCATAAAAAACGTTAATATGTAATATAGATTGCTTAAATAGATTAATTATTTTTTAGCGTTAGATGTACCGACCATTTTTTACGATTCGTCAAGGAATAATCGGATCACAATATCGTTTTGATGAAAAACAAATACAACGTTAATACATCGTCATGGCAAAATAATCTTAAATCTCTTCTTCTTAGTTCACGTTCTTCAAAGAAATTTGATATCCTGTATGAAAAAATTTCATCAAGACCGTACCATCACCCTATTTGCATATATGATAACGCAATCATTAAACTTTATATGTAAACAAACAAAAAAGATGTTTGATTTATAAAATAGAATGCATGTTTTTGCTCAACGTTTTAATACAAACTCCCACTTTGATACAATCGTATATTGCGTCATACGGAAAAAAATGTTATCTAATCTGGATTTCGTTGTAACAGAGAATTATTTAAAGTCCAAAGAATTCCAAATTGTTAAATAAGCTGAGATAGTGCAAACGCGCTATGTAGATTTTTTAGCCCTGTTAACGTGATGAATGAACACGCAACTGGCACGGAATAATGTTTTGTTGGCACAGCACGACTGGAAATTGCATTTTGATTAGAATCCATGATTTTTTGGGAATATGATTTACTTATATCAGTAACCAATGCACGTAAAATATATGTATTTAATATTTAACTGAAAAATCAAAAATTGTATGTAAAAAAGAAAGACACATTAATAATTTGAGCCCTAACTTTTTTCCCTTTTATTATGAAATATAATTACTATCTGTGTATTTTCGAATTATCAATTATGAATCAAGAATATATGAAATTAAAACAAAGATAACCCGGTAGAAATCCCATTATCTCGTCAATCGAAAAAATATGAAAAAACCATAATGGTTTTCTTATCTTTCAAGAGCAATTTTTATTTTCATAGTTATTATTTCAACTTGTTCAACTCCAAAGGTTCCAATATTTCAGTAAACTATGTTTAGGACAGCCAGAAAATTTTACTTAAAATATATGAAATTGTTTTTAATTAAAATTAAACGTAGAAAAGGTGAACGCTCGGTACGAAAATGTTTAATGTCCATTTCTCTTTGCAATTACGTGAGGTTTGTATGGTGTACTTTTAATTTGTATTATTTTCTTTACTTTTTTTATGTACCATCCAATCCTCTCTAATAGGTCGTTGACTTTGCAAAGCTAAATGTTTCAACTACATTAAAATATTTAATGTTTTTTTATATATAATAATCAAGCAGTTTTAAGTGTGTAAGCCGTATGTAACTGATTATTTAAACATTGAGGAAGCATGTGCTTAACTAATAATTTATATCAGCTCAATATCTACAAAACTGAATGAAAATCTTGGGAAGGGTACATTAACGAATACGATAATAAAATACAAGTTAAATGTAAAGAGATAACATGAAAGTGATACATTACATTGATACATTAATCAGTGTCAATTATTTTGGTAAGATATGCGAAAATGTGGAAAATTTAATAAAATCTTTTAAGTTTTTGTCGTTTAAAAATTGAGAATTTTTCTTTTCATTTTTCTTGTTTAATTTATTTTACTTTTTTGTGTAAAATTAAAAAAAATACTAGGTAGCTTGAAAAACATAAATCCGCCATCAAAAATTTTATATATTTTTGACATAAATTTATGTATGTGTATCAAAAAACGTTTACTATATAAAAACGTGACTGGATGTCAAAATCGCCGTAAATAAAACAGATTTTACACAATTGGCAATTGTGATTACGTTTATGTAAATCAATTAAAATAATGAAATATTAGTTGGTTCATTATGTGTTACAACGAGAAATAAATCAATTTATCTCGATTATCCCCATAAACGAAATCCTAATGTTTTTCTACATAAAAAAGCAAATAATTTTAACAATTCTACTTATCAAGACCAAATTGATACGAAAATGTTTTCAAAGTAATCCCCATTCATAAATCTATATGTTTTAATTATTATACATATAATAAAGCTATTATTTTGAAACTAAATCCCTTATTAGCTAATGTAAAAAAAGTAATATATCCATTATTGATATATTACTTTTTTTTACATTCGATAATAAGGGATTTAGTTTTAATAGCTTTATTCACTGACCACTCAACCCTTCCTGATTTGAACTAAAGCTTGTGAAAAATATCTATGCCATTAAAATGTATGCTTATACTTTAGGCAGCACTTGTTCGTTGAATAAAATACTAGATAATTTGGCCTAATGTAACGTATTATTGTTGAAAATAAGCTTTAATATTTAAAATCAGCCAAAACATGTTTAAATCAGTTGCTTTGCATATTGTGTAATTCAAATTATTTGTTGTTTGAGTATTATTATTAATAAACTGCTTAGAACTATTTAACTTCAACATTTTTTAAATAAGGAAAACAGAAAATTTTCCCTTTTTTCGAATTATTAATTATATATACTTTATTTAAAACATGACCACACATTTTAATATAAAAAGGTTGTAACAAATCAGTTAAACCTTAACTGGCTTTTTCTTATCAACGAATGATTTTCCGGCTTAAGTTAACATTCTACGACAACTTAACGGTTTGTTTTGAGCAAACATTTTAACTTTAGCAGAAACATTGTTGCCTGTTTTCAGGCGCAAAAATGGTTGGATGGCAAGCGAAACCTATGCTTGCGTGTTTTATATTCGATAAAGATGTTTATCGTCGGTTACATTTTACTTGCAAGTCCTTATGGATTTATAATATTTCAATTTCATGTATGTAACATCAATCTTAAAATAAGGACAGGAAATTCTGTCATCACTTTAAGTTTCCAAGATTTTAATAAATATAAATTTTAAATTTATAAAGAAGTTATTGTGGTTGAATGACTCAGGGAGTTTTTAATAGCATGCAGTTTTGTTAACTAACGATTTTCAGCATAAACTCTGAAGAATTAAAAATAAAATTTTATGTTTAAAAAATCATGCCTAGTTGAATTTGAAGCTTAAGACTTTAGGGAGTTCAGAAATTGCTACATAAATTGTTATATTTAATACAGCAAGTTTTCTAACTACGGTTTTTTTTTTATTTTAAAAGCAGACCTTATTCTCCTTTGGCCAAGTTAACGGTTGTTTTAGATCGATTCGGTTATTTGTTGTTTGTATTAGTTTCAAAAATTGGCAATTGTTTATCCACGTGGTTTCGCCAGTAACACACGCGCACTCAGAGCTTTCTGACCAAGTTTCCTCGCTCCTGAACCTGCAGAGAGCGCGTCCCGAAAGGCACTGAGATCAGGTTCCTCCTCCAGTGCTGGCAACAGTACGGGGTGAATTTCTCCCCGCCCCCAAGCAGCCCCCCTACGATGCCGCACGGGGCGTAAACCACCCCACATCATAATCCTCTCAATATTAAACACGATTCCTTTACCCCGATGACCCTTTATGGGAATTAGTTGTAAAACCGCTTAACCCCCATCTCTCAAGTACTAATTCTACGGGGATTAATCAAGTTCATATTTTTCTGCGACTGTGAAGTCCAGCCTTCTCTCTTATAATTAAGTACCTTATATCCTAGAGATAACGATCAGATAATCCGTCATATTTATTTGGTTTTTTTGTCATTTTTAATTTACTTTATGAATAGAATTGAATATGGTCCAATGGCTGCAGAAAAGAAGAAAAATGGAATTAAAGTATCTTTAACAATGTTATTAAATCCGTTCAACAATACAACCTAATATTAAAAAAGTCAATTTGTTTTCATTGAGTAGGAATTTTTAAGATAGATTGATGGAATGTTGTGAGATTTCTTAAGGTCTGCAGAGCGAAGAACTTGTACGTGGGTCTACTGAAGACGACAAGAAATGAAGAACAAATACAGATTGGACCTGAATCTGAAGGACACAATAATTTTGAGGAAAAATTTACACCTGGTCAAATGGATAATTTACTAAGCCAGTTCTGTCTAGCTATTTACACAGTTTTATCGTATTGATCGCTAAGGATCAGCCAGTAAACACAAAATATACAAACTAAAAAATTATACGGAAATTTAGGGGTTTTTTCTTCTATTAATCATCCAACTACAAGTTCTGGCGTGGTTATTCAGAAATCGTGAGGTGTGATCTAGTGGGATGTTGGCTTCAGAAAAACATTTTCTTTATCTTTCCAACGTTTCGATCTATATTGAAAACATCTTCAGGGCTGATTTCTGAATAATTATCGACCTACTGTCACTAATCATCACACATTTCTTTATACTATGCTGCAATTGGTGTGATCGTTACAATGTTATATCGACGTTTCTATGCCCTATTGTAAAATGTGAAAAAATCGTTGTCCAGATTTGATATTTTCCTCTTGCGTTGGACACGATGTTTTGGTGAAATGTCAGATCCCTAGCACCATGAGATACTCTGTAAAAAGGTAGTGTTCGTCCGCACTTTCGTCTAATAATTTTACTTTGAGACAGTCGCAAATTTATCAATATTTTATCTACTTAGTTGTTGCATTATATCCACTTAGGTCAGATAGGACAAAAATTGTGATAGCACAAAAAAGTGCAATCCCCAGACAAGACATAAGACATATGAAGACGTTTGGTTAAAATTTTTTTTCAGATTCCATGTCCTTAGACAAATTGTTAATCCTCCTAACCACGACATTGATCTCAATATCAATAAAAAAATATTTCAATTTTTGGACAATAAATGTTTTTTAATAAAATATTTAATTTTTTTGGAAAATAAATATTTTTAATTAAATATCACACAATAACCGTTTAGTACAAATAATAAAAATTTGTTTTAATATCTAGCATAAAATTGTTATAACTTGTGTCTCTATTTTTAATTTCTAATGAGTTTATGAACTCGCATATTAGCCGGAGTATTTGTTTTCTCACATATAACGTAGTTGGGAAAAGAGTAGCGTAAAAAAAGTGCCAGGGGCGACGGTGGTTGTAACAGTTCTTATCTATAAATGCCAGAATTATCGGTTAGAAGTTGGGCTTAAGGGCCGGATAGTTTAACTATATAAAACAAAAAGACTAAACAAAAGAAAACATATTTTACAAAACATACATAAATTTAAATACAAACAGGGTTCATTTTTCTAACAAATTACAGATTATTTAAAACAACAATCATTAAACCCAACAACGGCCCCGTTATTTTAGATTGCGAAAGCAATTTTAAATAGGAAAATGTGTTTTTAAAGAGGGCCAATTTGTTTTCAGCGGGTTCATTCCGGCACACAAAATCCTCCGCAAGAGACCAGCTACCTTAATGGGGACAGTGATACTAAGAAAAGCATAAGTGTTGCTTTATCCTGTTTATTCCCCTCCTTAAAGTTGAGCGTGCTAAAAACAAAAAGCCCGAGAGCCAGATTTCATCGTTCTGCAGACATTAGCGAAAAACAAGTGGTTGGCAAAAGTCAGTGGTCTCATTAGCATCTGGTGAAAGCTACGGCAAACATAAACATTTAAAAAAAAATGCGTAAAGAAACGTTTCATGAAATTAAATTCTGCAATTTGCATAGCATGTATGAGTACGAGGGGTTGGAACATTAAAGTAGTAAATCAATTACCTTTGATAAAACGACAAGCTTTTAGTCTCGTAAATTTCCATTTTAACTAATATGTTGTACAGAATCAATAATAATAGCTGAAGGTATGTAATATTTAAAAATAATAATACTGCAAAAGGACGGAAAACGTATGAGACATGTATTAAAGTTAGATGGCCTCTCAACTAGTCATAAATATGGGGAACCTAAAATATTAAAAATTAATGCACAGCTAAAGTAGCTAATTAATTGACTTATAAACAGCAACATGTGGAAATGGATAAAACATTAACAATATTCCAAAAAAATATTACATTTGATACTACATTGTATTAAAGGCCTTTTGAAAGAGTTAAAGTAATAATTAAAAAACAAGAGATTTTCTCATACCTAGGTGCCCGCACATCCCAAATAGAAAAAGTCTGGGTTGATAGTATAGCTTCTTGTTTTGTGCATGCCCATGTGAATTCATTTATCATAAAATTCATACGGGATCATCTAGAAAGCAACCCGAAAAGGTTTTTTAAGAATCCGACAAAATGTTTCCGAGGTATAGCTGAGTACGCGATTTTGACTGTTGATCCGATTGGGATGAAATCCATAAGAGAACCTAATCTACACAACCTCTGAAAATTAAATAAAAAGTGTTCTCTTGGTTTCGGAGGTTTGCCGTTTAGAAAGAATTGACTACAGTCAGACTTAACCAAATTTGTTCAGAAAGATCTGAAATGCAAAATGCGACTGTAAATTTTGATTTCGGAGGACTAATGGTTTTTCGACTTCCTACATGAATAAAAGACTTCTCGACCTTCAATAGTCCAGAATGAAAAAATACCGTAATTGTATTTGATATTTCCAAAACATGTACTTCTTCTCCCCCATTATTAAAAACTAGAAAATTACCATTTGAGGTTTCAATCAAAAATAATCTGCGGCTCTCCATACTTAAAAGAAAAATGAAAGTATAGACAAGAGAAAGATTCATTAGGATAGAGTTTAGTGTTGGTTTACGATTCTTCACGAACATTTACGATAATATAAAACCCATTATATTTCGTAAACATTTCGGCCAAATAACTTCTTTCAATGAATTAATCATTTTATTGTAAGGTCTTAGTTGAAATAAAAAAGTGTCACCAGTGGACTTTCAACCCACAACCTTCGGCTTGATACGTCGCTGCTCAAACCGCTTGAGTTATCGTGACTTCGTGTATATGAAGTCGTAAAGTCACGAGAGCTCAATTAGAGCAGCGGCTTATTGAGCCGAAGGTCGTGGGTTCGAATCCCGTTCGTGATACTATCTTCTTCATTTCAACCAATACCTAATATAAAAAGATTAGTTAATTGAAAACTTATAACTTTACATGAGGTAACCTTTTTCTAGCAGGCAGTAAAATGTCAAGTTTATAGTGAATATGAAATTTGTACTTCTGCTCTTCTGCACATTCCCTCTTCCCCTAAAAAAAAAATAGTAATTTGCTCTCAGAAGTTTTGTTGGATCCCATAGGCAGAGTTAAAAACTGAAAGCCATACTTTAAATGTTTCATTTCAGAAAAAATTAGCAAATTGTAAAAGTTACAAAAATAAAAGCAAACATTTTCTTACACGTTAACATTTATTCAATATTATACTATTCAATCTCTAAACGTGTTTACATACTAACCAGTAAACATTGATTTGAATATTATGCTAACATGCTACAAACATTGGAAACGGTCAAATATTTGTTTGTTGCCCTTAGATAATCTCGTTCAATTCTGCCAATTTTCTATAATTAATTAATTCGCTAATTAGCTTAATTTTGACTGAAACTGTTTAGATTCTTTTTCATAAAGCTACGCATTTTTTGGTCTCCAGCAATTGAAGTTTTCTACTTTTCGAATTTTCTCGTTCAAACGTATTTTTATTCTTTCTATTTTTCCCACTTTCTTCTTTTGAACTTATTGCTTTCTACCATACCTACCTGCCTACTACAATCTTTAGTCCTTCTGATTTATCGCTCTTATAAAAGTCAAAATGAAATTTTGGCAATATATGAGAAAAAATGTTACGATATTCGTTACCCTAACAGGTTTATTCTCCAGATAACGTTACAATGTTGTCATTTATTTGTAGCTTACGTATAATTATTTTTTAAAAACAAATAGAAGAAATATTTGGAAGAAAATATGTTTTTGAGTTACTGTTACAAATCAATCAAACTTTTGGATTTAAAAAACACTAAATGTGTGCTTAATAAATCTAAATAACCGCTTTTATCCTAACTTAGGTTGATATGTCTATTTTGTATTAAAAAATAATGAGTAAACTGGGTTCTTCGCTGAAATGTAAAGGTCCAGGGTTCGAACCGAGCGGCGCTGCATTCGAGCCCAATATAAACCAAAACAACCTGTTTATTGAAAAGCCCTCCAGAAAATAAATAAATCAAATATGGACCAACTTTGTCAATTATACACAGAAATAATAACGCATTAACGACACATTAGTACTTAGCAACTTCAAACAAATCTAAAAAAGTTAAAAAGAGACGGATTGTTTCATAGTCCTGATAAATGTAATTAATGAGGAATTACGAGAAATTTGTTTTAAAGGCACAACAAGCAGCGGTGTAATATTTGTTTTATATACAAAGATTGATACAACCTCACCACAATTTTAGGTTGTTGCAAAAAATTCATTCATTATTTTTGTAAACCCTAACTTGTATTCACTGAGAAAAATAAAAGGATAACGAGATAAATTGAAATAGAAGATTTCTTTTAAAGGTACCTGAAATGGCAAAATTTACAGTAAAAAAAATAGTAGTTAGTATGGAAATTAGCTCATTCTCTTTTAAACAGAGTAGAAATATAGAGGTAAAAGTTATATAAAGAAACTAAAAAGACATGTTATAATATAAACTCATTTTCAAGAGAAAAATATCACATATTTGTTTTACATGCTCTCTTTATTAAGAGGCAACGGAATATTATAGTATCGTTTATAAATATATGACTTTGAGCACCAGCGAATGAGAAATAAACGGATAAGAAGGGTTGCTATTTCAAACACAAACATGCATTCCCTCTTGGGGGACAAATAGCGATAGATTAACCGCCACAAATCACGAACCACCGGATATCTACCATGGCAAAGCATCTGTCTCATGATATGCATATTTGAGCCACCGTAATGGGCCCTCTTGTTAATTAACACGGTGTATGTTGCGCATCAACGATTAAAAGTGGTTGTTTATCATCATAAAAAAGTCCGATAAAGGCGTAACAAAATATTCCAATATCCGACTAATTAAAATGGTTAAATGAATTATATTATTATTTTTTTACTGGTTTTTATTTATTGATAGACGTTGAGGTTGTTTTATTGAAGAACCCGACTTTTTTCTTCAAATGGTTACAGTCTTGAAATGAGGTTTACAAAAAAGACAAACTGTATCTTATTTAAATATTAAACACCCCATCCACTCTTCATCAAAAATTCTAAACAGGTATTACCTCAGAAACACATAAACAACGGGTAAATAATTAAATATTATGTCTGTATAATAAAAAGCCTTATTTAATTCGTGCGTATTGTTAAAAAAATATTTGATTGTAATATATTAAATTATTGCGTAAAATCCAATTGATTTTGAAAAAAGTGTAAGTCAATCAAATATATGATAGTATAAAGATGAAAGCTTTTGGATCGATAGAGAATCCCCTGTCACGATTAACAAATCTCTTCTGAAAACCAGAGGTAAAGATTCTTTTTTCTTCCTACACTGAATAGGTCATACGAGGGTGACATACAGAAACGTACTTTTGGGTTAAAGCTCAGGTACGTGACTTGAATGCGTTGTTACTCAATATGTAGTACACATAATCGAAGGTGTTTTCCCGTCTCTTTACAGAGAGCGTGTAGGTGTGCTGAGCACTGCACTGTTTTTCTTACGTTCTTTTTCTTCTTTTTTAGACAACATACAACATTGCATGATTATTCTCTTTCTTGTTTGATTCTCAATATTTCGTTTGGGTGAATGAATTTATTAATATTTATGATGGAGAAAATACCTTTAATGGTACATGCACACGGATTAAACACAGACTTTTATGCAAGCGTAGTACTTTTTCATTCGTTCATTCGATGTAAGAAATATTTGTACAGAATAATGATTAAATTACGGTTTTATATAATTTTTATTAATGTTTAACATTCAACTACCTATTGGGTTCCAGGAACGAAGGATCACATACCTATTTTTCTTACTAGACTCAGTTAAAATCCGTTAGCTATGCTGGAATTTGAACCTAGAACCATTTACGTGGCAATCACATCGTTCTCTAAACATAAATATATTTTTCATTAATGAATCACGTATAAATTTTAAAAATCTACATAATAAACAGTTGACACTAATTAGAGATGGCTAACAACAAATTTACTTCCACTTCCTGTACGCTGATTCCAAAATTGTTGGATGCAAGATTTTTGTCTACATAAAAATACCGACTGTTTCTTTCTGGTGATGACTTGCTACAAAAAATCGGGGCATCTGGGAAAATCGTTAACTGCTTAATTTAAGGTAAATATTAAATTACCATTTTCAACTATTTTTGTCAAGAATAGGGTTGGAGGGGGGCGTCGGTGTCCGCAAGGTTTAGTTTTGACACGGCGCTCTTCGCTGTGAGGTCCAGCAGCCCTGAGGGTTTATATGACCTCTTCTGTGGCGAACCCTCTTAAAAAATGAAGGTTGGAGTTTATTTTAAAGATATAAATGTAAGGAGTAAATGACTGTTTATAGTCACACTATTTCTGATTTTTTTTGGTCACTTTATCAAACGCTTAAATTATTCTGACCACGAAATCTATTAGTTATAACCAGCTACAGATCTTTTGCTATTGTTGTATACTGTTGTAAAGGAAATTCATGCCCCGTCGAAAAATTGCAATTTTGGGTTTTTTGCATTTTACGAGAATAATTGGTTTTGCATAAATAAAAGAGGCTCAGAAGTACAAAATAACCAATTTTTTCACTTATCAATTTTATATCACATCTAATTATTCTTAAATTAAATTAATTCGATTTAAAACGTATTAATACAAGTTGCACATACCACAATTCGTTGTTGTGTTAATGAATTGTGGTATGTGCCTGTAATTTATTATAAAATAAATGAAGGGGCTTATCCCTAATTACCCTAAGGAGTATCGCGTACGCTGGGGTATTGTGAAGAAGCCTGGTGTATAAATGAAATTTATTAACGCGAATGTGAAAATGATGAAATCTTACTCTCAATTACCCCGAGAAATATCAAGTACTTTGGTGAAGAGTAAATGATGACGGGACTATAATTACGTTTACCTTGTTTTTGTGAATGAGATTGTTATTTGTGTAATTTCATCAACAATTGAAGATGCCCTTAAGTCCAGAGCGTCTACCAATTTAGAATTAAAAAAAGACAGAGTTGGTTATCGTTATTTCATTTTACATCATAACTTGGTCTGCTACAGGGTCCTAACCTTCCTTGCATATCACCTTAATGGATAAATCACTGGCAATAACGAGTATTACCCTATGTTGTGTGTGGGTGTGTTTTTTGTGTCTAGTTGCATTCATGGCATACTCATAAAAAGTTTTGAATATGGTATGTCATATGGTAATTGTTCATAGTGACAACCAAATCTTTTTTTTTTGTTTTAGAAAGTCCCATTGGTTAGATTAGATGTGTCTATAATTGGGTTAAGTCCAGACTTTTTGCTGACCTCTCAAGGATTTGGATAGCTGTGTTCTCACGGATAATCAATAATTCAAAGCCTAAGTAAAAGAGAAAAAACGTACAGGATCATCTCCACACATCATAATGAATTTAAGCCTCCTTAGATCGGTACCAATTTGGTACGTGCCTCCTCACAAGAAATGCCACCCCAGAACTCTCCACTAAATGTAACTGCGCGAGAAACTGTACAGTTCTCCAGGGCTAGACCCAGACTCTCGTCTTATCAGTTAACCATTATATAACATTTTTCCATCCTCTGGATCCACAATTGGGGGCTTCAGCCTCTCCGAGTAATAAGCCTTTTATGGGTTTTTTCAAGATTTGAGCCTTGAACATCTAAGAGAAATTGATATCTCTCGAATACCCGCGATCAGATCTTTTATACCAGAAGTTGTTGAATTGTGCTTCGGATTGGTTGAATTAAAAAAAACGCTATTATATGCTGTTAATGTTTCTGGAACGCATTCACATAACTTCCGGTCTACATATCCCTTTTAATGGTGTTTGGAACTGACAAATAATGAATACCAAAGGGATTAGGAATGAAGAGCAATAATTTCCTTTAATGTGGAGAGCTTCTCACTTATCCATCATACCTTAAAATCACCAATATAACATAAACAAAATTGACAGAGCAAAAAAATAGTAATATTGCCACGGGAATATTATATAAAACGGGGATTACAAATTCTAAGAAATAACGAGATTTAAAGGTGTTGCGATAATTTTGATGGAGGGCATTATAGTAGTCACGATAACCCACGGGGGATAGCTCAAGTGGTAGAGTAGCGGCGTATTAAGCCGAAAGTCGTGGGTTCGAATCCCGCCCGTGACACTAGCTTTTTATCTCAACTAAAAGCCTTAATTAATGGATTAGTAAATAATATTTTCCTTAATGTCCCTTCCTTCCTTTTCTTACAAACAATTTTCATTGAAACCTCGTTTGAAGCATATATTGTACAAATTGCTGTTCCTTATAAGGGAGGATACTCCTTTTTCTCTTTCTTTTATTTGTATTGAATAAACTTGCAACTGCAGTAAACCCAAGCATGAAATAAGATGTTTCAAAACAGTTTACTCAAATCTACCAGAGAATGTACGTTTAAAGTTTGTTGGGCCTTATTAAGCTAATTCAGACTTAAGTTCAAATAAACAAATTGCACTAAAAAAAGATTTTTTAAGAAGCCAATCAGTTTGAATATCGTTCTTATTAACGTTTGGCAAACCTTAAGGGTGAATTCCATTAAGGGTAACTGCTTTTGCCTACTCCCCGCTTCCATTAAGCAAAGTATATAGCTTTCAAACTCTATTTCGAACCCAGCACTAAGAAGGCGTTTATATGGAAATTGAATGATAGAAAATTATGGAGAAACCTGACTCCGTCCGAGCAACACTTCCAGAGCAATAGCACTTAATAATAATAATTGAGCCCCGCCCTTCGCATTAATAATAAAATAACTTCTTCGATGAATACCTAACAGGTGAAGAGGGAGAACACCCTGGAAACAATAAGGGGTTGGTTTAATTGCCAAAGATGTGATGGGGAGGAATGCGATACTCCGTATCATTATGTAATTAGGAGAGATGAGTTTGTCCAAGAAAGGGGATATCCCGAGGCTTATTAAATATCTTGCAAAAAGCATTCTGTTGTCATTGAATTAGCATAATTAAATTTTTGCAAGCACTGACAAAATTGGTTCGCTAACCCCAGCACAAACCCACGAGACGCTCTGATTTATTCCTTACCCCATTGTAATGGGTTATCAATTTACTTAATGTGTAGAACTTTCTAAATTGGAAGTCATGAATATTGCAAGAAAAAAGTCTTTATTTATTTAAAAATTGTACGTTACAATAATATCTAACAATTGTGAAACTTTATACTAATATTTGATAAATATACAAATCCATGATCTTACATGACCGCTAGAAGGAGCGTTACTGTGCCATTTTATAAATGAATGTAAAAAATATTTATTATAAATTCATATAATATGTAAAGAAATATATAGTATAAGCATCTCAATAGAATTGACTTTAAAAAAATCTAGATTGTCACAAAGGAATTTCTAACTTGACACGCTGCCTCTGCTGGGTCCCAGGACACATGGGTGTAGAAGGCAACGAGAAAGCGGACACCCTTGCAAAGAAAGGGGCAGCTACACCGCTGATAGGGCCTGAACCCTTCTGTGGCATAGGAATCCACACTATCAATGAACATCTCAGACAGAAGGACAAAAAGAAATAAGGGAACATTGGAATTCGCTTATTGGACACAGGCAATCCAAGAATCTTCTAACCAATTTTGGGAAGAAAGAAATCATAGAATGTGTCAAAGGAGGCAGGAATAAACTGCGAATCCTAACAGGATTCCTAACTGGACACTGTAGATTAAATGGGTATCTAAAGAAAATTGGAATAATCCAGGATGGCACATGCAGATTCTGCAAAGAAGCAGAAGAAACACCAACACATCTGCTAACAAACTGCAGAGCGACAACATTAGCCCGTAGGAGGAAGTGTTTTGGGATGTACAATGTGACACTTGAAGAAGAACTTCAACCAATAAAACCGGGTCTATTAATCAAATTCCTTGATGAAATAGGACTCACCGATGTGCTTTAGGCAGAGAACGGGGGATACAATAGCTCTTAAAGGGCGCAGTATACAACACCCTGAAATATCATCATCATCATCAACCTGACCCGCTTCCTCAGCATAGTTTTAAAATATACCAATTTTTGACATTTATATATAAGAAGGCTACATGCCCTTCTAGCTATGTGCATTGAGTAATAAAATGAAATAAATCTTCCTTTTTTTTATTAGCACAACAAGTAGGACACATAGTGTCTCTATTTTCAAAGGGAGTATAATTTGGTTTTATCATATTTTTATAATCTATCTTATCTTACCATCCATTCCTATATTTTTACACATATAATTGTTATTATGGCAATTTTAAAAAACATTTTAATGTCTATGAATAGATATTTTTTCATATCATTTACCCAGTTAGGAAATTTATTTTGATGTGTAAGTTTTAAATCTGTTTGCAAATTGTATAATATTTTAACAATTAATATTAAGTTTTCTGTTTCTTCCCTATGAAATTATTAAAATCAACCATTAATTGTATTTCTTATACCAGCCGGCATTACATTCGATTCTTGGAGCAGCATTAAATAATGGTAACTTGATGAAGGCTTAGAATGGCTCTGATCAAAAAATAATCAAAACAGTTTCATCGTATAAACATAGAGAGGATCTCTGTTTACTTTCAAGTAATTAATAATACAGACTACACATACCATCGTTTATTTTTACACCTTTAACATTGTAGAAAAATAAAATTACTGTGTTTTTGTTTTCCTCCTTACATACACGACACCTGCATACGTAATACTATTCACAAAAAACCAGCCCATTTATTTAAATTAAAATAAAGGAAGTGACCGGGAGAAATGCATGGTGAGCTGATGTGCTAGTTTGTCACCAAAGCTTTTAACAATCTATCCGTGAGTCGGTTTGAAACAAAAATCCTTTGTTTATTCCAGGTTTTTCGTACTCAAAGGGCCAAAAACTTCGAATTATCATTTCTGAGAAAATTATGGCAAAGTGTTATTACTTTAATTAAATTTTGTTTGAAACATGATATATTTCTAATAATCCAATCGTACAAAAATTTTTAAAGAAAGCTACTTATTTCATTTATAAAGTCGTACCTTTTCAGTTGGAAAATGTAAATTACGAAAGGAGTTTAAAACATTTGTATTTTTAGTTTACCATTGTAGACATTTTGCCTTTCCCCTTTTGCAGAGTTGCGCGAGAGAACTTTTCATTAGAGCCTGGTTTTGTAGGACACCTCATAAGAATAAGTTCTTGTAAAGCTTGAGCCGGTCGCGAGCCAAAAATGTTAAGGCGTACTTTAATTAAACATCCGTTTTCATTAAAATATTCACAGCACTGCCACACGATATTACTTGGATACAAATTTTGCTAATTTGTGAAGATTAATTGCAACTTTTCTTTAATGTGCAATAATTATTAATTAATTCTAATGGCAAACAATTCTAACAGATGCGGAAGTTAATTGTGGTTTTTTATTAAACTCGTAAATTACAAGGTCCTTGTGTTTGAAACTAACGTAGGAATAACATTCGACAGTTGACGGCTGAGCCAATATGCTAAACCTGCAAGGATGGCATCCCAATAACAACCAATAACCAACAAACCCAAACTCAAATTAAACAATGAATCCGTAAAACTAGTATTTCAAAATCTGAAGGGATAGTAGAAATAGAAGGAACCCTTAGTCACTCTCTCTCTCTCTCTCTCTCTCTCTCTCTCTCTCTCTCTCTCTCACGATATATATATATATATATATATAT
>CM077102.1:21196945-21222263 GCA_039619505.1 Cimex hemipterus
ACGATATATATATATATATATATATATATCTACATCTATATTTCTATATATCTACATCTATCTATCTCACAATCACACACACACACACACACACACACACACACACACACTTTCCTCTTTTCATTTTTGCTAATATTCAAACGTTAATCGTTCACAAAAATTATTTATATGCTAACAACATAGTTGGTTATTTAGTTTAATAATAATACTAATCTCACTATCCCTTCTATAATCAGAACCTCATTTCTTTCTTTCCTAATTATTGCTATTTGTTAATACTGTTGTCAATGCAAATATTTAATCAAAATTAACAATTTTCTAGACTGCTTTCCCGTTTAATGATATTGCTGATCAAAAGTTAATATAAAAATCTAAACTAGACTTAAGCCGGGACTAATTAAAAGGCAGTAATAAGCGTAGGTTAATATTTTAATTTAGTAGTCAGGGCAGTAAAGAGGGGCGGGAAAGGCTGTAATGACCACAATAAATTGTGAAGCCAATGGGGGTTGGCGTCTCTTATAGGAAACTAACTAAAGGGAGGTTGTAAACCGTCACTGACATATTTACCACAATGAGATAACTTCCAATTAAGCAACAAAGCTAATTTTAAAACATAAACGGCAAATTGTTGTACAAGTACATCAAAAAAATATATAAATAAAATACCGAATCTGAATAATGTACTTCCTTGTTCTAAACAATATAAAATGAATTTGGGTAGTAAATTCTTCTTTTGTACTTAATAGGAGTACAATTGAGAATTGCAAAGACGCTGTCACTCTATCTCCATTCACTGTGGCCATGATTCCTTTTCAAATCGACGCGTTTAAAAAGTAAAGAAAGAATCGTTTCAATTTTATCTTTTTTAGCTTTGTTTTGTTATCAAGTTTAAGTAAAGTGAACCAAAAACAAGTCTTTTCTCTTTCTTCTATAAACATTGCCGAGTTTAATTAACACTCCTAAAGGGCATGATTAAAAGAGACCTTATTAATTAAGCGAAAGCAAACAATGATTCATAAAAGAACGTTCTAACTGTGAAAAACTGAAGCCTTTTTTTACTTATTTTTTATTTTTATTTATTTATTTTTTATGTTATTTATTATTGTTTGTACGCCTTAAAACCACTAAGTAGGGTGGTTTCGAACAATACCACTTGTAAACTCCGCTTAGATAGAACAATAATTCTTTCGAAAAGCCTTCCAGACAGATTAAAGACTAATTGATAATTTAACTAAAAGTCCGCTGTAAATGGAAGAATCTTCTCTCAAAACGTATGCGGATACAATTCGACAGAATAAAGTACTGCTCATACTCTCCTTTATGACTCAGGCTTACGTCAATGGTATTATGATAAAAGAACTATTTATTGTTTTGTTTTCTTTCCTTGTTTAAAATAGCTCTCTCCTTCTCTCTTACTTAACTTTTATATAATTATCTGCATCTATATGTTTAATCTTGAGATATATATATATTCGATTCTCGAGTTCTTTTTCCTTAAAACAATAAATTATATTTGATTCAACAGGATCGCAACTACCGAACGGTATTACCTTCTCTGATTGGCAATTTCGATTGAGTGCATTACTCATGTAAATAGCTAACAAATTACTGATAATATTAATCTCATTATAAGAAGACGCTCCATTGGGAGGATTAGTCGGTTTGTTTGAGAGAGAGAGAGAGCGAGAGAGAGGACAGATAACTAATGGTATAAGTCGGTATGTTTTGTCTTAGCAAGTGTGCCCTATTTACCAAGTGCTCTGTCTAAATCAACCTTAATTGCAAGAGATTCCTGAGGGAATCCGGCAGAATGATGCCAGCAACTCAACATAACACGCAAACTAGGAAAGGTTCAATTTTTCCTTTTTAGATTAATATCCCTTACAGTGTTTGACCGTCTGAACTCCCCCATAATATAGAAGAAACATAGTTTTTTTTTTAATTCGTAGGTTTGTAAATCTTTACACATTAACAGCAAAGTTGAATATAAACAAAAACCACGATCAATATGTATCAAAATGTTAGTTTCAAAAATAATGTTCAAAACAATGAATGATACAATCAGATCAAAATGACCTAAATCCGCGGGTTATACAATAAAACATATTTTTCACGTTCTCTCTCCCCCCCCTCTCTCTCTCTCTCTAACCCTCTCTCACTCTTTATCTCCCATTTACTTTCTCTTTCTCTCATTCACTTATCTTATTACTGTACGTAGGGTTCTCTTTCATCTCTCTCATTTTTATTTACTCCTTATGCTTTCATTGTCACATCTTTTTTTCTCTTAATAATCCGTTTTCTCTCTTTTTTATTTTTTCTTAGTCTCTTTCACTCTCACTCTTTATTTCTCATTCACTCTCTCTTTCTCTAATTCACTTATTACTACATATAGGATTCTCTTTCGTCTCTCTCATTTTTACTTCCTCCTTATGAATTCATTGTCACATCTTTTTTCTCTTAATAATCCGTTTTCTCTCTTCTTTATTTTCTTTCTTCCTCTCTCTCATTCTTATCCCCCACACACACAAAGCTAAAATTGGAGAGGATGTAGGTATCAGAAAAACATTTTCTTTATCGTGCCAACGTTTCGATCTTTTATTGAGATCATCTTCAGGGCCTGGGATTTACAAATATAGTTTACATTTAAAAAATACATATAGAATTTGGAAAAGTGAATTTATACAATGCAAAAAATTATATTTTATATTCCATCAAAGTATTTCTACTCACTCAAAGTGTTTGTCTTCTTTGTAATTGTGCCATGTCGTGTTGAGAGTGCCAGTGAGATTTTACTGTTTCGTGTTTATATATGTTGGATTTTGAATTGGTGGGGAAGGAAGTGGGTATAGAAGAGACAATTTTGTATAAGTCGTCGGCTTCTTTGAGGTGAAAAGAGCCGACAAAGGGAAACAATGTATTGGTAATGTTTCGGCCAGTTTATTTTTTCAGGATAATATAGAAAAGGTTAAATGGGAAAAGGAAGGCTAAATTGTTGGCCAATTAGACTATGCGAAAAATATTTGATGTGTGGAATATAATGTGATGATATATGTATGTTATCTGTATTGAATTTGATTAATGATGTTGGCGTAGCTGCGACTGAGTTTGCATGTATCTGTCCTGTAATTGATGCTGTGTTTATCCTTGTTGATGTAAACCATTTCTAAAAAATTACGTTTAAATTTGTTTTGTTCTGTATGTATTGGGTTGTCCGGAAAATAATGCAGGATTTTGGTATTAAACAAAAAAAAAAAAGAAACTAGTTACTTTAAAGCAATGTTCTTTAATCAAAATAATTTCCCATACTCTCAATACATTTCTCCCAACGTGTTGGTAACTTATTAATTCCGTCTGAGTAGAATTCAGAATTTTTAGAATTGATAAAGTCAATAAATGCATTTTCCAGTTCCGTTTGATTTTTGAATATTATGTGTTGTAAGTAGTGGTCCAGGTGTCTAAAAAAATGGTAGTCAGTAGGCGAGAGGTCCGTAGAGTAGGGTGGGTGAGGCAAAGTTTCATAGCCAAGCTCCAATAATTTTTGTGACGTTACACGTGACACATGTGGTCGAGCGTTGTCATGCAACAAAATGGGCCCTTTCCGATTGACCAAAGAGGTGGTCAGCGACGGTCGTTTTACTGACTTTGAGTTGCTCTGCAAGTTCTCGAACAGTTGTTTTGGGGTTTTCTTCCACCACTGATCGCAGAACATCATCATTAAGAGAGGAAGGCCTTCCACGACCTTCTTCATCTTCAAGGCTGAAATCTCCCTCCCGAAATTTTTTAAACCACCTTTGCACAGTGCACTCATTAACACAACCCTCGCCCCAGACTTGGTTAATGTTTCTAGCCGTTTGGGCTCCGCTTCGGCCGAGTTTAAACTCGTAAAAGAAAATCGTACGAAATTCTCGCTTTGACATTATAAGGATGACTGAATTATTTCCAAGTAGCGGAATGCTACAGAGGTAAACAAACAATATCATTTGGAAGAGGATTAATAAGTGTTGACATTCATACAAATGAGTAATCCTGTAAACGTAAACAGAATATTTTATATAGATTTTTTTTAATGAAAACTTAAAATCCTGCATTATTTTCCGGACAACCCAATAGTATTTTTGGATTTTTGAAGTCAAAACTGTGTTGTTGTTCAAAGTGGTGCGTAGCGAGTGCTGTAGGATTTTGTTTGGGTTTTTGCAATCGTAGATATGTTGTTTCACCCTCCTGTCCAGATATTGGGATGTAAGACCAATGCATGTAGGTGGACAGTTTAAACAGTTGATCTTGTAGATTACGTCAGATTTATTTGTAATTGGTGTGGGGTCTTTAATTTTGCAAAACAGCTTTGGATTGTTTTATAATTTTTGAAAGCTATTTTGAAGTTATCGGATGCGAGAAATTTGTTTAATTTGTGTGATAGGCCTTGAATAAATGGGATGGAAATGTATGTTAGTTTGTATGTATTTAATGTAGTATTGTTGGAGGAGGTGGATGGTGGATTTGTTTTTAAATCCCAGGCCCTGAAGATGATCTCAATAAAAGTCGAAACGTGGGCACGATAAAGAAAATGTTTTTCTGATACCTACATCACACCAGACCGCATCTCACGATATTTGAATAATTAGATATAAAAAAAGTTAAATGATCTTTCACAAAAGTGGTTATTAAGGTAGCATCATGCTAAGGGGTGAACACCGGTACTTATATAAAAATTTGCTGGGTTTTGTTACGATCAAGACACATTTTTTTTAACAAAAGGCCGTTCTCATTAATTGGGCAATGTTTGAATGGCGGCTTCTTAAGGGCCGACTAGAGAGCCCTTTGCACCACGCCGCCCTTAAATGACACCTGCTATTAGCCCCAATCCGAACCCACATCACAAGAGCCGACTGGCATTCATAATTCCCTGGTGCTAGATGTGTGAGAGAGTTGAGCTCTGAATTCTTTAGCACTTCTCTATAGCCTTAGGAATGTTACATGAGGGTAAATTGGTCGGATTGTGTACCATTTGGTAGACGACCCCCTTGGCTTGTTACGGTTATTTTTCAAAGCCGGTAAAAAATTGAGGAGAGAACAACGCTAATTAATATCAAACGGGAGCTACCGGCTTAATAGGGAACGGATTGTCTGACTTGTTATCTCTGAAAAAGTCAGTTCGTTCTCTTAACACGCAAAAAGAGAGAGGGTCAATAGGTACATAATTACACCGATCCACCTTTTATAACCCAGGCGAAATAATTGTATACAAATTAACGTCTTTCAGCAATTCAAATTAAGTGGCAATTACCTATTTAATTTACAAATAAATATGTAAACATGAGTTGAATATTTTTGGTTTTCTTTTGTGTAGAACCTTCAGGTGGACAGTACAAAAAGTAGCTCAATAATAAAAAAAACACGACTAAATAGAACTAAAGTGAAATGTATTTTTTGATCAAAGAAAAGCATATTTAAATTTAAAAACTTTTATTATTCATTTAAACGGAACCTTTTATCGCATAAACAATACATTTCAAATAATATCATAACTTATTGAATTCTAATGTTAAATTTGACGGTTTCACTACTTAGATCTTAAAGAGATAAAAATAAGATTTCTGGTTCGAAAGGGTCCTCTTAAATATGAGATGGATAGAAAAAGATTTTCGGTTGGCGGGACGTCAAGGAATTAAGAAGGGTAAGCCGAAAGTTTTTAAGTTAATATTTCCTGCTCAAAGCAAGCATGATGCATGTTGTATTTCTTATTCAGTATGATAGTTTTTCTATCTTTTATTCTATGTTTTTCAATCTGAAATTCCGTAATTTTTACATATAAGGGTTGGAAGGCCTGAATGAATTCTTATAGTGAGCTCAAACGTTATTTTTCTTATTGTTTATTGGATCGGTTTTCATGGTTAATAATTCTTTTTTTTTATTGCAAAGTGATTTTTATAGTTCTATCAAACATTAAGAACAGACTATCATTCCCATTTAAAAAACGAGGTTAATTCTTTCTTTTAGCCATTTTTGAAATATAGCCGTTTCAATCAAATATTCCGAGGATGACTTCGTAAAAATCGAAAATGTGTTACAGATCAAAAAATCGATAAATTTAAATTCAAGCAAAAATTTATATTGAGTTTTCTAGAGGTATTAAATCGAAAAATCATATTAGCTTTACGAAAAAAATAGGTCCAACTTTACTTGAAAAATATTTGTTTTTTAAAACCTATTTGAATACTGATCAACTTGAATAGCTTTTAATATATTATTATTTCAATCTACACAAATTATTGTAAAATGTATTATATTATTATTATTATATTATGTCTTTCAGAAAGTATATATTTTTTTTGCATCGCATAAATTCATTTTTTCCACACCCTACATGAATGTGTTAATTTAAACCACGTTTGAAAATCCCAGGCCCTGAATATGATTTCAATAGAGATCGAAATGTTGGTACGATAAAGAAAATGTTTTTCAGAAACCTACATCACACCTGACCGCATCTCACGATTTCTGAATAATTATATTCATATAGTTGATTTGAACGAATAAAATGGAGAAGGTAGAACAAGGACGTATTCAGAAAAAGTGACGGATGTGTGTCCGAATCTTGTGGTGAAAAATAATAGCAAAATAAATTTGGTCCAAATCCATACCCACCGACCTGATCGTCCCCTTGTTGGATTTAAAAAATCACTATCGAAAGTAATCTGTCAAAAGTCGAAGTTGGAAAAAAACCTTGGTATTTTTACAACAACCACAAAGCACAGGTTTTTATTTCAAACGATGGTCAAACGTACCAGGTAAACCTTAGTCAAAGTTGATTTTTCTGAACGAAACAATGTTTTTTTTAAATAATTTTCTCTTGTAACATTTTCTCCGTTTGACTTGGATTTTTCACTATCAGGAATCTTCGACAATTATCTACCGTTTCATAGGAACCAACAATTGACTGCTTCAAGAACTGATTTTCTCAGTATAATAGTTTTTGTTTTTTCAGTATCATAGTTTCTTAGTTTTTATTTGTTTAAAAAAACAAGCAATTTAATATAAATGTATAATTAAATAGTTACACTTTGTTAGTTAGTTACAATTGTTGTTTATTCCATAATCACCAGGGATGACGATCTCATGTTACCTATCTAGGTGTTAAAAGTGTTTACGAAGGGAAGGTGAAGATGATCCATTTAAATTTAAATACCATTAGTTCTTACGCTGTTCGTTTTGTTCCAATAAAATGTTACAGGACCGAAAAATCACGATCCTTCAGATATATCACAAATATAGTCCAATAAATTATAACATTTTAGAAGAGATTTAATGCACATTTTCATGCGTACGTATTTTCGCAACAACCTATTGATATTTATATTCAAAAGTTATCTTTCGTAAAAAATATATTGAATAAAGTGGGTCATAATATTGAACATTTATTCCACAACATTGATCAGCCGTTTATTTACTACAACCATTTGAAGTTGATATTCCAGTGAAGTTGGCTTAGCGCCAAGACGATAGCAGCGAGAATAGACGGACCAGAAATTATCAATTCAAATCAGGTTCGATTCATCTGAGATCCAAAAACAAGATTTCTACCAGTGTTTTTTATTTTAATACTCTTTTCATATCGGGATTTTTTAAGAACGTAAGATTTTAAGAAACAATAAAGGAATAATCCTGATGATCAAAAGTACACCATTCCACTAAAATCAAAACACTACACAAAAACTATTATTAATTCACTTTGAACCTTATAAGTTGACTTATATGCTTTTATAATACACACATATATTTTTCAAATTAAGCAAACTTCGTAATTTTTTCAAAGAATTTGTAATTTGTCTCCAGTATATTAAAAATATTTATTTATTCACGACGTGGTTTGAAGATTACCTAGCATTCTTTCCCAGACATTAGAAATACAGAGGGAAGACAAAAAGCCAAGGCAAGAAGGCCATATTTTTCTTATTCCCTTGGCTCTTTTGAATAAAAAATAAACCTGCTGTTTTGAATTTGAAGGGATCGTCTTTTCTGATGCAACACTTTCATCATTCATAGATCCTCTGAAGAGTTTTTGAACGGAGCATTGCGATTTGTAAAATATCACCGTTAGGTATACATTTGTTTGATGTAATCGTTATATGACGATCGCTATAACTTTTACGTAATGTAAAATATGCGGGCAATAATCTTAAAAGGATTTAATAATTTTCAAATTACTTGTTTTCGTGCAAAAATTCAGATCACCTTCTTTTAAAATATTCATAAATATGACTTTTATTATCATTTGAAGGTTTCCGAGGATTATTTCTATCTCTCTCCTCATTGAACTCCGTGCATCCAATTTTGTATATAGAGTAAGGATCATAACCTAGCCAATTCTGCCGGGGAGGCGCGCAGGTACGGTACGTGGAAAAGGTGACATATTGAAGGAAAGTTAAGATAGCAGTCACACGGAAACAATCGATGCCAGTGTAGGATAGACCAGGTACTCGGTTTGATGGAGTAAATTGATCATTTCAAGCGGGGAGGGACCAAGGTAACTCGGGAAAGTTAGAAGGGCTGCTCGATTCGAGACTTTTATGGCGGTGCAGCCTATACGTCAGCTCAAAAAACGAGTTGCTTGCTGCACTACAGGCTGTACAGGTCTTCGAACGTCAGGCACGTTTGTCAATAAGTATACACGAGATATACAAGACTCGGACTCGATCCCTATTAATTTGCTTCCGCGAAGCCCGTTGGAGAACAAATTTGAATCTGGAGAGAACTCGAGTTTGGAAACCTCAAGGAATTCTTCGTTCTTAGAATTTACAAGAAAACGACCAGATGGTGTATGACGGATTTAAACTGAACCTTTTTTTGTGATTGTACGCTCAAAAATAGCAGACCATTATCTACCAATACTCGAAAATAGATTGTTTCAAAAAATAAATAAATAATTTTTAAAAAATTAATTTGAAACATGAAACTTTCCGTTTTTTAATATTTTTATTTCACCGTTCTACATGCTCAAATCAACCATGTGAACATTTCATTTTACAGCATCTTTTTTGTTGATTGAAATAAAAATACAGTAAAAATTATCAAATTTTACCAATAACAGACAATTTTCTAAAAACCAAATATTTTTCAAGTAAACTAGGTCATACTTTTTTACTCTCGTGAATCTGATATGAAATTTAATTTTTTCACCTCTAGAGACACTAAATATAAATTTTGGTTTGGATTTAAATTTATCCATATTTGACGTTTAAATTATTTCCTATTTTTGAGAAGTCCTTATAGAAGGTACTACATTACAGTGTATTCATCGCTTGACGGGTTGATTTCAAGTGTTAACGGCTCTGGCGGCCCTCTGCGGGCGTCGGGCCGTCTGTGACAACCTGTCGCTGAACCCCCATCTACATCCCGGGTCGAAAACACTCGTCTTTCTTGGTCTCTCTGGGGGCAGAGGGACGTCCTTCGTAAGTTGATGTCGATGTATTCATGGCTTGACGGGTTGATTTCATGTGTGTTTCATGTGCTTTTCACTCAAAGTGTTTTCTGTGTAGATGTTTCACGGTTGTGTATATATCTCACTAACCTACTCAACACGACACACAACCGTGACACATCCGCACTGAAAACACATACTTTGAGTGAGTACAAATATTTTGATTAAACCTATAATTTCTTTATTGTGCACATAAATAGAATCATTTTCATACCTTACAAGTATTTGCATAATATAAACAATGTTTTTAAATCCCACGCTCGGAAGTTGATCTAAATAAAGATCGAAATGTTGGCACAATAAAGAAAATGTCTTTCTAAAACTACATCACACATGACCGCACCTTATGATCTCCAAATTATTAGGATATAATATTATTTCAATTATAGTCAATGTGTGTAATTCTTATTTTCTTTATAACATGATAGTTAAAGTCTATGTAGGTTTAAACTCTCCCAATCCAAGGTGGAAATAAAATAGGCATGGCATTAAAATTTATTGATCAAAACGGTTTCCACAGTGCAAATATTGAATGAAAGCACCCGAAGGCAAATTGTGCTTTATGCGTTTTGCATATATGCCTGTTTTATATTCCTTTACGGAAGCTCCAGTTTGGAACATTTAAAGCCTTGCCGCATTTGAAAAATTGGCCGATTTGCATGAAATAATTGTACACACCGGCTTGATAAACGAGATCGTTAAATCGGTCATTTTCATACAGCCCAATACAAGAATTGATTCTTGGCCCCAGGTGAATATTCGCTTCGAGGCATCTTCTAATATAATTACATTGTTAATAATTAATTACTGAATTCGTTTTCGTTTCATAAATTAATCTGATTGGCTTTATTGGTAAAATGGAAACGTCTCAAAACGTTCATACGTGAAATTAAGAAATATCGTTTCTTTAATAAAATTTACTGCTGATTGCTTAGAGTCGAGCCAACGCCAGCTTGCTTTTCGAGTCAGAAGGCATTTAGTCCAGCCCTCGGGGGAATGAAAAGTAAAAGAAATCGATCCGCTAGGAATTGCGGAACTTTATCACGTACTGTAAGCGAACGTTAATTAAACACTTCCTTACTAATGCACCTTTTAATTCCTTTACTTAAGGAAGGATCGAGACTTAGATTTATTTCTTCTACTTTTGCATTCTGAAAAGTCCAATCTTTAAATTTAAACAGGCACTAAATTAGAACTTCTCTCTTCCACTAAACCTCGTAATTGGAGATGTTTTACGTTACTATCGTTCTATCTTCTATACCACTATTTAAAAACAAAAGGAAAAAAGAAGAAGAAATGTACAACCTTGATATATTATTACGCAAGAATAAAAACAAAACACTTTAACATGATGGCTCATATTTATTACCGATTTGTATGTTAATGTATATGTATGTTTATCAACAATATCTACAACAAGACATCCATCGCAGTAAAGTAAACCCGTTGCATTTTTAATAATCCGTCTTGTGTTTCCAAGCAATGTTTATTTAGTCAATATTGTTTACACACTCTGAAAGAGATAAGTTAAGGTGCTTTTACTGAAGATCCCGTATTTTTACAAGATGTTTTGCTTATTTAAAATAGAGAAAAATAAAACATTTTTGTCATATAGCATACCGCAAAGAGACCGCAGCTCAAAGAAAAAATGTAATTGTAAATTGAAAAGCTCTGTCCATAAGTGGTTTGCTCGGTTCGCAAGAGAAAATTTTTCGTTGAAAAGGCAAAGGACCTGTGGTCGTCCTTCAACCGTTGATGGTGATCAAATTTAAGCTTCCGTCACAAATTAAGCACATTTATCGACACCGTAACATATATCACACAAGCGATCAACCAAATTTTAAAGCTCCTGGATTTGTTTCTCGGTGCGATATATGGGTTCTTCATATGTTGAATAAGAAAAATTTATTGGACTATATCTCCGTCTGCGATTCCTTTCTAAAGCACAAATGACGCTTTATACTCTTCACAAAAATTCTCAGAAATCCTGAAGAAAACGCAGCGACACACTGTTGGCAACTATAAAAACCAGGTTACAATCCAACACGGCAATGTTGTGCATTTGGTGGGATTGGATGGGAATGGTTTATTATGAGCTTTTTCTCCCAACCAAACCATTTATAGTGCATATTGCACGCAATTGGAGAGATAACAGTCAGTACCTAACAGAAAATCGCCGGAAATGGGTCTATTTTCTACCAAGATGTATTCGCCGTATATAAAATTTCAAATGTTCACTTATTCCGAGTTGAAAAACTTTATTAATAAGAAAAACTTAACTTCTCTTGAAGACAGCAGAAACCACATCGACCAGTTCATTGCTCAAAAGTAAGTTGATTAAATTCGTGCACAAGGGTCTCAAATTGTTATTGAATTTACCATTAAAAAAACGCTACAGACGTATTTTACAAGTCAGAAATCAAAAATAGGTCGAGCCAGCGAGGATAATTGACCAAATTGATCTTAATCATTTACCTACCTAAAAAATTGTATCTATCCCAACATAAAAATAATACAAAGTGATTTTATACAAGTATTACTGGGTTGTCCGGAAAATAACTAAGGTTTATGATCATAAAATAAAAACAATTAAGGAATTGATTTTAAATACTAAAAAATATTTTTTTATTAGTTAAAATATCCTCTTAGTACAGTTTTTCCAAAGTGATGACAACTTCTCATAACCTCTGATTTGAATTTTGAGTCTTTATTACTAGTCAAAATTAATGCAAGTTTTGAAAATTGCGATGAAAATAAAGCGAAATCCTCAATTTTATGGATTATATAAATACTTTTAACAATAGCAATTACAGAAAATTTTTACTTTATATTGAATTTTATAAGAGTGAGGTTTTGCAAAATTTTAAATATTTCCAAACTTGATTTTCGTCCAATGTATTTGAGAGGGAAGCATTAGGTGCAGCGATGATTTCAGAGATTTTGTCTTGGAGACTTCGATCACGAAGGTCGCGGGAGATGTTAACTTGTGGACGACGGCCATCTCAAAACGTTGCTTGAAGAAAGTTCACGTAATAAAACAAGGGAAATTGCGGAAGAGCTTGGAATTGACCATTCAACCGTTGTTCGCCATCTGGAGCAAATTGGTAAAGTATTACATTAAATTAAAGCTGGACAAGTGGAAACCGCACATATTACGCAAGCAAAATGATACATTTCTCGATTGAATGGGTGCGATGAGAAATGGATTCTGCATGATCACAGAAGGACAAATATGAACATTTCGCGAAACAAAAATCTCCATCCAAAAAGGTAACTGGTAGTGTACTGCCGAGGTTTTTATTAGTTTTTCTCTATAATTTCCTGAATTATAGCAAAATGACCACAGCAAAGAAATTGACAAAATGCATGGAAAACTGCTACTTCTTTGTTCTGCGTTGTTAAACCGAAAAGACACAATTCTTCTTCACGATAATGCCAGGCATGTCGCAATGCCAACCCTGCGAAAACTTAGGGACTATGAAATGAATGAAAAATGTTTGAAATCTTACCTCACCCTCCATATTCATTCTCCCGACTCGTCGACTCCAGAATTCCTCTTTTTTAGGCACTTTGATCACGTCTTGAGGGATAAAATTTTTGGAGAACGCAGTGAAGTCGAAAATGCCTCCCAATCCTTTATTGTGAGTCAAAATAAAGATTTTATGTCAGAGGAATAAAAGCGCGTATTAGACGTTGGCATAGATGACATATGGATGTAAATATTGAGAACAAATTTTCCTTATTTTATTTTAAAAAAATAAAAATTGTTTCAACTGCCTTTTCAAAACCTGCATTACTGCATGAGCCCAATATTAACAAATTCTGTAAATGCATTTTCTAACGACTTTTGATAAATAAATTTTTTTTGTGTTGTACAACGTTGTGCAGGTGTGTAAAAAAAGGGTAATCGATAGGCGAGAGGTCTGGAGAATAGAGAGGGTGAGGCAAAACCTCAGAACCAAAATCCATCAGTTTTCGTGTGGTCACATGTGAGCCATGGGGCAAAACGTCGTGTAACAGATCGGCCTTTTCCGAATGAACAAAGATAGCTTCAGTAATGCCAATTTCTAGTACGTTCCTTCACTTTGAGAGTAATACATTTCGACACTAATTGTTTCGGGAGGATTCAGCAAACTAGTAAATCAGCCCAAATGAAGCCCACCAAAGGGTCACTTTGACCTTTGTATTATGAGTTGGAGGCTTAGGAAAATGTGGTGCTGTTTCTCTTGTCGAGCCACTTTTCAGAACGCCTCTGTTATCGTATACATATAATCCATTTTTCATCAAAAGTAACAATTCTATAAAAAAAAAAAGGTTAGTTTCCGTTTCGGCAAAAGAAGTGTCGCGATGATTTTTTTGACGGTCGTTTAATGCATAAAGAACCCAACTTTCAAGCTTTTCCTTTCCAATTGCTGGTCAACGACGGTCCATTCGCTACTCCTAAACTACTAGAACAGTTGTTATAGAATTTTCTTCAAATAAATCTCGCAGAACATCAAGAACTTCTTTATCTTCAAGTCTAATGTGTCTCCCTCTCGCAATTTTTAAAACCATCTCTGGTCGGTGCACACACTCACACTATTATCGCCGCAGACATAATTAATGTTTTGGCCGTTTGGGCATCGATCCGACCGAATATAGTCACAAAGCGAAATTACCCAAAAACACGTGTTGACATCTTTGTAAAGAATTATTCCCAAGTAACAAAATGCTACTGAGGTAAACAAACCATTTTCTTTGGAAGGGGATTAAAAATTGTTGACGTAACAAAAAAATAATCCATCCAACCTAAACAGCGCATTATATAGAGGAGTAATTGAAAGAAAACATGAAAACATCCATCATTTTCCAGACAACACAATGTATTTTTAAAAACATTTTTCTTTATTTTCCTCTTTCTTCCTAAAATTTGGTTTGTTATAGACAGCAGCAGACCCACCCGGAATACAAAAAATATTTATAGCTATTTGTAATTGTATAATTTTCTAAGCCTCTAAAAAAATACCCTTGTGGAGATTATGTGCTATTTTTTTATTTTATAAACATCAGAGAGTCTATGTTAATTTTCTAACTCATTCCATCGAAAACAAACTATTTTTGATTTTCTTCTCGAAAAACAAGTTTCTTATTCATTTACATCATATAGTTTATGCTAGTGTTTTTAACATCTATGTTAGTCAAAAGAATGAGTCATATCCTGAACTTTTATCTAACACTTGTCGTTCGCTTTATAAACATATACAACAAATTTAACTATAAACTTATAAAATTTAAACATTTTAACTAACAATATATTCGAGGTATTTCGAAAACACACTTTGTGTCAAAATTTCCTAGAGATTTACGAATTTCTCAAAAACTGCTCTCTGCGAACCTTGCTTTGGTTGAACCGGTGCATTCTATTTCCATGGATATTTTTCGTAAAGGTATGACCGACCATAGCCCCTAAATACCGTTGTATGTTGAGAAAATCACGGGGTGGTTTTGTCCTGTCTGGGCACGTTTGGGCCCAGAGCTCAGGAAATTTGAACTTCCAAAGTTTAAGTAGTTAAAGTAGTTTCTTTACCATATTCCTTAACTGTTTCAACTGTTTAGTTTTCATCTTTGTTTTCTTTATTTCAGTTTTCCACTAAAAATGTCACAGTGCTGAGGATGTTGGGCGTGGTGTGGCACTGATGTTGGACGTTCCCTTCAGGTATGCGGATATGCCATCGGAGGATGGCTCGACGAAAATCTGCGAGACGTCTTTAGACGTTTACGAGAAACTGTGTCCTACCGTAGATTGCCCGGTTGTGTGCGCCCTAGGCCAACAGAACCAAAGGATAAACTTTTTTTGACTTTGAGAATTGTGCGAATCCGGCATCTTACTGTTGTCAAGCAATTCATCGGCACCAGGAAGTTTGAGAGGTCCAACGTTCTGAAGAAGATCGAAGAAAATTATATCAGCATGGACTGGCTTTTCGCCTCTTAAGAAGAAGGAGAAGACGAAATGAAAGTTACGAAGCCTGTAATTTTTCCCGGAGCCAACCATTTCAAACTAGTTTAGTGATCGTGTTGGCGGGAATTTCAATGAAGAGTCGCACAGTATTGGTTGTTATTCGTGAAAGTTCTTTGACGACCACTTGCTATGTGGATGAAATTTTGGAACATCATGCGTCGCCTTTTCCTCGATGAAATCAGCGACAGTCCTATTCTAATGCACGATAATGCCCGTCCTCATGCCGCCGCACAGCACAAACGCACCTTCGACATCAGATCTTAACCTGCAGGTTGCACCCATTCTCTAGATTTGAAGTCCATCGAACATTTATGGGATAACCTCGAAAGACGACGTCGATCACTTCCTGATACACTGCACGATCTTCAAAAGACTTTTCGTGAAGAATGGGCAACCCTTCACGAAAGCGATATTTCCATACTGATAAAAAGTGTGCGTCTTGGAAATGTCATTAAGGCAAGAGGAGGAAATATGCGATAGTGAAACGTCAAGTAAAAATCTAACACTGAAAGTTAAAAAAAAATTATCTGTCCTTTTTTTCTTTTGTTTTATTTTTCTTTAGCAATTTACTTTTCTTAAACATTTTTCGACAAAGACGTAATTTAAAAAAAAAAAACGTGAAACGTTGATTAACGTATATAAATATATATTCAAATCAAGTTAACAAGTGGGTGGATTTTCTGTTAGTCAATTATACTCCTGAAAAATTTGACTAAGAAATGAGGGGTTTTTTTTCAAAGTGGCCTTATCCCTGATTTTTTAATATAATTATAATATTCAGAAGCAGGGTTTAAATTTTAATTTAATGCTTTAATTGCAATATTTCAGAGTATGCAGTGAACATTAACTTAAATGAACTAATGTCCAATCCACTCCTTGCCCTTTTTCCATTAATCTGACAGTTTAAGCTAAAACGAAAATAGGTAATAAAAAGAAGGGTTAAATCCTTTAAGAGTTTGAAGTTTGGTAATAACCAGCGGTCGTTTTTAGACAGCACCCACCTAGATGCTGGAAATTATGACCAACATTAACTTCCTGAACGTTGTTAAACCTTTGAGGTTTGTTGCTAATTGCCCTACAAATTCCCTAACATTTTTTTTTTTGGAAGAATTATCCAAACACCTGTCTTATGGAATATCATTTTGTGAAAATGCGTTTTACTAATCTTTGTCTTTATCCTGGTCGGTCTCAATAGAATAATTATAGAAATAGAGAAAAAATTATAAAATAAAATAAAAACGGAGTTACTCTTGGCCGCGTCGTACCTCGCCCTGTTCGTAGCCACAGAGAACTGCTGTTTCGACAAATGCCAATTTATATTTTTACCAAGAAAGAAAAAGAGAAAGTGGAAATTTATCCATGCTTGTCCTACCTTCAGGGCTCCGTCCGAACCCGACGTGACGGCTGAAGAACGGTCCCTTTACACGGCTCTCGAATTCCTTTGTTACCAATTTTGATCACTTCAAGGTCACAAATAAAACGATAGGAAACTTCTCTCAGGAAATTGAAAGAAACTGTTTGAAGGAATCAATGAAATTGGAAGCGATTTGAAGCCTGCAGGGATTGTAGGCAAATCGGGGGCCGTAAAAAGAGGGAAGATAAAACAATTGAAACAGTTTTTAATCTGAAAGGAGGCAGTAAACTAATGAGAAGGGAATTAGTTCGTAATGAAATCAGTTTGACAGTGGTACCTGAACAGAAGCAAAACGGACAGTGAAAAATTGCGAAAAAATACTTTGTTTTTATTAATAGAATACAAATTTCGGGGGCCACGGAGGGTGACCGTTGCATATCTGATCTGGATCGATAGAGTTCAAATTCCAACATAAACCTTGAAGTTTTATTAATGAAAACGTCTTATAAAATGGTTCTTTTGGATTTATACATTCATCAAGATGAGCCTTTTCGCTTCTCGTAATCCAACAATTCCCTGGAATCACCCTCCCCAGGGGGCAAACCTATCTTATCTGTCCAGCCGCCGAGGTTGCGCTGAGGGGGAGGGGGGTGCTGTCAACAGCTAGGTCAATTCTGCACCCAACCCATGCACGTTAATTCATTCTCTCCTATTTACATACCATTCACCCAGTTAGGGTCTACATGGTCCTAGATATTCCTCCATCGCCCTTTACACATATACGACTAGCCTAATTAGCTAAAAATGGTTCTGTAATTGGGCGTAAGCCCTTTTGTATGACAAAAATTATCCTTTTATTTATATTAATTGTATAGTTAGTTTTTATATTTTATATGATTCAATTATGAAATATTTTTATTTCAAACAAAAATTTTCATCCAAGTATGGTAGACAGGAACAAAGGCGAGATAAATGTTAAATTATTTATACCAATGCAATTCACTATTTTATTTAAAGATTTTGAATATAGTTTCACAACTTCTAAGGCCTTGCCAACCACCCAGTGCAAAATAGCCACTTCATTCTTAGCCCACTCATGGAGCAATGTCTTCCATACCGAAAGCCAGCAATACACAGCATTAGAAAAGACCCAGGATCCACACCATCCCATGTCACATATACTATACTCCTCGTTATAGGAAGTGCCCTGAGATTTACATCCTCCGAGGTCTCGCCATCCAAGGTTCCCAGCCCTGAAACTTATCCTATCTGAGTCAGGATACTAAAACTGGCTGTACCAGATCAGAAAGATTGAGTGAGTCTGATTGGAATGAGTTGATGAGTCTGATTTCATCAATTATGAGTTCTTCATTAAGGTTTGGCAGTGAGATCCGTTATTCGATACCATACCATTGAGGAGTTATAAAGATTGGAAAAGGAATATGCCACCTTATTACCTCTTTACTAAAGCCCGGACTTTTCCTCTCCCAGTTCTAGGAATCAAATCCTACATTGGCACTCACAGAACATAATATGTCCTGGTGCCTCTTCTTCCTGGTAATACCTAAACAGGCTTGTTTCTACCACTATGATTCTATAATGCCTTCAAATTGGGCAGTGCAGAGTAGCAACTTAACTAGGCTTCTAGTCCTAACCTCCTCGATTTAATAGTTCTGTAGAACTAACTTTTTTACATGCCTCTATCCTGAGGGACTTTCTTTTAGTCCATTGTCTGATGGAGCCTTGTTTTTGGCAGTATGTTATGCAACGAAATGGTTCTGAGCCAATAAGTGACCTCATCAAACTTTCATCGGACTGGGTCCCATAGAAGAGTTTGTCAGCAGAAGAGCCTCCGATGATCTACCATCGCTAAGATCTGTGCCAAAATATAAAACAGGCTAAAATAGAAAGAATCATAGCTGTGATTTATTAAAGTAAGGAATAGTAGATAAAATGAGTGAAAAGTATTCTTTACATTTAATTCATTAAAAATACAAACAAATAGGGCTTTTACAAATTTTATAACAAGTAAATTACAATTTTCCTTTTGTAAATTAAAAACAGTGATACAAACAATGCAGATTTATCAAAAATATTGTTTTATTATATAAGAAAATATACTATAATAGTTTGGAAAAAAACGAAAAACTAGTCTGCTTAAAAATTTACATGGTTTAAAACCAGAAGTTACAACTTCTTTTCGAAAATAAAAATACAATAAATAAAAATACAGGTTTTTTTTACTTATAAATGATTTTTTAAAAATCAACAAATTACAAAAGAAAACAAATCTAAACTGTAAGCAAATATCTCATATTTTCATACATTCTCTTCATAAATTTATCAAAAATGTTTCAAACAAGACATCTAAAAAAACAAGTTATCATGTTAATAGAAATGAAGGTGGTGGGGTGATTACATTGACTTTTTGTGAATGACAGTTCTATTCATAGATTTGCTGTTGGGAATGATATGGATTTTGCGCATTAAATACTCATCATGAGTTTGAAGAATTACAAGCACATTTCCCGAAATGAATTGTAAGATATCGACTCGTATAATTAATGTCAAGAGAAGATTTTGTCTCTACTTTAACCTCATGATGGGTGTTTAGTGGTCAAAATCTGGATCGTTGTAAACACCCAATCTATAACTTGAACCATTATTTTTAAAAAAATCTTCATGTTGGTTAAATGAGATCACATTTAGACAAGAAAGCTACATAAAAAGTGCACACACTTCAATAATGTTATACAAGTTAATAATTTGGTTTAATTAAAGTATTGATTTATACTTTGGATTATATAAGCATTTTAGTTAATGCTTAGTTTTAATGACTATTGCTTATTTCAATTTTTGAAATTTCATTTGTTTATGGGGCGAGAAGATAAAAACTTTAATCGCATTTCCACTGTTCATTAAAATCAGGGTTTACTTTTAAAATTTATAACTGCTATAAATTAAAATAATAATAGTAATATAGTAGTAGAATTTTATCGTATATCCTACATTAAAAAAGGAACAGCTACTAATTGATTAGAACTCAACGGTCATACTTTAGAATTTAACCTATGTACATAACATCTAAATAAAACTGGAAAATATTAATGCTGTTGTGGCATATCTGCTTTGGGAGGACCGTAATCTTGTAGGCTAAAATATGACTGGGCATTCTTTAATACAAACCTGTGAGCAAATAATTAATTTAAATCAAAATAATTAATATATAAAACAAAGGATTAATGCCATAAGGAATGTAGTGACTACTGTTAGAGAGAACAGGAATGTCTGTTGTTCATGCTACAATGGGAATACAGTGGAAACCCATTTATCCAGACTTCTACATTATCCTGACTCACTTGCTATAATATTTGGCGATTATGAATGACTGTTAATCAATAATTATTCCAAAATCGTGAGATGCGGTTTGGTGTGATATAGGTTCCAGAAAAACATTTCCTTTGTCGTGTCAACATTTCAATCTTTATTTATATCGTCTTCAGGACTCGAAGTGTTTGTCTTCTGTGTAAATTGTGCCATTCTTGCATGTGGTATTGAGAAAAACACTCAAAGTGAGTTTATTGTTCGAAATTCGTAAAGGCAGCCAAATCGCCCTTCCACTAGTCACACGAGATAAACAGTCACGTTTTTGTTAAAAAATAATACAAAAAGACTATATTAAAATATTAGAAATTGCTGTCTTGTTGTTTGTATGTTGGCTTCCATCGAAAAGTTTTTTTTATTACATATTTTTATTTTTATTATATATATAATGTTTTATTTATACTTTTTTTACAAAAATTGTGTTCCGAGTCTGGATAAACGTATTTCCACTTTATAAGGAGAAAGTCCCCCCTGAAAAAATGTGGCTGTATTGGTCTACCAAAAGGATTTATGTAATTATGTTAAAAAAAAAAACAACCTTGAGTTCCCACTTGAACCATACCACATTGAAAAAACACCTGAGCAATACTGTTTCTGCTCCAGAAAGGATGATATAATGTCTACAATGCGATGCACATGTTCTAAGAGTAGTGAAATGAGTAGAAATGTGAAGTAGGATATTAACTGTTTCAGCTATTCAAGAGTTTTTCAAGGGTTGCCTAAAGCAGGAAGGGTTTAGGGTGAGTTTTGTGATCAAATATAAAATGTAAATTAAAAATACCTCAAAAACTCATTAAGATGAGTTAAAAGAAATTGGACTCCTTTCTCATCCAACTTTGTATATATTAATGCTTGTCCCAATTTAACTGAAAATACGATAGCTCCAAATAATTTATTAATTGAAGCTTAAAAATATTCAATACTAACCGAAAAACCTTAAGAGATGAATAGGTCCATAGACAGCACTGGGTTGTGTGTTGCTTGACTGTTCCTTCATTACCTAGAATTTACAAAAATGAATTGATGTACAAATTACAAGTGATTTTAATAATAAATTTAATTGTTTACTTCATTAAACTGTTTCCGTTCTATCTCGTATAAAAGCTGAGAACCAAGCATAGCATTGAAATAATCTTTGATTCCACGAACCACCTCCTGCCTTACAGTCTCCCTTAAGAAAAGAAAAAATATGTACAAAATAGCAAAATCTTTAAAATGCTAACAAGGCACAGCTTAACATCATGCTGAGAATTTATTTTTATATAAATCCAGTTCTTTAGACCCTTTTTTTATATTCAGATATAACAGATCAAAAATTAATTGTAAAATTTAGATTTATAGATGTCATATAGATCATGTGTTGAATCATGCACTATTAAAATATTTTTAGTGTTACATGCTATTTACACATTTTAGTTTGGACAGTTTAACTTATAGAGTTATAAATACTATTATGTTATTTCAAATAACAGTAGTAACTTAAATGTACAATTTTGGAATACAGCGAATTTTCTCATTTATCTCATTTTGTGCAAACTATAAACACAGAGTTATTTGTTAAATCAGCACTGAGTCACATACTGGGTCCGTCTAACAGTTCCTCCCAGAAGATGGCACAAAGATAAAACACATTTAGAAACATCAAAATCTGCTAGTGTAGACGGAATCAGTAATCAACCTAATACTGGTTCAAAATGTGTCCACTCACTGGCTAACACATACCATCAAATTTTAAGTTTTTGTACAACACCAATTAAGAGGGGGAAATATATACAGTGGTTAACGCATGCAATATCATATAAAAAAATAAAACTTTTTTAACATGAAAATGGTTCATAAAGGTAGTTTTTTAAAATATATTTACTGACTTTTGAGCTGGGTTGATGTAGTTTTTAACAGCCGACATGGCTTTGAGGTAATCTTCCAATACTTTGTCTACGGTGATTTTGGCTGGTAATTTCACCAACTGAACAAGACAAATATTGATCAATTATATTTGCTTTTCAAGTAAAAAAAGAAAAAGAAAAAACAAACACCCTGGTTGCAAGAATGTTCTCCCAGTCGTCAACTAGTAAAGGTTTTAGTTCATCTGGTAGTTTGATTTTAATTTCAAGGCGGGATGAAAACTGTGCCTCCTGAGAAAAATAACTTGGTAAAAATTTTCAAGCCGTAGCATTCAAGCCAATTAATTTGCTTTGGCTAATGTTACACTACATACGGTTTCAATTGTAGGGTCGACCTTTGACATTTTCTTTTTGGGGCTGTCACTGGCCGACTCAGGTGATGAAGAGTTACCGGATCCACTCCACCGACCGGTGAATCTGATGGGTGTGGAGCTCCTGCTATCATCGGCATCGCCTTCCTTACCAGACTCATCCTTACTTCGCACCCTTTTCTTCCCTTTGCCCTTCCTAAGTCAATCGATTAATTATTCCGTATCCCCAGAAATGAACCGTTATTATGAAACTTACGGCTCGAGTTTGTGAGCCTTGTGTAGTGCCTTCTGCTTTTGAACATTATTTTCATTGTATTTAAGTACCCTGTACTCAGCCACCCATTCATCCCAGCTAAAATACAAACCAGTACCATTTTAAATTTGTAAACAATTTTCGATTACTTTAGAATTTTTGTGAACTTTCATTTCTAGTAAGTAAAGCATTAATTTGTAAAATGATTATCCAGAAATTGTGAGATGCGGTCTGGTGTAATATAGGTTTCAGAAAAACATTTTCTTCGTCATGCCAACATTTCGATCTTTATTGATATAATCTTCAAGGCTGAACGTGTAGTTTTCTGCGTAATTGTGCCATTCTTGTGTGTTGTGTTGAGAATGCCCTCGAAATCAAAACATTGGCACGATAAAGAAAATGTTTTTCTGAAACCCACACCACACCAGACTGCATCAAAAATATTAAATAAGCAAAGGAGCAAATCCATATTATTCCCATCCATGAAAAAAGGACCAATTTGACAGAAACAATTTATTTTTTATTTTACCGGTTTTACCTAAAACTGTATCTATGAAATGATTCAGTTACAATGGGCTGCTCATAGTGTTACTTCACTAAATATTGAAACACTGAATTGTATCGGTCCAAAATGTAGTTACAATTACATTTCTGTATTTGGATCATCCCAGCCTATTCTCATTAATGGCAAATTATCAGACTGTAGGCAATAATTCTGATTGTTTTACATTTTTGTACGAAAAACAAGGAAGAGACTATTACAATTTTTGGATTCAAAATTCAACACCACTACAGCCCCACCCTTAAAATAAATCTGTGAGAAGGATAGTATGTGTTGGTCGACAAACTAAGCTCTACTTGTCAAAAAAAATTATTATCCTAGGTTTTTCCGTGAGATGCGGTCTGGTGTGACATAAAAACATTTTCTTTATCATGCCGTTTCAATCTTTATTGGTATAATTTAAACAACGTTTATAAATCTGAGGCCTTGAAGATGATATTGGCCTGATAAAAAAAAAAAATGTTTTTCTAAATCCTACATTACACCAGACCGCATCTCACGATCTCCAAATAAGATGGTAATAATAATTAAAGCAATATACGACTAGGCTGGGATTCAAACTCAGAACCAATAGCATACCAAATTCGAGTTGAACGCCCTAACCAGCCACTGGGGTTTCAAAAAAATATCTGTAGTACTACCGACATGATCATCCTGACCAATCTTCGAGTTCCCCTGCTTTCTTAGTTATATTGCATTTTTGCCTTAAATTTCATGGGCTTAATAAATTGGCTTCTGAACAATTTTCCAGTTAACTAAATAAATAGAACTATAGCTAGAACATTCAGCTGAATGAATAATACGTTGACTTCAAGGACTTTTAGCTAACTTATGTTTTCTTTCAAATTAAATATTTCTTATAAAACAATTTGCTGAACAATGTCAGAATGACTAATATACTACAGACTATGAGTCAAGATAGCGGTTAAAATAAATTTTTGTTCAAAGCAATTTACAAACAATCTTGCCTTTTATTCCAACCAGCATAATGTATTAAATACTGGATTTCTTTGTCTTCAATCCTCGTTTGTAGGCATTTGGCTTCATATATCAAAGGGCCATGAAAACAAAGAACTCTCTCGCCTGGAAAACAAATAATAATAGTAATAAACTATTTTACTCATAAGCTAAGTCAAATGACCTTCTTTAAACTTGAATCTGGGTGGCTTCTTGTTTTCCTGCACTTCTCTGAGAGATTTGTTGTTGTTTACCATCGCAGGTATTAGTTGAAATAATAATGCTTATGTGCATAACAATGTCTTTGTCCCCTGATACTACAACTATAAACAAATCGATACGAAATACATCATGCGCTCGACACGTGAGAGCTCTATAGCTGAACTGTAGAATTTCTGTAACTCTGTAAGAGCGGACTTTTTAAAAATATTTCCAGGAAAGTATGAATTTAAAACGTCAACCATTGATTACCTGGCTCTGAGTAATAAGTATTCAGAAATCGTGAGATGCGGTCTGGTGTGATGTAGGTTTCTGAAAAGCATTTCCTATATCGTGTTACGTTTCGAACTTTATTGTCATCATCTTCAGGGCCTGGTATTTACAACATTGTTTACATCTAACAAACACATGTAGAATGTGTAAAAAAATGAATTTATACAATGATTTTTTTTTCTTTTTTTTTTTAAAGGGATGGTTAGGGAACAATGTCAATCCCAGCCCCTGAAGATGATTTCAATAAAGATTGAAACGTTGGGACAAGGGACAATTAAGAAAATAATAATGGATAAGGTCACTAATTACTACACGTTAATAATAGTAAAGTAACAATAGTAAGAAACAAGAGAAGCCGTTGAGAAAATTTGTTGTAAATTGTTTAATTTGTGAGCTTTTATCTTATCGATGTTTTTTATTTCGACCTCAACAGTTTAACTTCTGATTTTTCCTTCTCGAAGGTGGGAAAACAGGTCATCTCAAAAACTAATCAACTTTTTTCAATCCACGACATTTTGAATTTATTTCATTTCTACCTCCTATACACTGAATAAAGATTTCTTACATTTTTAGACAAATGTGGTTATCATTGTTTCTTTACTACTTATAGTGGTTAAAACAGTGG
>CM077102.1:21222273-21305109 GCA_039619505.1 Cimex hemipterus
TCTGGAAGGTGGGAAAACAGGTCATCTCAAAAACTAATCAACTTTTTTCAATCCACAACTTTTGAATTTATTTCAATTACCTCCGGTTAGTTAGCCTATACACCGAATAAAGATTTCTTACATTTTTTAGACAAGCACGGTTATCATTGTTTTTTTACTACTTATAGTGGTTAAAACAGAGGCCAGCATATTTTACAATAAACTATTACAAAATATTAATGACTGAAGACCACTGTTTTAACCACGCTTGTCTAAAAAATGTAAGAAATCTTTATTCGGTGTATAGGCTAACCTCACCTAAGGAAGGGTTAAAAATATGTTGAGGGTTGAATAAAATTGATTAGATTTTTGAGATGGCCTGTTTTCCCACCTTCGAGAAGGAAAAATCAGAAATTGTTATTATCAACACAATTTTTCTAGTTTTGATGTTTGGCAGTGTACAAGAATAGATCACAATTCTGATACCATTTGTGTTTACTAACTGAACCATCATTAGGAATTAAGGAAAACTCAATAAAAAAGTTTAGTCAAATTGAATGTAATTGCCCTAGTAAATAGGTGCTATAATTTACTTAATTATATCTTGATTTTTTGGTACTAATTATATTATGCACCAACACATCTAGTTTTTAACAAAATTTTATGGTACCTGCCAACTTATTGTACCACTTGGGCAATTATTCATAATAATTATGTACAGTGTATTAGACCTAAAAGCTTACTGGATGATATGCACTTATCTCATTTGATTTTTCAAGTTTTGCCCATGTGTGCAGAATCAGTAAATTGAATAAATCACAATTAAATGTTTGCATTAATTTCAAATGCTTATTTTGTAAAACAAAAGGAAAGCAATTATTTTCATCGTTTCACATTGTTTGGAACAACAGAAACCATTTATTTGTGAACCACATTTAAAAAAAAAACCACAATTGGATCGTTAAAATCAAACTGTGTTAACAATTTTGCCTACTTGTTTTGGTGGAGTTTCTATTGAACGACCTCTTCCAGAAACGGGGATACATAGAATTTTCTTTTTCAATGTTGTATCGGGTTTCCTGAAAATCCTCCATGGCAACTCCATTTTTAATGGTCGTAAGCTTTCCCCATTAAGCTTTGATTGCTGAAAGTTTTCCATGCGTGCACAAGTTTCGTGCGGTTTAGAATACCAATACTGTTGCTTTTTAAAATATTCCGTTTCTTTCTTCTGCTCAATTATCCCTGGGTGTTTATCATTCCTTACCATTTGGTTAGCTGTCTTGAAAAAATCTATATTTTTAAGTCGGTAATCATGTTGGAAAATAGTCTGGAACCATTTTCCATTATTGTAAGTAAAATCTGGCCTCCTTTCCTGTCAGGAAAACATAGTTAGCATTCTTGTAGTAATTACAAAAGTAAACTATAAGTTTTTACTAAATCAAATGAAAATTGAGAAATAATCTGTAAATTCAATATTGAATTTAAATAATTAAAAAAGCAATATGATTGACTTGTACTGTAACATATACATTTATATATTAAAAATTAAATTATTAAATATTTCTCAATAGCAAAGTTAGATGAGACTTTATACTTAATGGGACTTCTAAGATTTAAGGTAAATTTAAGTTAGAATCTTAAAGAAATCTTACCCTTTTTTCCGATTGTTCCTTTTTTCTATTGTAACTATTAAAGTTATTGTAGTTATTGTAATTGTTGAAGTTACTATTGTTCTACAAGCAAACAAATATAAGTTAGCAGTAAGGACTGAAATAGAATAGGAAAAAGTTACAGGGTAAGTTCGTTTTTAAAACATTGGCACACAATTTTGTAATAAATAAGATGAAAACTAAAAAAGAAACAAACTTTACCCCATATTGGAATCTCCTTTCTTGTCCAGAAACTTGCTGAAATCTAATTCTTTCCTGGATTCTATGTGCCTTTCTTTCCGATTTTGGAGCTCCAATTAAATTAAGAAGTACACTTTTGTCTTTAGCACTTGTTTTGACTACATCTAACACTGAAGTTTCAACTGGATTCTAAAAATAACACTTAATTGGTTGTATTTGTAAATTAAGCAGGATGTAAACTTGAATGGATCTCTATTTATATTTTCATTTTGGATAAAAAGCAAAACATATCAAATTTAATGAGTTTTTAAGTCATGGTAGGTTATCTAGCTGATCAGTTGAAAAAAATAATCATTTCTCAACCACCTATTCTCATTAAACAGGTATTTACATAATTTTTTAATATTAATAAAATGTGACAAGCAAACTATGAAAATAGGTAGAGACAAATCTTTCATCATAAAAGATCGTAAAGACAAGTTATACTAAATTATTACTACATACATTTAGTGACTTAATTAATGATTATTTGGTGTTCGCAACGTGCAGTTTTGTGTGGTGTAGGTTTACAAAAACATCTTCTTTATTGTGGCAATGTTTCAATTATTTACATCTGTGCCACATCTACACCGAAAACCCACCCTCTGAGCCTTGAAGATGATCTAAATAAAGATCGAAATGTTGGCACAATAAAGAAAATGATTTTCTAAACCTACATCGCACAAGACTGCATCTCACAAATCTCCGAATCATTATCACTGTTTGTTTCTCTTACATCATCCCAATTTTCATCTGACTCTGGGATCGGTATTTCACTAGTGACTGGCACTACTCCTTGCGGTGAGGTAGAATCTCCAATCGGAGAGAGAACTGAGTCCAAAACTATTCGATTTGGGCATATTTCTTGGTGAACCTAAAATATAATAAACCTTTTAATTTTTCTCTGCGTGTTTAGTAACAGTTAATCCTAGCTGTTCCATCCATTCAATTATACAATGGAAGAAGTGTTTATAAAAATAAAGACAAACTGGAAAATGCAAAAATTCGCTAAATCTAAAAACTACCTAATTTTCATAAGATTCTATTGTAACACTCTATGTGATGATCTATGAAGACAAATAAAAAAGGGCTAATTTCAAACTCATTCATACTCATGTTCATTTTTTAAACAACAAACAGTTATTTATTTATTGTCTGATTTACATACCATTCATTCAATTAGGTGGTGGATTAATTTCTCCATCTGCCTTTACACATATTATATAACTAACCTAATTGAGGGCCAATGGAACACTCAATAGTAACGATTATATAAAATAATACAAACCTGTTTTCCCTAAAAATCAGAACTGGGATTGTTAGGCTCAAGCAGGATTCTCATATTGGGTGGCATTCCTATACCCTCTCTACATGGAGCCAAGAAATTGCACCTCTCAACTAGGTGGGATACATCAACCTTTCTCTGCAGAATAAATCAGGCCAGGCACATATGTGGGTTTTGGCCTGAAAGTAACCGCGTGTCAACCTCGCATGGCCTATCCTTAATTGGGTGAGGATGACCAATTTTATCAACAGTACTATCAATATATGAGAACTTTCTCTGCTAACCTGGCCCATCAAAGTTGCAAATTTCTTTTAATCGTGTGTTTTTATTTTATTTTTAACATCAATTTTCAAAACATGCTTTACAATAAAGGATAAAATAAGAAACACAACATTAAGAGAGGAAGGCAAAAAGGAATTAATGAAAAATTTATAGTTATAAAAGGAATAGATAGGTTATGTACTAAGTGGCTACCAGCTTTATTTGATTCATATTTCAAGTACCAAGTTTCAGTGGATAAATTTTTGAATGAAACATTTTTTTTTATACCTATATGGACTGCTTATTGTCACTGTTTAAAACTGCAGTGATGGACAGACCTTGTTGATCAGAAATGACCAAACAGGTTCATCACTCATTCTTCTAACTGCAAGGAGAAATCTACCATCAGGGTAAAATTTTGTCATGTATTAAAAAATAGGAAATTAATTAATCAGCTCCTATAATTCTTATGAATTATTAACTTGCAAACACTTTGTACAATATTTCAACTAATATATTCTTACAATTATGCACTAATTCAAGGGACTAATAAGACCTGAATATAGTAAATATGTAGTGCAGTCATTAAAATCAACAATTTATTTTAAAAAAAGTTGGTTAATTGAATTTTAAATGGTGTTACTATTTCTGATAATCAATAATAATCAGGGATAAGGGAAATTTAAAAGACACTTAAAAATTATATAGTTTTAAAGTCCTATTTAAGGTGACGAGTTTACAATAGAGCAAAAATCTTTTGTTATAAAGTTAATTGATGAAGAAATTTAATACATACATCTAATTCCACTCTATTGACAACATGAGTAGAGTTAAAGGGGCATGTGACCATATCAGTATAGCATGTTGACTGCTGGCGACATTTTGTCAGATGAAATTGCATCCTACTTCTAATGATGGTATGGGCACGATTATATGGGCAAGTTACTAAAACCTCTGTGTCATTCATGGCTGCAAACAAAAACGTAATTATAGGAAATATCTTATACCGATACTTACATTGTAGAAGGACTTACAAGAGCGGTCTATCCATACCATTATAACAGCAAATGAAGTATGTTTTAACAAATTAAAAATTCGTAAAGATATGAAATAGCTTAAATAAATAAAAATGTAAAACAAAATCAACTGGTAAATAAAAGAAACAATTAATAGTAAACACATGTATTATTGTCATTATCTTCAATGATAAAATAATAATTGAACCTATTATGTAAAACGTAGAACTAAAAATGAATGGGACAACTAAGTTCAAACCTTATTTTTAGTTACAAAATAGTAAGCAAAGTCAACATAGGCAGCTAAATTGCAAACATATACCATAAAATTATAAATTACATCAAATTCAACGACATCAGAAATTCATGAATTTTAATAAAAAAATTATTTAATTATTATAGTATGATAGAAAATTCACCACAACACCAGAAAATCATCCTTGTTTTGCTCTTAGCAATTCATTAATTAAAGAAATGGTTTAATGTTTATTAAGTTTATTAATAGAACGATAAAAATACATACATACAGTTAAAAAAAAAAGGTATACGGTTTTTCGGTCTTTAAAGAGTACATACATACGAAATTATTAAGTTAAAGGTAATGTGAAATGCCTTATGGCTAATATGGAAATTAATTTAATGATTTTAATTATTTAGATTAAATAAAAGTTACCTAACAGTTCAAAGTTAAATTCCCATCGACACTAAGACGTTTCTTACCTTTTATTTTCTCAACGCGTCAAACTGAACGTTGCTGGGAGTATTATGCTGAATCTATTGATTGAGACTTGACCTTTACGTGCATAGATTGATGAAAGAAATTCGAAATCCGTGGTCTGACGAACGGCCGAAAAAATGTAAAAATTAACGATTTATTAGACGGCCTAATTTGAGTCAGGGTCAACGTTTTGCTATCATTTTATTTATACAATACTATAATCATTGCACAACATAAAACAGCATAAAGGAACTAGCTACTCCTAACGAAAACGTTTTGACAATATCCTCTACGATTGCACAGTCGGCCATGTTGACATGTTTTTTTTTTGGTTTTAGATTTTAAAATATTATAGTTCAAGTCTATTACAGAGAGAAAAAATAAAGAGTTGACGTCCGCATATTTCGAAATTTTTATTATAAAGAATACGCGTTTTTCTTCATATTGTTTCTACAGTAGTTGATCGAATTTAGAAATGTATAAAAATGGCCGAAAGATGCTTAAAAATAAAAAAAAACCATATGAGTTTTCACAACATATGTTTTTTTATAATACAGAATTTAATTAGGCAGTTTTTATTCTTAATGCATACTTATTTATTCGTAATATGGATGATATTGGTAAAAGCCAAAAGAACTTAACAAATCACTTTCTTAATACGGACTTCACAAACAAAAAAGGTCGCGCTATGCATTTAGAGAGATTATTAGGAAATCGTGCATTATTTGCAACTTCCATTAGAACCAAATAAATCCATATATATCCAACTTCCTTATCTATACAATTAACAGAGGAGATCACCATATCACTAATAAGATTAAATTATTCATAAAAAAAATAAATTGGATTATCCGACCATACTTAAAGATAAATTTAATTTAATTTCATTTAAAAAGCCAACGACAATTTATTCCTTAGTAGTTAATGGTCCTGTCTATCTTTGAGGACAACAACAAAATTATTCTTGTTTAGCTACCACAGCACACAGGAAAGGACAAATCACCAGGTTTACAAACACCTAGGCAACCGATAAATTGGCCGAGAAAAGTTCGATTGACAGTACTATCCACCCTGAACCCTATTGTGGTAGATCCATCAGACAGTTTAAGAAATGAGCCCCCGATTCTAAAGAATTATATTCAAGGGCATAATTGAAAAGTTTGACAAAGGCCATCGCAGCAACTAGTGGCAAAATTACAAAATCTAAGTTTGTTAAAACTTAACAGACACTACAGGCTCAGGTGGCATATATATAAAATCTCATCAGTAGAAACAGGCTGAGATTCCTACTGCTAGGGCCATTTTCGTAACGTTACTAATAATACTACTCAAAATATACAAGAAACGAACTACAAATTACAAACATTAATATTTTATATTTCATAATGAGGAAGACCTCATTACACCGCTTTGGATCTGATAAAACGCTTAACGAATCGCTCTAGATAATCATGAAAATTGCATATATTATTTAATATTGGTAGCAGTATGTAAGGGCGTAAAAAGGCCAATTCATTTTAACAGTCACCTTTACCTAAGACGTAAGTAACGAAAAATAAAGAAATATTTTGTAATTGGACGAAATGGTACTCTTAACAGGGGGTTGAAAAAAAGCATTTTACAGGATAGAAAAAAAAGTCCTTAATTTATTTTTTGTTTAAATATGTCTGTGGCATGCAACGACGGAAAAGTTTTCTTTCGTAAGACAAAGCTCAGAAGGTCACGTGATAAAAATTGTCTTGACCTTGTACATTCTACCTTACCCATGATTGTGAATCATTTAAAAGATAGAAAAAATAGACCAATCGAAGAAATTGTGTTTGACTCTGGCTTGAAAAGAGGACTATTATTTCGTCAAATATTGTTTCCAACAAGACACATTAAAAGCATAAGTTAAGGAAAAGCGGCGTTTTTATTTAGTACTGCAAAGCTAAGACAGTGACTTGTCAAAACCATACATAAACTTGGCTCTTGAGGTACCTCCTTCAACAAATTTATAAAAGTGTTGTGATTAGTGACCGTTTATCAGTAATTATTCAGAAATCGTGAGGTGAGGGCTGGTGTGATGTAGGTTTCAGAAATACATACATATTCTTTATCGTGTCAACGTTTCGATATTTGTTGAGATCATCTTCAGGGCCTGAGATTTACAAACATAGTTTACATTCTGCATGTATTTTTACATTGTTTAATTTTTGTAAATCCCAGTCCCTGAAAATGATCTCAATAAAAATCGAAACGACAAAGAAAATGTTTTTCTGAAACCTACATCACATCAGACAGCAGCCCACGATTTCTGAATAATTATCAAATTTATAAACTTGCAATTTGATCAGTGATTGTTTTGGACCGTTTAATATAGATTGGTTAGACTAGGGGCTTTTGGAGGCTCTGGGAAGAGTCGCTGTCGTTTTTGTAGCGTAGAGACGATGAATCAAGAGCAGGACTCTGTGTGTGTGCCGTTGTTAGTGGTCCGTAATCGAGAGAACCGTTGGCTGGAGTCCGGGTGCCCTGAATCAGTTGACTCTGCAGCAGTTGAAAGGAATCGGGTGCAGCAGTTAGCCGAAAACAGTTGGCCAGTATAGCCAAGTTGGCTGTGTTGAGAAGACGAGATCCAGGCTAATGTTGCGAGTACCCTTGCTGTTGTCGTTGCTCCATTATTGATAGCTCATCGGGTAGACGAGTCTAGAGGTGTGATGTGAGACGAATCTAAAGTCATTGGGACAGTGCTTATATTCCTGCTTATATTCGAAAGGGCTGCAGTCTACTAACTCTGATTGGGTGCAGAGCGGATGGCGAAACTATGCCATAACTGGTAGTGACACTTAGCAGGTAACTTGTTAACTACATGTGGCCACCACGGTTGGTTAATTGGTTTTGGTTTGTCAGTCGCGTTCGGCATTCCATCATTTTCAGTGTCTGTATGGTTCTGTAAAGTCAAGTCTTTCTTTATAAGGTTATATGTGTCATTGTGTGTGTTTGCGTTTTATTTTTTAGTGTCTTTAGTTAGTGTTGGGTTTTATCTGTTTTTGTCATTGTTTGCCCTGTCTGTTTGAAATATTTGCCTTCGCATTCGTATGTTATGGCGTATATGCCATTTTTGGCCAAAATTTTGGTTTTGATAATGTTTTGTCTTTGTAATTTTCAGATTGTGTTCGGGATCTTCAGTGCTGTTTTAATTTCCAGTTTGTTGAATATATTTGTTCGTTTGTATGTTTTTTTCTTTACGTGGTTCATTCAGTGTCTGTTTATTCGGGTTATACCATTAAAAACACTATACTACTTAAAAAGGAAAGAACATACGTAAACAATGATTGACTGGGATAATAAAAAACTTAATCCACCAAAACACCAATCCCACCTTCACGTTATTAAAAAAAATACTGGATATGACACAACACTGATGATGGCGAAGCGCGCCTGACATACCAACACAGCGAGAATAAACGGATCACAATTATCGATGAGAGAAATCTCACAAAAACTGTACGATTTAAAAAAAGCGCATTGTAGGAAACGATAGTTCTATTAAGCAAAATTATTTCAATTTCCGGAAAGCTGTTTAGTTTAACGCTATATAAATAAAATGGATAACAAGAGACAAAAACCTTAGCTTTTTATGTCATAAACGACCAATCGCTAACCAAACATACAAATAAAACACTATATATGGACATATTTAAGTTTGAAATATGATAAAATTCTTTTTTCTTATTCTTTGGTTATTGGTTTCAGAAAGTGAAATGTTAAAAAGTCTCTCACCTTACAAAATATTAAATATATAAAGATTTTATGTATGAACCTATTTCGTTACCTTATATATTTGCCTAGCAGAATGTTTAACAACATCCACTTCTTAGAAATATATGGTATTGCCGGTTCAAGACGCTTTGCAATGCATTTTTCATGCTGTAATCAAATAAAAAGAAGCAATTATAAGCAATGAAAAAGCTCTGCCCGGGTGCGAACCCAGTACGGTTAGCTTGGCAAATTCGAGTAGGACACTCCAACCGTGATCCCCTTCTTTCTTTTATTAGTTATGTTAAAAAATAACACTAATTTTACGTTTGTTTACAATAACTATTGGAACACGTTGAAAATTCTCTTAATTCGTACAGAAGTGGCTAATAGTAGTGATTTACCCATCGGGATCCTTCCTGTCGCCACAAACATTCCCACGGTGAAAAGCTAATGTTGGAATGATGTACGACCCAAAATTGAACAAAACATTCTTTTCGTAATGTTGAATCTTATGATGTTTTGACAAGATCATATACGGCAACAAAAAGTATCGAAATTTAAAAAAAAAAGTATATATGACTAAATATACAATCACACTTTTTCTTCCTAACGATCCACATCTTTTATTGAAGTTATATTATATTTGTTATAAACTTTTATAACAAATTTTAGAGGGCGATAAAATTGTGTACATTATAAGCTGTATTTACTATAAGCATATACTGCTTATACTGGTGAACAGTTCGTTAAATATGAACATTTAATTTAATTGGTAGACATGTACTTTATAGCAGAGCAGTTTTCGTTATATAAGTAATTATATAAATTATCCAGGTTTAAGAGAAAGTTCAAAGTACACACTATCCCGCTAAAGTACTTTATTTACATAAATGTTTTTAAAACATTAATACAAATATGCATATGTATGTACAAAAGTGAATAGTTATTTGACTACAGTAGCATTGTAGTATGTAATCTGTATGGTACCTATTAAATTGATTATTTTCGTTATAATCGTTTGGTTCGCTATGTTTTTCCTTATGACTTTTCACGGGACCAGAAATTTTGTACGTAACGACCGGTCATTCTGTATAACCAGTGTCGTCATAAACAATTCCACTATATTTATGAAATAAAAATGGATATGTTTCAAAACGTAAATGTCCCCTCGAGGATTCGCATAGCGTAGGTCATTTCAGCGCACGGTGTGCCGGTGGTTTTGAAAAAAAGTCTATTTGTAAGTATATAAAGTCATCCTTACAATGATGATGCCGTGACAACGCCTTAAGCCTGGACCCCACGTGACCGCACCGGGCCCTCACCGCGTGACGTCCAACAGTCGGACTACTCGCGGTGACTGTGACGGAGGACCCTACTTGTCCGTACCGTGTTGGACAACACTCAGTAGTTTAGTAGCTTCAAAGCCATATCATTCAAAGCATACATCGTTTCGTTGAGAAAAAATGTTAAGAAGTTTTAAAACAATTGAATTATGGATGATAGTGTTTGCTTTGTAGGACGAAGAAATCATCGCAGAAGAAGATGATTTTCATCTTCACACAAAAGAATGTGGGTTCACATTGCAAGGGAAAATGTGTGGAAATGGAATTCATTCATTATTTATGATTATTATTTCATTTAATTAATTAAATTATTTTGCCTTTATATTCTGTATGTCTATGTTTTTCATCGGGCTTCATACAACACAGGAAACTTTCTTTTCTGACCTCCTCAGTTAGTTTCTTTGTGTCCAATTTACGAAATAAAATTCTACCAAAAGACAATCGAGAGTAAATAGATAAACGAAATATTTACAAAAATATTAAAAAATAAACTCTACACTGCACCACACACAATCCGTGTCCTCGTGTGTTATTGTACAAACATGTACTGAATTTCGCCATTTCACAGATCCAATTACTTTACTGAAACACCCAGTAAAGTTTTAAATTAAATCCTTTTTATTTTTTGTAAAATTATCAGGTTGTTTTCAGAAAGACAGCTAATAATTGATCAACAGTCCCTTATAGTCCTCTACGTGAGAAGGACATATGATGATTAATCCATTACCATTTGTACAAGAATCGGGTCAAAACGATATTCATAGGTAGTCCAATCGGATCAAAGATCGGAAACGGTAGGGGCTTATAATTCGTGGCATTACTCTAGCATTATAAGCACATTAACCTTTCATCCTACTAATTCGCTAAGATAAATGCGTTCCCTTAACACTACCCAATACCTTTTTTTTTACACCTACTTGATTGAAGAATAATAATAAAACCCAGGGCAACTAATTTTTTGTACAACTTCATTCAATCCCTAGATAATGTATGCTGGGGCCGGTCGGAAAAAATAGTCCTAGGACGCCATAATAAGAGAGTAACGGCTTGAGTTAGTACGTAATTGTAACATGGCAAACGTGTAATCAAGTTAAAAAGATAAACCAACACAAGAATGTAAAACAGGCCAGAAAACATAGAATCCATGTGTTTTGACTGTTTTTCAGCTTTTAAGCTGTTTTGAATTTAGACTTACGATGAAAGTTATGAAAAATTATAGATAACACACACACAATATGATATATCACAACTAAAAAACGTTGCAAGCAACATTTTGAACAAGTCAATCCGACATTTCTTATTCAATATGACGTGTAGAGATTAGTCACCGTTAACAGATAATTATTCAGATATCGTGAGATGCGGTCTGGTGTGATGTAGGTTTCAGAAAAACATTTTCTTTATCGTACCAACCTTTCAACTTTGAGCGCTGAAGATGATCTCAATAAAGATCGAAACGTTGGCACGATAAAGAAAATGTTTTTCTGAAACCTACATCACACCAGACCGCATCTCACGATATCTGAATAATTATTCAATATAACGTAAATATTTTTCATAAATGAAAAATTTGTATTTGTAAACTTTTTTCTTTACACTTTATGAGTCTTATGGTTCATTGAAACTAATTTTTCGATCTGGGAAATACTACCACAGGGCTTCTGTTATCGATATGACAAGGCGGCAGACAATTATTATTCGCCGTGTTTTCCAGAAAATACCGTCCATATCGGTCAAAACACCAGCCTAATCCGTATCAAATCGAGGTCTGGTCGTTAATCGAAAAATTATTAATGGAATAATGATGATCTTCCTCAATGTCGTTTATGTTGGAATAGGGTATTTATCGGCGACTATCATGTTTACGTACCAGTGCCCATATTATAATCAAATTACCGCGGTGTCTGTAGATCAGGTCGTTTCACGGCACATCACTTATCAACGGAACTATACAATATCTTCTATTTCAATTTTATGCCTCTGGTTAAAGCACACACACACAAAAAATCAGTGAAGGAGTTGTGGATTAATTATTGGTAAGTTCAATTGCAAATAATTGAAAACATAATTTTCAGGATCCGAGTTTTATCATGTAAGTATTCACTTTATATCCCTTGAAAATATCCATAAACAATGCTCAATAAATAACAATTTAAAACCCACGGAATAGGACGAAATGCCTCAACATTCGGAAGGGCTAATGTAGGATCGGCAGACCAAAATGATGCATAGCGACAAATTACAAATGAAAAAGTGCCTCAAACATTTTGACAAACTATTATGTATCACTTTCTGTTTAATAACTGCCTAGCGAAAATTGCTTTCAATAAATTTTAATTATTATACATAATACATTATTAATAAATAATAAAATACTATCTACGGTGCTGCCAAAATGATAAATTTTGTTTTGCATATGTACGTTATGCAGAATCCATGAAATTTGATCAATAGTTGAACGTTTTCACAAATAAATCTAGCTTACAACTGGCTGAAGTGTTCAATATTTCTTATTATTTATAGATAATTCAATTTGTCTTTACTTTCTATACACATAAATTTAAGTTACAATAATTGTAATAAAATTATTGATCAATAATTATTATTGATAAAAGAAATCGGGTTAAATTATTTGTAATACTTTACATCGTAAGAAATATTGTAAACAAGGATGCTATGAGATGTAAAAAGAATTGGGCTACAGTAGGGTGTAGTAGAGAAAAATATGGCTGTACAGATGATTTTTTTTAATTTAAGGACTTTTCATACACGCACAAAATTTTCCGTTGCCTATTTCAAATTTTTGTTCAAATTGAGAACATATTTAAAATGTGTATTAATTGTCAAAAGAATCAGTTAACTACTGAACTTTTCAGATCAACTGAAAGCCGTTTTTCTGGCACAAACCCATCAAATTTAATAAACATCGGAAAATTATTAAGGAATTTCAAAAAAATCACGACTTTGTGCCGAATATCATAGAGATTGACGAAATTCACATAACTACTTAATTTAATACACTTTTTCTACTGATACGCTTGGTTGGGTCGGGATTTAATTTTGTCGACGAGTATGGTTGAACAAATCATAGGTGTAACATGGAAAATCAAGGTTTTAAGAGAATGAAAATATTATATTTGTAGCATTCTTATCGTAGCATTGTTTATTGTTATGAAAAACAATATTATAGCTTAAAATAATAATAAAAATTGGCTTTTTCTGTTAAAAAAAGAAAAACAAAATAGTTCTTGCCTTCCTGGTACTTTACTCCTGCAAGATCTAGAATTGTGTTTCTGTTTTTATTCGTTTCTATATTTCTTTTAGTCTGTAGTATACAGTTTTTCATGAAAAAAAATGGCATCAAATAAGCTAAATCTTCTAAATCGCATGAAACCTTGATTTTCTCATGATCCATTTTTTGATAGGTTTAAAAAATCTAAACCATTCTACCAAGCTACCATTCGAAAGCCCATTAGGTTAAGCTGTTTTATTGAAATCTCAAGGCTTAGCCACAGAGTAACGAATTTTTGAAAGTTTTCAAACATCTTCAATAGTTGAAAATCTTAAATAATAAATGGCTTGACAAAATATAATTAAAGATTTTATCAGTTTGTTCCAGCGAATCAGCTATCAGTCGGGCTGAATGGGTTTCTAGATGACCGATTTTTTAGACGTAAGTTTTACTAACTCGATTTTTATTAAAATAGACGAAGAAATTATTTTTGGAAAAGTACGTTTTCTCGACAAAAAAGCTTTAACAAATTATATCTTCTCAACAATTCTCGATATAGATCATACAAAAAATAAATATATACTTTTTATTTACAGTTTACTATCTCCAATATCTCCAATTTTTTTTCCATATTCCAACCCATATTCACCCTATATTCACGTTCACTATTCTCTCTGCTTGGAACGTAAAATCACCGAAAAGTACACCACATTATTTTAAATGTTAATAGTTTCGAGAAAAATCATTATTAAAACCAAATCATACTGGCAAAACAATCTATATATACACGCAAGTATTTTTATTTAATGTATGTTGTAATTTCTATATATAAAACAGTTCCGTGACTGACTGACAGACAACGCACAGCCGCTGGATCTAAAGGGCTGAAATTTCGACATTGTATTCCTATAATGACATGGTTAACCACTAAAATCTTTTTATCATGAATACCATGACCGAATTGAACTGAAGAACGGAAGTATTTCAGAGATTAGACCACCAAAATTCTTTTTTTTTTTCTCACAACTGCCGGTAAAATCATTATACAAAATAAAATACACGGACAAAAAGGGTATCTCTTATAACATACACGCTTGTAGTTCTTTTACATGAAATTTTATTGTAAATAGATATCAGAGACTTTCTGTACTGCACCTATTTGGGATAGAAAACCACTGAAAATTATATTTTCTAGTATCTTACATGATGATATTTTCTAAACAAAATCATTATACAAAATCAAATTACATCCAGTACAATATTGTCTTAAAAAGAGCACAAATAAGAACTCCCACAAATAATTGAAAACAATTTTCTTTAAAAATTCTAGTTTTTTTTTAAATCAACTTTCATTGGATTATTTATGAATAAACAACTGCAGAGAATAAAACTAGGCCGATAAAAGTTTAAAACAACTAATTATTCATTATTTGTTGTTTTGGCCAGAGCAAAAATGGGTCTGCACCTTGACCATTTGAGTTTTCCGTCTCTCCTTTCGTCATTTTCTAGCAGTTCTAATTACTCTCTGTCCCCGTAAGAATGAATTGGGAAAGAAAAACTCTTCTCAGCTCACCTCCTTCTTTTACAACTATCACTAAATCCTCCTTCAATTTTCCTTTAACATTTTCCAAAATTTCTCATTTTATTTTTCATTTCTTGAATATACGGCTGGCTACGGCCTTCACTGAGGGATTACTTTGTTTCAATATAGTCCATGCCAAATCGTATATTTCTATTATTTTAAATTTTAGTTTAGTGTCCAGCATAAACATTTTGGCCACTCGGGGCACGATTAACTTTTTCAAACTCCTAATTTTTGGGCGACACGGTTTATTGTGAATTCGAATTTTTGGATTTGGTAGTCGACATCAATACAATTGAAATTAAATTGCATAACGAATCCTTTCGATCTGTCGCCACTATACACAATGTTGCTCCCGTTTCTTCTCCCCCTCAAGCTCTGAGCTTTTATTACCCAAAATTTTGTTGGCCAATTTTCACGGCACAATGGCTAGGCCGAATTCATACCGATTTCGATTCGTTGGTTCACAGTGGCAATTCCATCACTCCTGCAAGAAAATTTCAATATTCAAGTTACAACAAGACGATGCTCCAACTAATTATACCCAGCCTATCAGTCGTTAAATGCAAGGCATCAAAACACAAGCCGAATTGCCTCTATGTATTTGTTCAATATCCCTTGACCATCTCAAAACTTGAAGATCTTAGACAATTTAATAACTTTCACCAGACTTCGTTGAATGCCACTGAAGCGCTCCATGAGTGATTTCTTAATTTTCTCCTGAGACTTTAGCAATTTGGCGTCTTTGAAGCCTTTCAGAATAACCACACTTCCGATGTATGAAATAATGTTAAAGTCTGTCAGACAATATATACTGGAATTGATTAGCAGAGTCCTTATTTTGCTTCCGATCAGACTACATGGTTCTTGTGACCCTAACTATTTGCTTCCAGCGTATATTTTATATAGTCTGGAAAGAACTTCCATTTACTTCAAACTTCTAATTTGAGTGCCGCGTCAAGTCGGCTGTTCGAATCATATCTCTTCACGCCGGGTTCGGACAGAGCTCTCAAGGTAGACGAGGTCTCGTTAAACTGACATCTTTCCTTTGGCCAAAGCGCAGGGTGCTTTCAGCCAGCCACAGCTCCTCGCCGTTTGGGACTATCAAAGCGAGAGACGGCGCAGCCACCCAACTTGGTGAGTACTCTATTTTAAACTATTGCCATTTTTCTTTTAGAGATTTTAATTAGTTTTTGCGACGTAAATATTGTATGGGTTATATTTTAGGAAATATCTTTTTAAAAAAAGTTTAATATGGTAAACCAGGTCCCGAGTGTTGACATTTGAGAAGAATAGGCATTACAAGTAATTTTCGGTCCAATAAATAATACGGGTGTCGACGCTTTAGGTTGACGACTAGGTCTTCTCTAGTTGACTTTGTGTCTGTATGGATGGCTAACCAATGGGGGGTGGGGGGTTCCGGCGGGGTGGTGTCGGGAGGGCCGTCGGTCCGGCTGCTGTTTTCTTGTTGGGTGGTGAAGCCTCCAGAGCGAGTTTGCTCCGGGGGTTTGGGAGATGTGGACATTTCCACATTATTTCGATGTTAGTGGTTTTTATCCACATCTCCGCTAAGACCCCTGATATTGAGAAAGAATATTCCTAAAGAAGAATACCCAAATGGCAGGCCCGTTGATCCGCTCGGCTGGCTGGCTGCGTCCTGGTCGGTGGCTCTCTTGGTACCGCCTAAATAGCAACCCTCCACATGTTGTTACACAAGAATTTTAAAGTCCAGTGGCTAATGCGGAAACGTAAACCAAAAAAAAAAGACGCATTAGGTTTTGACACGGGCTCAACACTGTAAGGTAAAGGACCTGAAAAAAACTTTTGTACTCAGAGTGTTGAAATGTCCTAACGAACCATGGAGGTGGTATGTTCATTTTGAAACATATCCATTTTTTATAATTATTGCTTATAAATACAGTAGAAACTGTTTATAATGATACCGGTTATAAAAAATGACCGGTTGTACAAAATTTCCGGTCCTGTGAGATGTGAGGGAAAACACAGCGAACCATTTATAACGAACTATCGCTGATTGCGGACCAGCACGCAAAAGTAACCCCAACTGCCTAATGCTTCTAGAGAAGATCCTTCCACTTTTTTTCAACTATAAATGTCTTTCAATCCATCTTCAATTAAAAAAGTAAATAAAAAACCACGACCTTTGACTCTTCTGTTGAGGAAAAATTTGCGATAATTTCTTGGATTGAATCGGGAGATTGTGCAAGCAAAATTGGGACATCTTCCAAAATAGCCGAAATTGTAAAAATAAAAAGAAATTAATCAAAAAATTTAATAAGTGCCATAAAAATAAAAAATCACCAAAAGATATATTACATACTACAATGATACTGTATTCAAATTTATACATACGTATGTTCGTGTGTACAATGTATTAATTTTTAAAAACATTAATCCACCCCGGAAAACTTGCAAATGGTTTTTTTCTTCAAAAACACTTTCACTCTGAGGGTCGACATGACAAAAATGGGAATAATAAGTACCATCATAATTTTAAAAAGAGAATTATATATTTATGTATCTGAACACATACAATATATAGTTATATACTACCATATTTATATTAAAGACTAATAACGCCCTCCTGAGTAGGTTTCAAAGCGATGTTATTTGTGGCATTATTTTTTTTCATCCCACGATCTCTGAAAAATCATTATTAGTTTTATTGAAACGTTATGCTAAAAGTTTTATTTTGCTCTATTAGGTACCCTTTCTTGTTCACGTTATTATGTTGTTATTTTCAAACAATTTTGTCTATTAAAAATGCAGATATTGCTGAAATGTAAAAAATCTGAGTATATTGCTACTCGAGAAAAATACGTAGAAGCTTATTATTTACCAAAATACCACCCAATTGTAAAAAAATTGTTATTTGTGATTTTCGAATAAAATTGGATCAAATTAAAAATGGAAAAATAGTTTTTTAAATATTTATTGTAGGCTCTCTGGGAAATGTCCCTGAAAAGGTACGAATTTTGAACCCTCCACAAATATTAAACAAAAATGACATAAATTGTGCATAATTTACTAAATTTAACGACATTTTAACTAAACAGCCTTCATTTTTTCCCAGAGGACCTGGAAAATGAAGGTTCTAAGGCTTGTAAAAGGGGAAAAAAGCTACAATTTACTAAATTATTTTAAATTTCCACATATACATTTATCTAGAGAAAGCAAAATATTTACAACATAGTCACAACAATACAAAAATAGTTGTAATACAGTAGACCGCGCGATTTAACTTAAATAATTGAGTCCGAACCCTGTTAGGATTAGCAAATTAGCAAAATTTCGGATTAGCCAAATAAATGTAATATAATTTAAAACAAAAAATAAACTAGATCTTCTAGTAGTCAAACTTGATCAGGTGAAATGATCATGTATTTGTTGAGAAGTGAGCTGGGAATTTCGAAAAAGGAGGACAAGGGTAATAATGTAGTAAAGTCGCGTTTCTGACCATTTTGGACAGCCTATATTTGCTTTTTATGGTTTCAGACCCAGAACTGAAGATGTTGACAAGTTTTAATGTCTGACACGCCAAAACGATTGAAACCCATCAACTACGTGTTTTTTAAATTGCACAAAAAATTTTTTCATAAAGTTTTTCATGTCGTTTATAACGTCAGAAAAAACGGTGAAACTAAGCATTGTGTAAGCTCAGTTAGTACTGCTAGGTTAGTACTGACGTAACGTATTTTCTCAAGAAAAAAAGTTAAATATATCACATGGTTATACTTGGTTAAAGAATTGATGTCGCTTAGTTTCACCGATTTTCCTCTTAGCCTTGTAATTAAATATTGGCCATGTATTGGCCAAAAGTGAAATGGTTTCCTAAAGGTTAAATTTTATACAATTTATTGAATGGCTGCTTTTCGTCAGCAAGATCGCTGTCCAAGCACATCGACAGTAATCATTACCCATACAGTTTCAAGCTAAGCTTTTTCAAAGTACTAACGCACATACGCCAAAGAATGTGTCCTCTCAGCACACGGTTGATTCCATTTAATCAGATTATCCGCTCGTGATGAAAAGTAATGGACAAATCCTCTTAAGTACCTACTCGGTTGGAACTTTCTTGAGACAAACGTTAATAGAAGGCAGACCACAAACTGTGATTTATAATTGAAGTTTTGAAAATTCGAAATGTCCGATGTAGTCTTATTGAATATAAATTTGAAGGAGTGTAAATTAAACCCAGCTATTTGTTTAAGTATTAATGATCTTGACTTATTGATGTTGTAATTTATCTGAATGCATTATTTTCTACACTCTTTTCTTTTTTTAATCAATTAAATAAACCTAATTAGCATAATCTTGAGCAAACCTTCAAATAAAATTATGACCTTGAAAGCCGAACTAGATCAAACTTACCACTACAATCTGTGTAATTTATTGACAGTTTGATCATGATTTATGATATGGCTGAATAACGTTTTATGTGGTTGGCAATAATTTATGATAGACTCGTTGAATTGGCTTGTTAAGGAGCCTCTTTTTAATAAACTTCTACCAAAACGTGTCTGATTAAAAGTTCCCGCCCGATAAGTTAATCGTAAGAAACAAAGATTATAAAAAGGTTTGTAATTCAGCATCGATAAAACGATTAAATTAAATTTACGATTAAACACCGCACAAAAATTTTCACATCGAGATTACTAAAAATTTATGAAAGAGTTTAAGGAAAAAATCTCAAGGTTTCTAATCAAATTATTCCACAGACAAAATATACTCATGCATTTTTGTATTGTACAATTTATATTTTTTCTTCTATTTTCTGTACCGCATAGTACTCAATGTAGATCAATTCTATTTTGGATTTCTGAGTGTTTTTCTCATGCATGCAACATTAAATTTTAAAGGCAAGCGCATTCTTGGTTTTTAAAAAAAGCAAAGACAGATTTAGGGATTTAGTAACAAAACCATGTATATTTTAACAAAAACCATATACAAAGAAACGAGCAATGGGCGAATAGACAATTTTTGAAAATATTATGGTAAAATTACAGATTATTAGAATTATATTTAATCGCATTTAAGTTTAACTAAATTGGAATTGGATACTAAAAAGATATTTACAGTAAAATATATATTAATATATGACAACATATTTAAATTATAACAAAATTATTAGCGCAATGCTAAAAATATTAAAAGCTTAAAAAAATATTTTTTTATCGGTTTGTGGAATTGTGCTGCTTGAATAACCTCAAAACAATATTGGAATAATTTAATACATAGTTAACTTTATCTTAAAACCATTCACATGAAGTTTTATGGTCTTCGACTTGCTGTAAATCATTTTTAAATCGTAAAACCGTTACACAAATTACAAGAAAAAGTATAGATAGTCCTGCTGTTGGAGACATGGGCCGAAATTTGCGCCAGGCTGAATCTTGCTTTAATGAGCTATTAGTACATTCAGAGCGTCCTGTTAATCGATGTTTTTAAGGAAATTGTGACAAAAGTTTTCTTTTTGTACCAAGAGGAAGTAAGTTACTATCGATTAAAATGATAAATAAGTAAACTGGTTATTTGTCAAAGGAGTGAGAGAAGATTTCGCTTACCCGAAAAGCAGTGTTCGGGGAAAAGCTGCGGTTAATAACATGAGAACGCTTACGCCTAGTTAAAAACCGTTTTTACGAAATCAGATGGCTAACTTGCCTTTTGATACAGTTCTTATCCTAGAGAGTTAGAGTAAATCTTTCATGAGAAATTGAACTAAATATTTTTCTCAAAAAGGCTCCAGGAACAAAACTCAACCGGTACATTTTGATTGTCGCTTGGTCACAAATTAAGTATATCTACGATTCACATGGTATGGCTAGCTGCCAAATACAATTTTGACGTAGTGACGGAGTGAATTTTTTTTTTTTGTGTTTACCAAGAAACAAAGTTGATATTCGTTTTCTGTTCAACCAAAAATCTATGAATACAAATTTGGAAAATCACTAAAGAATTTTTCTTTTAAATTTTTTGCTACGAACATTACAAGGATTTAGAAATTTGATGATTAAACGTAATGGCTTAAACAATGCTTAAATAAATTAGAACAGGGGATATAAATTATAAGGTGTGAAATAGTTTTGCTGATTTCCTCGTAATTTTTTTGCTTAAAATGTTACGAAATCTAAACGTTGTAAACAATAGGATTAAGGCAAAACACTCTCGTTTTCCAACGGTTTCCGTAACGTTGAATCTGTACAATTTTCATAGGAGGTACGCATTTTTAAGTGAAAAAACAGAACATCGAAGAGAGTGAGATAATTAATTAATTACCGAGGCTAATCCGAGTCTAAATATAAAAAATAAATTTTATTTAAGTTATTGAAAGGGCGCTTAAAATTAACTTAAAACTACCTTCTACCTGCTTTGCTGTCAGCGTTTTTCATATGTCTAATCTCAATTAACACAATACTGGGTATTATTTTTTATCATAAATTTAAAAAGATTGAATGATATTTATGTAATAAATTGTTGATGTCGTGAGTCAAGGACGTAGCATTTTAGAAAAAAAGTTTTCCAATTTTTTGCCAACGTTTCGACTTTTATTTGGGACATCTTCAGTATCTAGGTGAATTACAAAACTCATTTTGATTTGGAAAAATGAAATACAGACGTAAATATAAATTTTGAACCTAGTATTATGTAAAATTAGAGATGTACTTTGTATAGCTTTTTTACCTTCGGGACCACGTATAGGCGTCTAACGATCCTTGCACAAATGTCGATTTGGGGAGCGGAAGAAATCGTTCTTCCATACATCCTATGGACTGATGGGACAACGAATAGACTAAACCGCTGGATTGAAAGGGCTGAAACTTCGATTTCAGTGCATTCCTTTAATGGCATGGCTAGCCGGAAGGTAAAGATTGTTTAAAATTCAATCCCTAAGGAGATATGAATAATTTTTTAGCCTGTATAGACCGAAGTAAACTGAAGAAGAAAACAATTTGAGAAACGAGACGTTAGTTAGAATGCCATTCAGGAACAGGGAAATATGCATCAATACGAAAAAGCTAGTCAACACATGATTTGTAAATCAGCTAGACTCTAAATATGAACCAAGTTAGGGTCGAAACGTTGAAAAAAAACTTTAACAAAGTTGTTCTAAAATATTTCAGTTTTGGCCGTTTCTCACTTATTATAACAAATTATGGAACAACTACCACTAAAAGACACGCATATGTAATAACTTCGAAATACATGCACTGTAAAGGCAGAAAGTGCTCATTGGCAAAAACGTTAAGAGGAGAGTCGAATCCACCTAGAGCAAAAAATCGTCATTAAAATGAGTAATCCGACGTCCGTAACCTCCTCTTGTCAGTTATGAAAAATTTATGTATGTCAATTTTTAATTAATATGTTACGCTCATTAAATATTGCAGGTTGTTTTAAAGAGAGAAGCGTATTATAAACTCCAAAAATTTAAGTTTGTTATAAGCATAGAGCAAGCCAATGATATGGTGATAATAAATGCTAGATTTTTTAAAGCAAACGTTAATCCAAAAGTTTTTATGCACTTTAATTAGGAAGTGCAATAAAATTTTAATTAATTGTCTTCAAAAAGAAAAGTAAATAAGGAAGTACTTATGCCTTTTTGTCTTTTACGTTTTCAGAAGTTCATACTGGATTATCGTGTTCAAACTGTAACGCCATGTTATGCGTTCACTTAAATGTGGGAAAATATTTTAATCAGTCGTCAAAAGGAAAAAATACACTACGGAAGCACCTATGCGTCTGACATTCCATTACGTTTTCGGCTGTTCAAAGACCCGTTACAACTTTTCCGGGAGGCTCGACTTTGAAAGTTGCTTGGGCTCTACGCCCATTGGGGTGTTTAAGGGAAAGTCGATTATATTTGTATCAAGTGAAATGCAGGGAAGAGGGGCTTTGGTGGCCGTCAGAGTGGGGATTCGGGATAGAGAACAAGCCACGGCCTATCAACTCACTTCGTGCCTTCCTCCCTTTCAGAAATGGTCACTTGAAAACCCAACCCCCCCTAGTTGTAGTGACAATCAGCAGTTTCGAAAGCCCGGCAACAAAAGTACTTGACTTGATACGTATATACGCAGCATATATAGTATCCTGATTATGTGTTCATACCATTTTGGCCTTGTAGGTTAAGTTTTTTGGAAAACAAAAAAATCTGTGTCTTGTGAAGGAGAAGTTTCAAGACTTATTTATTCACTTTTATACGTCAATTTTAGTGTAAATTTGTTGTGCTAGTGTGTGTACTAATTATCGTATAGTTGGATTCCTACGGGACCGGAGTTACCTGATCGCCCGACGATACAATTCTTCTATAAAAGTAAGTCCAAAATTATAACCGAATTTCTTCGTTTAAAAAACTCTTATGGAATGCAGTCATGAATTTAAAAAGAATATGTCCTGCTCTTTCATTTCAAAAGCAAAATTAAAAGTTTTAAAGTAAATTTCCTCCGTCGGATTCTATTATTAAAACAATGAATTCCAACAAAAAATATATAAATAAACGTTTTTCCTCTGGTTTTATACCCATAAAGAAATCAGTTTACGTTGAGCCGTAAATTTTGAAGATTTACGGCTAAAATCAACATCCAGCAGCGGCTTAATTTTTACAGATGTTCACAATCTTATTATATATCCAAAAACATTACAATACCGAAATTTTTACTCTCCAAACCCTCTTAAATTTAAATTAAATTTGCTCATTTCACAATTTAAAAAAATCTAGCAAAGTTGCACTGAAAAGTTATAAACAAAAACGATTAGTGAATCAAAGACCTTTTGATAAGTTTCAACTACTTTTAAGCTTATGTTGAAATAATATTAATAAACAAATATAAATTCTGACCATAGTGGGTTTTTCATTTTTTGGAATTTCATCGATTTACTGTTCAGATTTTCTTTTACGTTATGTACATACTTTAATGTTAAGCTGCTCAAACTTTTCGCCGCAAATTATCACCAATATTATATAATTGTGAAAACTGTATTTTATTACTTCACTTGGTTTGTTAATGGTTTTTATTTGTTTAATAATAGTAAGCCGTTTTCGGTATTTTGCAGCATGTTTTAAAGTCCAAGATTTAAGGGCTGAGCAAATATATTTAACAGAAAAAAGTTTTTAAATGAAATGTATATGAAATTCGAAATCTTTATTTGACGTTGTTGTGTGTTAAGTTCTGAATGTAGAAAGGCAACCGACCACCGACTAAAGCTGTTGCATTTAGAAGCTAATCAAATCTATTAGAACACCCAGCAATTATTATCTCATCAATATCTGTACGCGTGAGCAATATTCTTGTGGGGTTCATATTGAAAAACATATTTAACAGTTCAAAAATATAGTAATTTGTCAACTGTCAAACTAAACACTATTGATTTATGATTCGGCCAAACGTTGAAATAAACAAAACAAGCTAGTTTTTGATGTTATATGATGGTTATTTCAAATATGTAACCCAATCTATTTTCCATTAGCAACATGGCCCACTTACAAAATCACTTTTAATGTACACACTTGACAGATCACAACAATCAGACGGGCACTTATTAGTTGACCCATCGCATTAATTAATCGATCGATAAACAGCATAAACATAAATTTTTAGACGACCGCACTCCGACAATCAATTATGACATGTCAGGCATAAACTTTCTTAAGAATACCAAACAAATAGGCTTTCATACACTATTTTGGTAAATAACGATAATCTTGGGTATATTTCAAACGTTTTTTTTTCTTTTACATAACTGACGTAAATATCATTAAATATCCTGAAACTCGAAGATAACAAATCGAGCCTTTACTCAACTAACCTCAGATCGATAGTAGTTTTTCACTCATTAAATTATTATATGTGTAGCAATTAAATAACTTGAAAATCTTCGTCTAAGTAAAAACGTCAATATTTTTATATTACAAAAATCAATCATTTATATTACCAACTAAATCCTTGCTCATATCTAATACTAAAGGTTGAAATATAAAAGAAAAATGAGGGAAAAAACAGGAAATGTGATAAACAGAAATCTACAGATAAATTATAGATGTATATAGAAGTATATAGAATATATTAGGATATGGTATATATAAATATATAGATGAGATAGATTAGCTATATACATAGCTAGATTAAATAGATAGACGGAGCTAAAGAGAATAATTGAGAGTGAGAGGTAGGGAAAGGACGAAATATTGAGAGAGATCTAGGTAGAGAAAGAGAGAGAGAGAAATGATACAATCAACAACTTAATCAATTTATACGTGAGGAGTAGTAATAATAATTTAAAATATTCAGTACGGAACTTCATATTTTTAAAGACGATAGTTAAGATTAACTAATTATGTTATAAATCTGCCATTTAATCTGTGTCAACTGAAAAAAATCAGGTGTCATTTCATCAACATTGATGCACCTATCTTCTGGCTGTTTTTTTAATTCAGTTGAAAGCACTAAGAAATTAATTAAAACATTGTTTTATGTATTTTTTTATTGAATTAGAGTGCGAGATAAAAAGAGAGAGAGGAAAATGTAGGTAGATAAATAGAGAAAGAGAAAAAGTAAGAGAGAGAGAGATTAAGAAATAAAAGTGAGATTAAAAGAAGAAGAATATATAAGGATATATGTAGGCAGACAGAACGAGAATTAGATTTTTGAATAATTATTTATTTTCTGGTTTGACCTCAAACCCCAAAGGACTGAAACTGATCGCCTTGGCGAGCTAGTCGCCTCGTTGAGTCTTATCGGCACGTAACAAACCATAACAAACAATTCAAATTGTGTACCTTGTTTACAAAGAGATAGACCACACAATTCGAACAGGCCCGGGGGCGGTAAGTGCATTTGACAACTGGGAAAGATTTATAACAAAAGGCCCAGACGTTCAGACGTTGCGTCTGGCTGTTTAAGATGTTAATAGCGCATTAGTTACTTGATTAATCGACCCGTCGTCGTCCCCGACTCTCCGCCGTTACAAATTGTCTTATTAATATAATCTGCTAATTAAAATGGGGATTAAATTAGTTTAACAGGTCATCCTGTAATCCGTTAAGGCGACCGTAAAAATTTAATCCAGGAAACGTTAAAAGTCAGACCAGATTGTTTTACAGTTTTCATTTTAAATCTCAAAATGTTATTGTCAGTAAACACAATTTGAAAATTTTCAACGACCTATAATAAAGATGTTAATAAAACTTTCCGTAACATTCACATCAGTAATTTTTTTGTGAGGAATCGTGTTTAAAAATAATATGTAAAACAATTTTAACAATAACAATTTTCATAAAGTAATTCCACGAAAAATTTTAATAAGGTGAACATATAACATTAATCTTTTTTATTGATGACAAAATTATTAAAAATCTCTATCTTATTGTACGTATAAATAAAACATGGACCATGGGCAAGGAAAGGGCAGCCTATTTTTGAGTTACCTATTGGAAAACATAATTGTCTATATCACATCATGAAATATGTAGGATTGCAGATATCGTCCGACAATTGGAATGTTTGTCAGCCGGTTTTGTGAATGTTGTGCTGAAATAAATTTGAGAGTGTTTAGGGCGCCGACTCGTTACGCTAGAGGTTCCAGGTTCGACCCCCGACACTGATCACGGAATTTTAATTCATAATGATATATAAAGCGTATTTTTTTCTATGATTTGATCTTCGTGCACTCCTAACGGGTTATGGGCGTTAAGTTCCATTATGACAGAAACTACGTTTTTTATTTCCGCTTACCTCGTTATTAGTTTTGTATTAGTCAATTACAGATTAATTAAAACAAGTTTAAAATAAGTTGTAGATACACGTAAGCTGTTATTTAAATTATCATAAAAATCATGCATGTTAAATGTTTGAGACGTTTGTGCCGAAATAGTTTTGTTTGTACGAATTCATTGATGATTAAATGTGGGTTTATATCACGTCTCGTTAATATTTTGAAATATGATTCAAAATTCGGTCTTGTGAGTCGGTGAATACATGTTGAACGTGTTTTGTATTATTCAAACCCGATTGAGCTTAACGTCGTCTTCAGTGAGGAAAAGACGCGGAAGTTCAACAGTCATATATTGCAAACTTTCCTTTTCTAAAACAATCAACTTCAATTATTATGAAAACAAGCCAGTGTCACGAGCGGGATTCGACTTTTTATTTCAATCAGTACCTTTTATAAAGATTAATTATTGAAAGAAGTTATTTGGTCACTCGGATCACGAAATATAATGGATGTATGAAAACAAGGTTTTTAAAATTGCCAAAAAGAAGGTTTGGTATATTTGCGAAATAAGTTTGGAACATGTAAATTTGCTTAAATTTTTGTATCACTTAAATGTCAAAAAATTTAAAAAATAAATACGTTATATATCTATCAAACACGCTCTAAAGCTGAATTACTGAACTTATATTTTATTTTACCAAATAAATTAAAATTATGGCATAACAAAAATTAGCATTTCACGAAACCAGGTTGAATAAATATGCTAAGCTTATGACAGATGCATTACATTCAGATTGAAATAAGTGATCAAGTGAAAGATTTGCCTGTATGGAAAATGAATTGGTAACCGCCCATGTTTTTTTATATGAGACAGACAGAGAAAAATGTGTAAATAAACAAATAAACAAGTATTTTGTAATTTTCGAAAGACTTTTATGAACTTTTTATTGCCAAAAATAATATATATTCCTGCGGATTATGTTTCGAAGCTAAGAGCACCTAGTTTATAAAAAATATTTTTTTATTCCAAGCACATCATCCATAAATATTGTCAACTAGTTTAATGCAAATATAGAGTTTTCTGAAGATATTTACTTTTCAATGTTATCAAAAAATTGAAATTATATCTCACTGGCATTCTCAACACGTCACACAAGAAAGGCACAATTATGCAGAAAACAAACACTTTGAGCGTTGACGATGACCTCCATAAAGTTCGAAATGTTGGCACGATAAAGAAAACTGTTTTTCATCTCACGATTTCCGAATAGTGTAATTATAGTTTTGAATTTGTCAAAACAAATTGTGTTCACATCTTTTTAAACAAATTGAATACAGTACAATATTATCTTCTACGTTAATTAAATACGAAATATCTAGCAACAAGAAAAATTATTTTGTCAGGCCCTTAATTGTTTTATAATTGTAAACAAACATAAATTAATATTATAATTCGGACAAACATCAATTGGATATACGATCTAAGGTGTAAGAATTTTGTGCATAACTTGCGTAATTTCAAACCAACGAGCTTCTTCTTAATAAAAATACGCGCATGTTTTAATGTTTGTACCTAGAAGAAGACAATTAATTATTTATTTATAGGAAAAACTAGAAATGATAGAACAAGTTGGAAATATCTAGTAACATGCCTATGTACTTCAAAAAGGATGTAAATAGTTACGAGTTACGAAGGTCCTAGAACAAAAAACAAAAACAAATTAAAAAAAATTTGTGAGATATAATTTATATCAGCTTCAATATTAAAATTTTATATTATCATAAAACATAACGATAATAATTCGGTAAAAAGATTTAAGCTTCAATCAGCATTGCATGATTTTATGTTCTAATTCACTTTTGTGTTTGTTTAATTTCAAATTAAGACCTTTAATTTTCAATATGAAACAGGTATTTGCTTCTATGGTCTTTTAATCACAGAATCATAAAAAAAACTAATCACATTGATAAATGAAAAAGCGATAATCGACCACTGATAAAGAATCGAAAGTCGAACTGCTGCGATACCCTTAAGGTAAAACGTTTAAATGATTCGTTTTAAAATAAACAGAATTTATGTAATCGGACAAGTAGAGTAATTGTAATAGTCTAAGCTAAACCTATATTGTAAAGCTATATATTGTACCAAGAGGGGTTGAACGTATGTCGGTTGACTTTCATTGGTGTTTGATGTCATCCACTGTGAGATGGCCGAATATCGACGGTTCAGAATTATAAATGCTATGAAAATTTCCGCTTTCGTAAAATAAAATGTTGTTCAAACTAGAAAAAAATCCCGATAAACGGTCGTAAACTCTAAAAAGTCTTACATATGGTGCAATTAGATAGCAGAAGATAAAACATAAAACTGTACTTTTAGCGATAAAAACTTATAAAGCTTATAAATTCAACCACTCGTCAGAGAATTGTATTGGTGTGTTTTGACCTCTGGAATTTAAGTAGAAATGTTTTAATAGCAAAAACAAATCACATGATAAAGTAAACCGTTCATTCTGTATTCATAATTAAGTTTATAATGATTAGGTTTATTTTGTTTATCCACTTCTGTGGTTAAGTGGTCCCAATTTAAAACGAATTAATTTATAGCCCCGCGGTAGGTGTTGGACTGAAATAATAACGAAGTAGAAAATCATGCCGCCACAGATTACCCACTTGCCTCGAGGGTAGCCCTTAGGGTCCGCTCACTTCAATAGAAATTAGCATAATTTTTCCTTTGGTAAACAGACTTCAAAGCAGCGATTTTTTAAACGGTTTGTCGGATAATAATTTTAAAACATATATTGTACGAAACGTACAAAAGTATCGCTTGGACAGTCATGGTGACTGTCTGGTTTCACGCTCCATTTCACCGTAAATGCTCGATGAGCCAAAGATCCGCTCACTTGGTTCTTAAATTGGGCGACAAATAAATTAAAACCCAATGATCTGAAGCGGTTAGTAATCGGCCACTTCCTTACGTTTACCAATACGAGAAACTTTCTTTTAAAACAATATTAAGAAACACACTTTGTAAAATGTATAATGTACAAGAGCAAACAGAGAAACCATTACGTGTCAAAATTATAACTCGGGAGTTATAAAGCGTTTTAAATATATGCATTTATAAGATTCTTGTATTTTTAATTTGAACCTGTACAACTTTTTAAAAATTGTCCAATTTCGGAATTTGTGTTTATAAAAATCTACACATGGAGAGTAAACGTTCTGCCTAGTTATTTGGAAATCGTGAGGTGCGTGCGGTCTGGTGTGATGTAGGTTTCAGAAAAACATTTTCTATGTCGTGCCGACGTTTCGATCTTTACTGAGATCATCTTCAGGACTCAAAGTATTTGTCTTCTGTGTAATTGTGCCATTCTTGCGTGACGTGTTGAGTGTGACTAATCTATCACCACACAGTTCTGCTTAGCTGTTTTGAAAAAATTCAGACACACTAACAACGGCGAAACGCCAAGAAACTCTACAAAAAGTAAATAAAATAAATTTAAAATAAATTATTAGCGACATTACGCAAATTTGTAATTGTGTTTAACAAAAAGGTTTTTCTTAAAACGTTACTACATATTATTATAATATTGATATTACGGTTTCAAATAGTCCATTGTACGAAGATATCGACTGGTATGTCCTATTGGGACTTGATCGATGAAGCGAAAATGACCAGGGAAAAAATATTCATGTTAAACAGAGAACACAGACTCATCTGAAACGGTTTCACTAAAGGGTGAAAAACAAGAAAGAGCAGCTCAGCAAGGAAATGCAGACCAAATTGGTCAGGAACGACCAAATTTCAGATCCATCACCCTCAGACTATACGTAGAAATTTCACAATTCAAAAAACCTTCTTGAAAACCGAATGTACATTAAAAAAAGCATGTTTAACAAATAGACAGATCAGAGTTATCAAAGCAGATAGAATTAAATTTACGTTGAAAATTAAGGTCAAATCGAAAATAGATAAGAGAGAAGTCTAATGTTTATTATTTTTGTTCGTAAAAATATATTTTTAATATTTAAAACCTATTCGACGTTCAAATATCAGTAAACGACTAATTATTACTTCATAAAGCTTATTTTAGATATAAATACTGTTTTTATTTTATTTTATCTAGAAATTGTACAATAGTAACTTACAATTTTCTTTAATTTTTTAAGTGATTAAAGATGAGAGTTAAACAGAAATTCTTACTTACACTTTTAAAATCCCTGCGTACCTGCGTTAAAATCACTTACTGGTAGGTAAGACCAAAACACACACACACTAAAAAAGGAAAACAAAAGAAAATCTATTTATCGTATTTTTACTCAAAAATTCGTTATTGGCAGAGTAACAATTTACATCAAAAATTGTTTCTATACTTTTCGAAAGTAAGCAAAAATTTAATGAAGAAACAAAAGAGTTCCTAGTTTAACTGCCAAGTTAAAAATCAAATTATATTAAATTCAAGTTGCACATAGTGAACTAGGCAAGTAGTTCTATATTTGTTTTTGATAGTTCTAGAGCTGGCAAACTACATTTGCTGTTCTTTTCTTTTCCAATTTATATTCACTGACTCTTTCGTGGCCCCATCTTGTTGCCAGACTTGTCCATTATGGATAAAAATATATTATATACGATAATATTAATAAACACACTTATTTTACACATATAATAAAGATATATACATTAAAAACGGATTTGTCAGATTAATATTTACCATACTGCCACGGAGTACTACATAATCATCGGGGTGGCGGGGAAAAACATCCTTTGACAATATTGAATAAATTACAGTAATAAAATACATTCACGTACATTGGAGGTTCATCACCCCACAGACCTCAGGAAGAAATCCACACAAAACTTTTACTACACCTGCAAGTGCATGTAATTGATATTGATTATGTATCTAAATAAGACAAAATAAAACGAGTTTTAACCAGAATGTGGACTAGGAAATGCCATGTTCTCGGAAACTACGTTACAAATTTTATAATTAGTTATAAATATATTTTTATTTTTAATAGGACTTGCGATTCTCGTACCTCATAAAAAGTCAAGTAATCCCTGCTGTACGGAAGGGCATATTCCTTTTAAATTGTGAATATTCATTAGTCAAAAATTTCTTTTGGCCAATAGACATAAACATATATAACACCATTTGAACAATTTGATTTAACAAATGTACATAAAAGACGTTCAAATTTTTGCAAGATTATATTATTTGATGCTCTTCAATCTCAAAAATACCTTAACTGCATATATGAACTTGTACGTCAAATAAAATAAACATTGTCTGGCCCGCAATATTGTAGGATTAACAGTCACAAACTGCAACAATTTACCTATTGAACCCTAATTATCTGAAATTTGAGGGTTTGAAAAAAGTGTAATACGGTTAGCAAGGTTAATACCTCATTTTAATGGTAGTTGCCTCCCTCTTTTTTCCGCGATTTATGTACCATCTCTCTCTCTCTCTCTCTCTCTCTCTCTCTCTCTCTCAACATTAATGCTTCTCTCATTATCGCTGGCTCTCGATCACTATCCCTCGATCCTCAATTTCACTCCCCCTTTTTCACCCTTTCGATATGTCTCCCTCTCGGCGCTCACTCTTAAATCAATTCTCCCGCTTTCTTGATCTCGATTTTAATTTATTTTGTATAATGTATAGATCTCCCACCTTCTTTTTCTTTCTTTCTCTCCATCCTCTCTGTCACTCTCACTTTCTCAATCTCTCCTCCCTCATTTTACACGCAAGAAATAATTTATTACTTATGTCAACATTAACTTGTTGAAACTTGACTTCAGGTTTAATTACTGATATAGAATAGTACGGTTGCTTGGGATCGTTGAATGTAAAAGTATATGTGTGTGCCATTATGTTTGAAACCATAAGTTCGAATATTTTAAATTGTATGTAAATTATTATTAGTTTCTTTGATGAAGGGGATATTTCCCTTCGTGAAGCTCTTGAATCTCTATCCCCTTCATTAAGACTTTTAAAATATTATTTATAATTTATGCTTATTTCAAACTGTCCTTTTCCCTGATTTTTAATAGAATGCTATAACATTGACAACTGATATTACTTATTTCGAGATATTTTTAACGCGGGGTTCGTAAATACAAACATTTTCATTTTAGATTTTAGATTTGATATATAGTCTGTATTCTACACTTTCGGCAATTTTTACTTAATATTTTTTTATTTAGTAGAAAATTCATAGTACAGATAGTTCCTTAAGGAAGATGGCGCAAAACTGAAACTCATTTCAATAACTTCAAAAATCCTCTAATGTAGACTTGCCGAACAAGTAACCAAGTTCAACATGTGTTCACCCACAGGTAACTTTAAATCCAAAGTTGTTAGTTAATTTCATATTAGTTTTCCATTACTTTTAGTCTAATTATTCTGGATTTGAATGAAAATATATCAATTAAGCGTGAGAATAAAATTGTATTTTTCGTAAAATGCTCCCACACCGTGAGAATTTTCTTGTTTAGAGTGAGGCTAGAGTCCAATGTCTAAACAGTGTTAAAGAAGCGTCATTTTTGAAAATTAAAACATTACGCAACGGGGTTAAAATTAAACCATTTTGTTCGTAGGTTTATATGATTTTATTTATAAATGTATCAGCTATAAATAACTCCAGGAGTGTGCATAATCTTTTTTACCATTTGTAGTTTAATGAACTAAGGATAAAAATAAAACATCTACAATCGCAATAATTCTCAAGGATCGTTTCATTTTTGCTAATTTTGACAAATCATGAATTTTCGCGACCCCACTTTCAGACGGACGCGTCAGCAGAACATTTGGCTTTTTTGTGGCCGCCGATTGAACTAGGACATCCCTAGTGCTCACCTAAACATTTCAGACTATTTTTTTGCCGCATAATTAATATTTTCATTATATGTTACGCTCTCGCCGCGTGTGTTAATCAGTATTGAGTTCATTTTTAATTAGACCGCAGGCGAGATCCGTCAAGGGAGTGAAGTGATTGATAGGTGAACGCCGTGGTCTGAACTGCAGGATTCTCATCTCTTGTCTCATCGCACGTACGTAGTTTTCGTTGTTTTCAAAGGCTGGCGTTGTTTTGTTTTACGACCCCGTCACATAAAATAAGACAGATTGGCAGACGGCATCATTTAGACACCCTCCGACATATTTATACACTAGATTCGCTCTCATTTCGCCTCCCTGTCAACTTAACCGGCCGAGTCTAAATATAAACCACTTCAATCCGATATCCTTGTAGACAACTTGGAAGATTTAAAAGCCCTTGCAAATATAAGTCGGAGTGATTTAAACAAGAGGACCACCTTTATCTTTTCCTGACGGGATTTCGTGCCCGAATAAAATAGATAAGGTATAGAAACGACCGACAAAGAGGGACGTAAATGACAAGCGTTTGAAAAGTTAATATGATTATCATGTCCGATTTACATATTTATAATAAGGCCTCTCAGATCCTCTGATTCGAAAGCGAAACCAAGAGGCCCATATTATAGAGTCCTTTGTCATCCGAGTCCTTTCCCTTTATAAGTCTCTTTGTGTCTTTTTCCTTCGAACTGTCTATTAAGTTCAGTATTAAATGAACGCTAAACAAGTCTTAAAAATACAAAATAATCTCAGTTAAACGAACCAAGTCCGTTTTACATGTCAGGCTATTAGAAGGAGGTTGAAAAAAGGCTCCGAGTCGTTTTGAGCAGTCGGTATATATAATATTTGGTTGCGTAATTATAGGGGGATATAACGGAGGCATTATATGGGGCAATGCATTAGTGTTGTGAACAAGGAAGATATGATGTCAAATTAGAGGGCAGACAAATTGTAACCCATTAGCCGGGGGATTGGTGGTCCGCCATCTACCTGAACTCCCTGCCCTTCATTCGGTTTGACTTATTGAATATTTATTTATGTATTGTAAACATTTATTTAGCGCCTGGTCTGGAAGGTACAACGAGTTTAAATCTTCACTAATAGCAAAATTTAAAATCGTAAAGTTCTATGAGAAACAAATACCCTCCCCCCCCAAAAAAATAAAGAAATTTTTGGATGTTTTGATCGCCAAAGCCAGTCACTATGTTAAATACAAACTGAACAAGTTTGATCAACGAATTTTGTTTTACACACGTTTTCTATGTAAAAATACAAAACGTAAATTCCACAAGTTGCATTTTGATTCTATTTTTGTGCCTTATAAAAAACAATTATTCATAAATCGTGAGATGCGGTCTGGTGAGATGTAGGTTTCAGAAAAACCAGAAAATCAAAATACAAAGTATATAAACATAAAACAGCACGACACGCAAGAATGGTACAATTACACAGAAGAGAAACACTTTGGGTGAATATAAAAAATATATTTTGCATTGTGTAAAACCACTTTTTTCCACATCTTACATGCATTTGTTAAATTTAAACAAAGTTGGTGAATCCAGTCCCTGAAGATGATCTCAATAAAGATCGAAACGTTGGCACGATATAGAAAAGGTTTTTTTAACACCTACATCACACCAGACCGGATCTTAGGATTTCTGAATAATCAACCACTAACGGTCACTACTCACCTTACAATCTTATAAAAAACAAAAACAGTGAACAATCAAGGTGATGCCATTCGAAACTCCCTCAAGTTTCAGGATCTTGTAAAAAGAAACTGCTTGCGAAGCAGTTTCATGTAATTAATTTCTACTATTTAAGAGGTCTAGACCAATTATGATAATTTTATTACACATTTAGTTAAAAATATAAATTAATTATTCGCTGGCTAATAATAACTAAGACAAAATTGGTAAATTTTATAAATCAGCAACAATTTAAGTCCCTGATTCGTAAAATCCATTCATTTTACAAAACTCGATGAGTCAGTACTTTAAAAAAAATGTTTGGTTTGATGTAAAGCAAAAATTCTCAATTAACCTTGAAAAAACCAAATTCAATAGAGAAGTAAGAGCAGAATTACCTATATTATTAAAATGTCTAGACCACTTTTGATAAGTACTGGGCTTACTGAGCCAAGTGTTAAATAAGCCAATAAAAATGGGGATGGAATAAGAAAAAGCTATAAATAACTTAACTTATAAATTTAGGTAATTATAAAGTGATTTGGCTTGTTGAACTTCTTGTTCTAGTCCAAAACGTTTTAAACTGTCTAGTTTATTTTGCGCATTATATTTAACGACTGATTGGTGGTAGGTCTAAAATAAATGCTTTTAACGCTTTTGTTAAAAGAATATTTTTTAAGTAGGTTTTTTATTTATAGGCCAAATTTTCTATGCCAGAGCACTTCTAGTCATTACGTTTGCTTGTTTCTATTTTTATGTCCATTTACAAACAATTATAAATAATGTAACCCCCACGCTAACCATTATTCCTTTGAAAATAGTTTAGCACCGAAAATCTTAATTCAAGATATAAATAAATGATTATTTGGGGATTGAGGTGCGGTCTGGTGTGACGAAGATTTTAGAAAAACATTTTCTTTATCATACGAACGTTTCGATCTTTATTGAGTTCATCTTCAGGGCTCAGAATGTTTGATTTACATGTAGATGTGTCATTCTTGTGTGTCGGGTTGAGAGTGACACCCAAGACTCGAATGAAAATCGAAAAATTTGTATGATAAAGAAAATGTTTTCTAAAACCTACGTCATACCAGCCCCACCTCAAGATCTCCAAACAACGATTGGCTAACGGTAACTAAACACCACACATTAATAAATGTATAAAATTTGGCTTCTTACCTCTGATTTTCAATATGCTAGGTACCTTAGTCGGTCTTCAGATTCCACTGTCAAAATAGAATTAATACGGTTTCACAATACTCCCCGGTTGAATGTGGTGTTAGACAAGGCTATGCCCTTAGCCTTTTGTTTTTCTTGCTCTTTATTAATTACCTTCCTGATGGTCAATATTTCTTAATTCTTTCTGTTCTAGCGATTTAATCACAATGGCCTCTAAAAAATTGTCCCATTGGAAAATTATTTCTGCACTGTAATATATCAGTAAATTTAAATAAACCAAAAATCGCTGTTTTTTGGAGGGATGAAAAAGTTGGGAGCTCTTCATATCCAAACGTCTCTCTGACATTTCACCTCAAAAAATAAATGAAGTTCATATGTCAAAATATTCAATTAATGCAATCTGGCATTGGATAATTTTTTGAAATCCGTAAAGGAAACGGTCAGTATTTTTACAATCCCTGTTGGTACTATAGTTTTCAAATTATCTGTACGTTGTTTTTTGGTCAAGTCATTATAACATGTAGGCAGTTTTGCGACGTTTGTCTTGACTGGGGAATGTTGTCATATGAAATCTATATATATTTCTGGGAACACATAATATCAATTCGTCCGAGCCATTACATTCTTTGTACACATAAGTACTACGACGCCGAAGTAACAAAACGTGTCTCCCCTTTTCCGTTTTAGACAAACTCGACCGTTGGAAGAATAATCGGACGTGTTTTCTGTCCGCCTTCAAATGAATTTAACTGTTTGAACACTCGTCGTTGAATCTTTTGGTGTGTAACAAAGAAAAAACACCGACTCATAAAATTATAAGAAACGGATAATGGGCCGATTTTGAACATTTAAGGCCCTTTGTCTTTTTCATTTTAAAAGCCTTGTTCTTTACTAATTTATCTAATCCTTTATTCTGCAAAACCAGCTTTTCACTTCTTTCAGCGATAAATAACTCATTAAATAAGTACGGTCTGTGGGAACTTTCCCGAAGAATGCATAATATTTAATTAATTAGTTTTATGCCGTGTTTCAGAAGACTAACAAATAAATGCCGTACCTACGGCCAACAGCATAAATAAAAACATAAAACCTACAAAATCTCGCAATCTGTGCTAGTATAGAGCTTTAATTAGCAATTTTTTAACTCTAAAACATTGTAAATTATGATATAAATAAATTTAATTTTCTCTTATTATCCAGTGCACACACACCCTTCTGTTTTGAATAGATTATAAACCAAAAATAATCATGTGCATATTTGTTTATTTAGAAACCGGGGTGTGACTCATAGCTCTTTGATTTGCCGATCAATTTTGAGTTTCATGCCTCATTCCAATCACAACGAATCACTGTTAAATGGTTATCAACGTGAAAATGTTTTTATGGCGAAAAAACCATGTTTATTACATCAGTCTAATAATGAAAGAAATGCACTTAAATGACATTAGTTTTCGTATTCGAAAAAAATGAATATGTGAAAAATGAATGAAATATAAATTAGGTAAAATTGTTTTGGTCGACTTACTTTTTTTATTACTGTTTTAATCTACTATCTGAATTTTTTTACTTCATATAAATTTATACACTACCAGCTGATTTGACCTCTATTTTGCTAATGTTAAATTATTAGCATAGTAGAAAAAAGCTGTCCATTACAGCCACTATTTCTGATCAGTTTAAAGGTTCTGATCCAAAATCTTAGCTTTTTAAATAGTTATGAAGCATAGAGAAGTTGTGTGTTAATGTGATCCTGCAACTATAAACACGTTTAACAGTTTGATGAAGATTTTTAAGAAAAGTTGGCTTGTGTAGTTTTCCGTGAATTGTGTTATCCTCCTACAGTTAGTCGTAAAACCTTCGATTGAAAATTTTGTTTTCATTGAATAATAGAATGTTATCTCGTTATACATATACTTCCGTAGAGGTTTTTTTAGTAAGTACGTATGTGTCTTTAACTTTTTATTTTATTGTTAATTATGACCGTTGTTTTAGTAAATAAAACGTTTTAAATCGTTAGTTGTTTTTTTATCGTGTTGTGGATTCCATTAGCATGTAGTTTTGTAAGGGAAGATTGTTTAGAAGAGAAATTACTTGTTAATATGGCGATATCATATGCGTTAACTTTATATTGAATTAAAACATATTTTTGCAGCTTAAATTTATATTTCTAGCTTAAGCTAAAACTTTCTGTAAGAATTTTCTCACATCTGCCAAAAAGAAAACTATCATTTTTAACAGGATTATAGCATTACTTTATCTCGTAGGCAAAAAAGCGCCAATAATATTTTAAAATATTATTCCAAATATACATATATAATAACCAAAAAATAAAAATTAGAACAATATGTTTAAATAAATAACTCGCTTTGCTTTAACAATTATGATTTATGATAATAGCACAGTTAATGCATGTAACAAATCTGAACCTTAATAGTTATATAATAGCATTTAACCGTGAAAGACAGTAAATGACTAAACGCCTTGTGCAATATAAATCATAAGAACATATAACATTGAAAATTAATTGTGTCTTTCAGTTATTTCTTAAAAATATTAATATTTATGAAATTTTATGAGATATTGTGAATTTACTATTTTTTGTTTCTTTTTCACCAGTAAACCTACCGTATTAATGGTTTTCAAAGACAGCCGTTACGACCCGTCACATAAAATAACACAGGTTGGCAGCAGCGTAATTTAGTCACCTATGGTCGGAAGTGACAGTCCCTTTCTGGAGTTTCTCAAGGGTGCATCCCTAGATCCGTTACTTTCCAGCATCAGTCATCCCCTGATTTGAAGACCCTTTAACTTAATTTTAATGAAGATACAACTTTTTGAAAAGCTTGATCTGGCCGTAGCAGTTCAAACACTCCAAAATCATCTCCTTTTCCATAATCGTGGTGGCGTAAATAGAGAATAAAAGTAAATAAAAACAAACCCCGACACGTACCCTTTACAGTCAAACGGACAGTACTCCCTCCCTTAATCATATTTCACCTCTGATCGCGTCAAACACTACATACATATAACACGGAATCCACATACGCAACAATGAAAGAATTGAACTACAGGTTCAACTACATCATCATCAAAGAGTGCTAGTTAAGATTCTTAACATTTTCTTTTTTGATTGCTAGCAACTTCATAATTTGTCACACCTAGACTGTTGTTTGCATCACCGGAAAGAAATATAGGTAATATACGAAAAGGAGAAATATAATTAATTGCGATCAATCTATTTAACAAAATAAATTAAAATTTTCAGCAAAGAAGTAAAGTGATAAATAAATAAATTACAACCATAAACCTCCTAATAAAATTTTTGTGTAAACCGAAAAATATTTTTTCTTCAAATACCTCTTACAAAAATGGTGATAACTTTGACCATCAATCCAAACGAAACATTACAGAGGTATTACAATGGCACAAATGTCGCTTTCTTAAATAAATCAGAACTAGAACGAAAACGAATAAATAAAACGATTGAAGTGGTTTTTTGTAAATATTTTAGTGTTCTCACTTTTAAAAACTTTATTGATGTAGGCTGAAAGAGAAGTCATTCCTTTGTAAAAATTTTAGTGATTATGACGGTTCACACTGAACATCCTTGGAAAAAAATGGCTATTTAGATTACTATGAAAATTCTTATTTGGGAGTACTAAAATTGTTTGCAACAAATTCAAATAATTATTTTTTCCCTACTGTATTATATTGGTTACTAATCATATACTGGTTTTTCTAACTGGTTGTACGTCCTATATACTATTTCCTTACCGTATTTTCCACGTGCTTAGCCTACCCTGCCTAATGATTACTTGGTCACAGGTACTTAGGGATACCTATATTTGTAGTTCATGTTAAAGCGAATATAATTTCAAAGTTAGCAATAGAGCTTTCCACATGCTTCTAGAACAAAAAACATAACTTTTTTTTCTAGAATATTGAGTCTTTGCAAATTGATGGTAACATCAGTCCTTAGGTAAGTATGTTTAGCACTGATTTTATAGGAGTTACTTTAACTCTCAGTTTCGGTACCTAATCCAATTATTTATTAAATAATAAAGTGTTGGTGGATTGTTTTTCTTATGTATAGTACAACTTACAATTAGTTAATAATTTGTGCTGATTCATTAAGTTGTTTTGTAAGGGAAAGTTCTTCAATCTTAGCATGGCCTTATTTGGTGCACTTACATTAGGATTTTTACATTTATTATAATTTATATAATATTTGTTTATTTTTTTGCATGTAAATTATGCTTTTTATCTTATTTCCAGTTTACAAAAACACTGTCTACAACAAAGTAGTGCAACATAAAACAAGTGATACATTTCTGCTATTTTGTTTATAAATGATCTTTTTCTGAATTGGAATTACTTCCAAATTAAACCAAATGTTTCAAGAAGTCTGTTACGAAGTAGGGTAAATCGGAGTAAAATGAAATTCCGCTTGGTTGTTTTCTGCGATTTATGGTCCTTGACGTTTTGACATAAATAGCCTTAGAATGGCAAGACCGTCGGGGTGGATTGGAATCGGGCCGAATACAAATTACTTGAAAACACAGCCGACGAATTGGGAGGAGAACGAGATCCGGACGCAGAAGAACGTGCTTAATGTATAACCTTACACGTTAGTGTCGAAGGGGATAGGATCATTTATTCAGCCGGTCTTGATTTCCTTGAGATTTGGGTCGTGCTTATTTCATTCCAACAGGCCGATCGACTCTCGAGCCAGACGACTTCCTTTTATCATTCAACTTTTCATGGGTCTGCCTTCTTTCTGTCTTAAGAGGGCAAAAAACCCTTTACAATCAAAAATCTTTCTGTCACCAAAACAGCCGAAGAAATTCAAAGCATTATTTCCACATTGCTATTGTCGTAGCATGTCATTGTCTTTAGATTTAATGCTGCGAATTAATTGGCAAACCTCTAAACTGTATATAATTGTATTAATCGATTTATTATAGTTTGGCTTAAGATCAATATATAAACAGTTTTTGTTGTTTTTATGTTAAAATATTGCTTAGCTGGGTGAATAAGGGTTACATCTCCAACTTATTACTTAATCGTTTGATTTAAGTTATCATCAGTAAGGTAAGGTTGTTCTTTTATATTTGTTTTTTTTTTTTTTTTTTTTGCATATATTATATATACTAATCGATATATCAGCTATATTCTTACTCCTACAGGTCTTTATTTCTGAGGAATAAAACATTAGAAGTTCTTCGTGGTTTTTTTTTTTTTTTTTTGTTGCTTTTTTACGAGGGTTCGCAACAGCAGAGGTTATATAAACCCTCAGGGTGCCGGTGTTTTTGAAAAAAAGCCCATTTATAAGTATGTCGGGTTCGAATGCAGGGCCGCTGGATTCGAACCCGGACCTTGACCAGTGATGAGCGCCGTGTCAAAGACGAAACCTCGTAGCCACCGACACCCCTTCTTCGTTGTTTAAGATCATCTATGGGAGTCTAATAATATAACATATTGCATGATAATAACAGATGTTACATGCAAATATATACAGAATTACATATTTATGAACAGTGGTGAATAATTGAATCAATTAACAATCTAATAAAATACGTAATAAAAGTAAAAGCAATTAGTACTACAGGACAACGTATATAAAGGAAAAATAGTAAAAACAAATAATACAATTTAATAATTAATAGTGCGTTAAGGCTAATTAATAGAAGTCAGCGATAATGAGCAAAGGTTGCCAATAAGGATAGATGTATCTCAGTTCAGGTATCACTCAGCCGTAAAATATAAAAGCATGGAATGAGTTCTTTATGTACCGTGTCATACTCTTCCGTACGTTCATAGAAAGCACGTCCGTTTTAGACAAGATCAACAAGCTCACAAAATACCACTGATTTTGGTTTTAATGGAATTTACTCATTGCAAAAATTGACCAACCCAGTTCAATCTGTTATTAATGTGCCCTAACAAATCATACTGCACAGACCTTCCCTATCAAACTAGTTTTTTCTTACAAATCATCAGTAACTTTATCAAAACTATTATCCTCCGCTCAGATATCATAACCAGTAAAAGCCGGCGTATCACAAAGGAACATTCTTGGTCCCACCATAGTATCTAGGTCTACTATACGGATAATATCACAATATTCTCTTTTAACACAAATACCATCTAACATCTAAAACTTGACCGGTGATACCCAGTGTACGTTTTCATTGAACTATCAGTTTTGCCATCTAGTTTACATCAACAATCCACTTAAGACACATACGTAGCTGATTAACTAGACAGTAAATTGATATCGATTATCTACACAAGGCTTAAGAGACTATAACTTAGCAGAAGACTTGGATTACTATGTAGACTTGAGTAACCATCTAGGTCCTACTATCTCTATGCAAGATCACGTTGGAAATACGGAGTTGAGCTGAGGGTTTCAAACAAACAACATTACCAATCGTGGTCATTCCTTCCAATCAAGTACTCGAACTTTGTCATTGATTCTTGCTACACCTAACGAAACTAAGATTTACGTAGACTCATTCTTTCCCTTGATTTCGGCTTCCGTCCCCATCATTCCAGGATTCAGCATGGTTTCAGATTTACTGACACCATTTCCTTCTCTGTAGATATCCCAGAGTGCTCGGGTGCATTCCTGGCTGCATCCCAGGCTTTTAATAATCTTGCACACAGATATCTTGTATAAATTAAAACTACATACTAAAGACTCCATCTACCGCGGGATACACTTTAATATAATCAAAATGTATGCTCTTAAACAGCAAGGTAGAGCATCGTATTAATTGTCTGAAAGTCATGGATTTAAATCCTGCCTGTGACACATACTTTTCATTTCGATAAATCATGTATCGTAAATTAAATACAACAAATCAATACTGTCGGGTTTTTTTTCGCGAACGTTCTTTTTCACTGAATTCAAATTAAAAGTTCGGACGAGTGGGCCGAGTAAGAACAAAGGCGGCACATGTCACCTTTGTCTTCCACCTCAGCTTGGAATTCACCTTATTTGCTTAAGAAGCTTTTTATGTTTGAATAATAGATTCTTTCTCGTATAATTTGACCAGGCGCGTTTCGACCAGTCCTGCCGCAAGAACCCCGGGCTAATACTGCTAACCTTTTATGTTCCGTGGTGACTGATCCTCCCACTGGCCATCTTCTAAGAAATTTCTATTCCCTTCTTTTTTCTTGGTGAGTTTCAATTTGGTAAAATTACGTTCAATAAGAACTTATTTGAAATTTGGTTATTTTATCCTCTATTTTTAGCTCGCTTTTCGAGTTCACCGTTTTGCTTAGAAAACAATGTACTTATTTATTTCAACAAGGTCGACAAAAATTAACCATTTACTATTCTCGCTTAGATAGCATGTAGCTACAAATAGCATTCACTATGTGAGACAGATACTACAACAATTCCAGTTCTTTTCAAAACCAGATTTTTTAAATTGAATTGTTGCACCATTAGCATGACTATTAAATCACTCCCAAAATTAGGTCTTAGTTATTGCCCATGTCAACTCCCTAACATTAACATTACATTAGTATGTCAACGTCAAGTTTATAAAACAGTTAAAGGTTAAAGCTAGAAACTTTTTTTACATACCTAACCAAAGTTAATCTGGATAGTTTGCATAAACGATTTGATGAAGTACTCCCAAGTAACCAAACCACTTAACGCTGACTGTGCTAATTGTGTTGACTGTGTAGTTGATTTGTTTTGACATTTCCAATCTTATATAATCACCTCAATATTATCTGTTAGAACTGTTAACATTGGGCATTGGTTTACATACCATGTCGGTGCCTACGGTGGAAGTACAAATAATCCAAAAAGAAGAAACAAGGCTGAGAAAGAAAGGGAAAATGTCAAAATAGAATATACTTCAATTTCATCAAGGTAGTTATAGTTTTAAACTGAAGATTATCTAGCAACTTTTTTATTTATGCTTGGCATTTAATGAATTGTCAGGTGAAAATTGGCATCGCTTTTTAAATACGAATTTCAAATTATATAAAACTAAATCAACCTGGCTGCGTCTCATGTCGTTGACCTCATCAGCATAACCAAAAACGATTATCACCGGTCCGTCTATTCTCGCTTGGCCGACCAGACGGGCATTTCCTTTGGCAGGTAGTTGGACAATACCCGAGTTCTGATCCGGGATAAACGTTTTGCCACACCAATTCCAGATAGTGACCGTTAAACCGGAGATACCTTCAGACTGGAAAGGTGGTATTTTAATTTCAAGCCGGTGAACCATGGAAATGGAATCATTGCCAAAAATAAAGCTGAAACAACGCCCCGGAAAACATGATGTGGGCGGCCGTTTGAACCGATTTGCCTTGATTCTTAAACTTTTCATTTTAATTTATAAAAATTGTAAACAACTTTACCCTCTTTCATGTTGCTTCTTTCTTTATACAAAACATTAAATTTAAGTAAATTAAGCACGAGTTCGAATCCAGATAGAAACTGGAATTTTGATGATAATATTTGGGAAAAAGTAGTGAAAAGTGGTTAGATGTTAAGCCATAAACTTACTACTTTCGCAAAACTGCATTTGTTCATTTTGTAAAGATCGAAACATATGAGTATTTCCTGGATCGATTTGTGATTATTTATTAAAGATCTTCTAACGAATAGTTAACTAGATTGGTTAAAAGTTTGTGCGAATTTCTTATTGTCCTTACCATACACTCAACTTATATATGGGAACGTTAAATACACATGTTTTTCTGTTATGATTATTGTTAAATAATTGTATGTTAAACGGGATTGGACACATTATTCCTGATACTAATTGTTTATTGTACTATTGTTGTTTTTATATAATAAATAACAGATTAATTTAGGTAAATAAAAATTCTATTAGTTAATTTTCATATTTATATGGTATAATTAATACATTTGTATTTCACCGGTATAAATAAAATAATTCTTCATCCGTCATTTGGAGAAAAATCATTAAAGATTAATTCATTCGGGATAGTTAGTAGGTTTTCACCATTTTTGCAATGCAACATTTGAGAGTTCGCCTTGTTTGGTTGTACACCGATCCATGGGAATTTTTCAAAGGTTTAGAACATTGTTGCTGTTGTAATCCATAAATAAATCAAAACCCGAAATACAAATTAAATGGATTGAATTTTTATTTTATTTCAGCATTATTTTTCTCACTTATGATGACAAAAACTCCAGGTTTTGAGAAGTGTTCAAAGAAGAAAAATACAACTTTTCATCGGTCGTAATGTTGTGTATATTTGATAAATTCCATCGAATTTTGATTTTTAATTTGAACAACGGTCAACGAATAAAACATTGCTCATTGATCCTGCCCAAAAAAGCCTTATTTTTTGCCATGACATTTGTATATTGAACTATAAAAATTGTTTTGCCCTACTGTAGTAATAGAAGAGCTTTTCATTTTTCTAACTTTTCGTGTATATATTACTTCACTAATTACGATCCTTTGTGTTATTCTCTTACCCTAGTTTAACAAAAATTTGTAAAATTTTACGTTTCCTATGGTCAACGGCAAGAACACTCTGACACAATATTTTTCGATCTAGTATTATCAAAAAGATTGAGTGGAAATCAATGTTCTCACACCCGTAGCCTTTTTCTTGTTAATTACATATTAACATACAATTTAGTTGAAATGATTATAAATAAAAAATTGTAATATGATTATATTGAATTTTTTTATTCATTAAATTCAAAGTTATTTATGATCGTAATGCTTCATTCGCTTGTAATAGAGCCAGAGCGATGAACTTCACTACTTAATATACTTAGATCACACAAATCACCAACGACTCTAATCGCATTGATCTACTTTTAAATAGTTTTTATTAATTTTTTAATAGAAATTTTGGTTATGAGCATTAAAAAAGGTAAATTCTGAAGATTTACTTACTAAAATAGATTTTTCAGCACAATTGCAATTGTAATTAGTGATAATCAATTGACCTCTTCGGTGGTCATTTCACAGTAAGCTGAAATATATAATTTTCGTTAAATAAAATTAAGCTTTATAAAAAAAAATTGTAAAATATTAATATACATAGCTAATAATTTTTTAAAACGATATAAGGGACTTGCTGATGATGAGAATTAAATCAATCAGTAATTTAATTATTAAATAATTCGTTTAAAAAGTCATTACATTAATAAGAAAATGGTTAACAATATAGTTAAACTTCTATTTAAAGGTTGTTACTGAGGGTGGCAATGCGAAGTTTCTCACATTTAAAGTTGAATTTATAGTGAGTTAATAAATTTGGCAGTTTCTGTCAGGTCGCCTACAATAAATGAAAGTGGGGCTCATTAAACCGCCAGTAAAATTCTTTTTATACATCTTCCATTCTAAACAGACCACGGTTGGGTTTATTTAGTCGAAGGGGTGGCCTATAAAACGCAGAAAAGGGATTTACCGCATCCGGACATTGGGTTTTACTATTGCGCCTGCCTATTGTCTGATGGGTTTTGTAAAGGACTTTGAATGTCCCCCGTCGACATCAATGATTTTCCCGCCTTATATTATATAGGCTAAGGGCTATTCGACACCTTTTCAATTCCTTTCACTGGCGACGGACAGGATTAGTATTTATAATGCGGACAGAAATGTAGCCGCGTGTTGACCGAAATTGAAAAAACCCACCGACAAAACGTGAGAGGGAGCTAGACAGAAAGAGAGGGAAGGAGAGAAAATAACGGCGAATCAAGCCGATGGGAACACATCCCCCGTCATGAATATATTAAAGGTGGCAAAGCGTCTGCCAAATTCCGGCAAATTGAGACAACATTTATTGTGTTGGTTCCTCTACCTGCTCGACCACTAACTGCCGCCGTGGCATTTAAAAGAAAGGGAATGTAAATTAGGGCTGACGTGTCGGTAAAACTACTGCTTAGGGACGTGATTTGTAGGCATAACGGAAGCCGTTTACTAAGGGATGGGTGGCCGACTTGTACCTCCATCATTAGACTTCTCGGTTCTGTGGAATGCAACTAAGCGAGTCGACAGCCTTTTCAACATACTAAAAAATTATCTGTTGAAAATCTACAGCAATTGTATTTTTTTTTTAAGAGATAAGGAATTGTAAGGCCGAAAGAAATGATGAAATTTTGATCGATACTACATAAGACTTTTTAAGGCAAAGCATATTCATCCACTAACCTGATAAAATCGTATCTGCATTAATTAAACTGGCACTTCTAATTTGATTTTAAAAATATATTTTCTGGGTATTAAAAAGCAATTTATAAAATCTTGTTAAATAATTACATTGCAACAATTCTAATTTGAATATTGAATCGGTAAAAAATACGTTATTATTAACACCTTCAGAATTGTGATTAAAAGTAATAAATCAAAAAATATAAAACAGTGATTTTCCAAGTTTAAATAAATACAACTCTATCTAAAATAAGAAATGTGTGAAGGGAACATATTTATTAACTTTTCTTAAACTATATACATCCCTACCGTATATAAAACCGTAAGATGTTCTATAACATTTCTAAATGTCTCCTTTTAATCTCTGGTTTTACACCTCTTCCCTTTATAATTTATACATATCGCTATAATGATTATTCACTGGCCTTGTTGTACAGAATATTCCATGAAAAAAAGGAGGTTATTTTACATGTCAAAAAGTTGTCAAAATTCTGATTTTCAATTGTATTTGATATATTTTACTTTTTGTTTTACTTCAACAAGTAAAAGTAAGTGTTCAGTTTGACAACCTATTTTTTTCATAAAGCCCCCGTATTTCATAAAATATTAATCTTGCTGTAAATTTGATTTCAATTGAATCAGCAAGGCAATCAAGCAAACAAAAATCTTATAAGATTAATTTGTTTTTAAATTGTAACCCTCAGCAATCAAAGTAAAAAATCAGTTAGAACATAAACATAATGAGAGATCTGGTGTTTTCAGAAAAGTTTCCTCTTCTAATGGGCTTTAATTTTTTTAAAGGTCAGATCTTGCCAGTGTAAAATTAAGTTAATTGCTAAAAGTTTGATTTGTGTGCGAAAAATGGATTGTAAAAATAATCATTAATATTTAGAAACATCTATTAAAAATAATGACAATTATGTAAAATAAAACAAGATGACTCTTTAGTTCAAATTTTAATATTAAGAAACAAGCTTGTAAAACTTAAATATTCAAAATTTCCATGTTCTTAAACAATATAAGCCTGACATTGTTTCATATTTTTACATTTATAAGTCCTTGTAGATTGTTTAATGTATAGAAAAGAGAGTTGAATATTTAACATATTTTAGCTGAATGGAATGGATTTTATAGGTTTTGATTTTTTCGTTGATTCTGAAATTTAAATTCCTAATGGCCATATCAGTCTCAGGAGGGTAAGTTTGTCAGTAAACTACATAGTAAGGTAAATTAATGAATAATTTTTTAGTCGTTTTTGAGATTTCCGTAAGTACTATTCAATGTATGGTTCTCGGTACACAATAATACTAAAATAGACGGTATGACAAGGGGGTTTTGAAAGGTTTAAGTTGGTTGATATAAATTTAGTTTCATTCACATTTATCTACCATTTGCAAGGATCAGGACTAGATGACAAAATGGCTGCGTTTTTGATCATTTATAATAATTAGTTATAAATAACTTATAATATTACCAGGGAGGGCTGTGTTTTATGCATAAATGTATAGAATGTAGAGAATGTTCATATTGTTAATAGGATGCTGATTATCCAGGGGGATACCAACATTAAAATCAAAATTTCGATCGGTCAATTTAAAAAATCTAATTATTGAGCTCTAAGTAGTTTTTATTGCACATTGAACCATAAATAAATTACAGTCATTATACTTTCTAATTATTATGTTATTAATGAAAATTTGTTATTCCACACAAAAGTCAGAGGTTGAACATTCTGTTTAAAAAAATTCTGATCGTATTTTCCAACGATTTGAAGAATTCCATCACAAAGCTGTAAAAATTGATCACACAAATGTACCATTATGTTATATTTTAAGTGGACTTTACTCAATTATAAATAATAAAAATCTTTTCTCACTGGAATTGAACTATTTTTTAAGCTGAGGAATAATGTCTAATATTCTTCAGATTATCTACATATCGTTTTCCTATTGGAGAAGTTTTCACATCAGACAATAAAATTCAACCAAAAAATAAAACTTGTGCTGAACGAATTTCTGTTAAGATTTAAAAAAATTTAAAAGAGGATATAGTTAAATTGTACAAAGTAAACTATTATTTATTGATCCGTCTGTACATGTTGATACAATGGCATTAAGCCGAATAATTAACTCAGAATGTAATTTTTTTTTTATTATTGTCTTTGGAAATAAATTAAAATGTTAGAAAGTTTTGTTATTATTCAATTCATTTTGTCTATACTATGACTTCATATTTCAAAGAAACCGTAAATGTATTAAAAATGAAATGCTTCTCGTTTCGCCTTCCAATGATACGGATTCTATGGGGAGATTTTAATTTTAATTTGGACTCGACTTTAGTCATTTAGCTAAAATAATAACACAGATATACGCTCAACATGTGTTTGGCTCTAGTTTATTTCAGACGGCGAGAAAGGCAAAATTATGACTATCGGTTGTCGCGACGTATTGGATGTTGGTAGATCAAAGGGACCGAAAACTGTTTAGCTCGTAAATCCTAAAGATAACATCAATGAATGAAACCAGTTATTTTCTTGTTCACGTAAAATGTGACACAGGTATTCTTCTACTCATTGACTCTCACCTTTTGATTTAAATGACAAAAAATTTAAAGGGCACTTGTTAGGTTTTGAGAGGTATTCAAACGAAACGAATTGATTCATGATTATTGTACGTGTTCTTTGGGTGATTTTACGCAACAATGTAAACACTTTCGTTTGTCCACGAATACTTTTATAAGCGTGTCGAAATTGAAGAATGGTTAAAATGATATGTTTCTTCCTTATTAAAGATGACAGACCGGCTGAGCCTTAAATCTCTGGACTACTGATCCGTAAAGTTATCCGACCGTAATTATTATTTAAATTGGTAGTCAGGAACGGGCTTTGATCGAAATCAGGCCGGTGACCCTCGGTACGACACTGGTGACGTCAAGCATTCCGATACGGAAACCGAGGTGTGTGTGCGTACAAGTCTGGAAATATGAATCATGGTAACGAACACAATGGATAACTAAATCTGGCGCCTTTTACACACCTACATCTTGTCGCCACCCCGTTAACGCACAGGGCGTCTTCGTAACATGGAATGTACTCGCTTCGAACCTTTTTTTTCTCCAATGTTACACTAAACTATTTTAAAATAAAAATCGTTAAAAATGGATGAAGCGATTCAGTGCCTATATTTTTTCTTCTTGAATTAATATTATTTATACATGAATTATTCATTATTTTTGCATCCAAGCGACACCAATCTCTTATTCGTGGAATAAAATTTTATTTAAAAAAATGAACGAAGAAGCGATTTAATTTCACGTGATTAAACCTTTGAATATAAATTACTGATAAATTCAATGTTTTTTTTTCTTTTACGAGGGTTCGCAACAGCAGAGGTCATATAAGCCCTCAGGGTGCCGGCGTTTTTGAAAATAAAGCCCATTTGTAAGTAAATCGGGTTCGAATTACTTACGGGCCGCCGGATTCGAACCCGGGATCTTTACTTCACAGTGATAAGCGCCGGGTCAACACCTAAGCCGTTGCTCCCACCAACGGCCCTAATTCAATGTACTTATATTCTTACATTGTTCAAGCTTTTCTTTGACGAAAAGAACAAATTATAGTTGATTGAGTTCGGAGAATTGAATGATATTAATGGACCACGAAACATAGTGAATTATAGTTGATCTTTATTTTTTTCTTTGGCTGTAAAACAATTTTTATATAGTAGATAAAAAATTGTAGTCCCTGATTTTTCAAATTAAATTATCTGAATTCCTTCTTTTTTTATATTTAATAGTTTAATATTATAATTTATTTGTGGTTTTTATTAGAAGAGACATTTGCACTCATTAACTTTTTTCGGTTATCTTTCTGCACGTTTATCAGACACATTGCCATTTTAAGCTTACAATTACTCATTTTTTGTTTCACAAATCGTAGAAAGACAATGATATGATGTATGTTTTTGTATTCTTAATTTTTTCATTTTTTAAAAACTAGTGAGATTAAAGTAGTAGTACGTTCATTTATTTAAAAAAAAGATAAAGTCTATGAAATTCAGTTTGGCGCCACTATGCGTTAATCCTTCGAGTATTACTTCACAACTTTACTTACGATCTTACTTGCAGCTGAAACGTTAGGTTTGTTATGACCGGACAACCAACAACGTAGGAAGTGTCAGGCATCAAAGGACTTAGTTCAGCCGCACCCCTTATGCTTTGTTCATTAAATCACGATATGGTCGACTAGTTGCACCAAAGCTGTTGTAGAATCGCCCTTTTGAAAACCAAACTGTTTATTCATTAAAATACTGTTAGTGTGCAAGTGCAAATGTATATTAGTTAATATCACTTTGGGGGATCCCGAGAGCCGAGCGGTCAGCGTGATGAACTCTTCTCGTACCCGTATTACATACCAAAATACTCTGCGGTTTTGATTTTGAAAGTAATGTGCGTTATATAGACTAGAGCTTTTTAACATAATTTTTAATATTTAATGTTAACTGTTGTTTGATCTGGTGACTATGTTTTTTAACAATTTAATACCTGCTTTCAATTTCAAGGTTGGTCAAGGCTATTACTGTTCCACTCTTTACAAAACTCGAATTCTACGAAACAAAAATAGCGAATAATGAATATGTAGTGTTACATTTAGTTATAAGCCTTTATAAGTCTTTATTATGAGTGTAGGGTATTAGAGTTTTCTCTCTTTTAATTAGGAAGAATGATAACTATCGTGTCATTATAATTTAACTATTCGAAATAAACGACGTTTTACGATCAATTTCGGATAAAGTGAACATAGCTTTTTTCCAAGGATTTAATGTTTTACGACAAAACGAGACATTATACGCGTTCGGCCCGGTCGTTCAATTTTACGAGCGATAAAATTCTAGGCGTTTTGTAAATGATTTTACGTTTCCGGTCTTGAATAATTGTAGCGTCCTTACGTCTCTTCACAAAACCGAAAAACTCCGTTGCGGGTTGTCGAAACGACGATTTCGTCGATCCCATTGTCACATGAATGGTACCTGGATTAATGATGAGAAATCATTTATGCGTCGGAGTGATAATTTGGTTTTAAAAAAACGACGGATCCTACTCCTTAAACAATGGAAGGGCCGATCGGTATCTTTTCAAATCGTGACCTACCCAGGGCATAGCACTGACAAGTTCAAATGGGATTTTTTCCCCTTCTTACGTAGGCATTAGGCGTGGATCATTTTATACGAAAGAATTAAATTTTATAACATGTGAATCAGTTAAGTTCAATTTTATTTATTTTTTATTTTTATTTTTTTGTGTACATTTATAGAGCTTTTCTAACGGTATTAACGCAAACCATGCTTATCCTTAAGTAAGTCCAAATCGAGAAGTTCTATGATGCAAATGACCTATTTGGGGACTAATAGCATATTCGATACTTTCATGGTCTGTAGTCTGTTGACCGGAGTGCAAGTGTGCTTTCGTAAACACTTTTTTAGCCCAGACTTTGGCTTGCTTACAACCTGTTTGGTGTTTACAATAGAAATGTACAACAACAAAAAATATTAACGGAAGAAACTAGCTACTTTTAGAAAGGAAAGAAAAGGTGTTCAAAACCGTATCAAAAAATTATTATAAATAAAACATTTAAAAATAATCATTTAATTGTACGTAAGACGTCAACAATCTTATCGTATTATTGTAGCACACATAGCAGGTGAAAATTGAAAAAGGTCCTTTACCTATTTATTTGTCACAACTTTATTTGATACGACATAACAGTTGCATGAAAACCCTATCTTAGTTTATTTATACTACAATTGTTTGTGATGAACTGGAATGTACTATTTTAAAAATTACTACGAAAGTCGCGTGGTACACTTTTAAATGACATCTAAAATATTATGACGCACAGCGCGTCTAGTCTAATATGGAATAATGAATAGCATAAACGAATTAATAGCTTGGAAATGTATCTGTGAAGTCTGGCCAAGATGAAAATAAAACGTTTAGGGTACCTTCCAAATTATTTATAAAATGTCCACAAAAATAAACCGTCTGGATTCACCCGGCTAGATTCGATTGAGCTGGAATGAAGAATGGCTCGGTGGGTGTTCTCATTCAAGAGCTGCGTCAACTTAGTTTATGGATACGTGATGGATCAACGGTGCTGTATATGCATAACTTTGTTGGACCAGTGGGTGGATTTGAATGTCGGCATATTGTCTTCTTTGTGCGACGGGTTAAACAAAACATTTTTTTTATTTTTGTTGGCATTTTCAGAGGGCCGATCATCGACTTGGGCCGATTTCCCCCTAGCGGCTGCCTACGGTGTAATCGTTTATGAATACTAAAAGCTACTTGGGCTTTTCACCTTCTCCGTCTACACAATCGTAAAACCTACTGTATATAAATTGTCCGATAATTCAATACGGATGCGCTGTATCACTAACCCTTTGGGCCACTTCGCTTGAAAAAATGGATGATAAACTTGCTCAAACGGTAATTTATGTTGATAGTAAAAAAAATCGGGATACTCAAGGTTGAAATTTGTCGATTGTCATAAACAGGAAAATGTTAGGAAATACAAACATCCAAAATGTGGTGTGTGATCATGAATAAATGATTAACAGGGAAATAAATTATCAAAGACGCTCAAAGAAACGTAAAAGTCAAAATTATAGAATAAGAACGAACCATTCTGTAAAAAATAAGATAAATAAAAATGCGTTACGACTCCAAGTTGATGTGGCAATATTAGTTAAACTATTGTTATGGGTATGGAATTTGATTTATACAATTGCAATTACAACCAAACCATTATTCTTTGAAAAAGGCTGTAGACGCACATCGCAACATACGGCGAACCAGAATAGAAATGTCTACTGTCACGAAATGGCCTTTATCGACCTTAATAACCATAAACCCTAGTCTCAAATACATAAGGGAGGTGTCATTTTGAAGTACATATAATCAGCTCGCTGATAGGACTTCAAGTTCGAATCTTACGCGCTGAATTTGACCGTGAGGGGGCGTAATAACTTCTTTCCTTTCCATATAACTGACGACTGAGAGGTGGTAGCGAGGTGATTCGAAAGTTTCCTGCCTCTTAAAGCCCAGACGAAAATATAAATTATGCATATCGTTGGAAAGAGCATTTATCCTCTTATTTAATTAAGAGACCTTATTTAATAGAAGGTGTCTGTGGAACTAATGACGCTATTAAAAAAAAATCAAAAAGTACGTTTTTAACATTTTTTAGACTACTTTCAATTTCAAATACGAACACATACACATCATAACATATCATTTTAAAGGATTTTTTACGCTGAAAACAATCGGATTTTAAATTGGTCCAAATATGGCAAAGGTATGGCAATAAGAAACCAACAGCGTTTCGATTGTTGCTGGAGTGGAGCTGAATCTTTTACCGTACGTACGAGAAAATCCGAATTCTCTCACCGAAATTGTGGGAAGGTTTTAGGTTATTCACAGAAAAAAATTAGAGATGTATCGCTTTCATCTTATCCAGGGGTTTCGGGACTCTGATTACAACAGGCGTCTAACGTCCCCTGCCCAAAGATGCGATTTGGGAGGCTGAAGAAAATGTTCTTCGATACTACCTATGGACTGATGAACCCAAGTTCAGCTCTAATAGCTGAGGAGAATCCGAAATTTCGTATTATTGTCATCATCAGTTGGTTCACAGTATCAAAGTTTGGTGTGTCCTTTTTCGAAAATAAATTAATTGGCCTTATTTATACAAAAATTATTTAAATGGTGCTCAGTTTCTCAATTTTTAGGGATGTTTTATTAAAACTATTAGATGACATTCCTCTGCAACAAGTATAAAGAATGATTTTCTAGCTTAATTGTTGCCCCGCACACAATTCTTGGCAGATGAGACGTTATTTGTATCGTCAGTTCGGGATAGTGTAGGATAGCCTCCTCGCCCACATTTTTTTCCCTGGTTTTCACCATCAGCACCAAGACCACCCCACCGATCGAACATGTAATATACAAACTAAATGGCTCAAACATTTTGCCATAACTTTGTCATTTTTTGACCATTGCACTATTGTTTTCTGCGCAAAAATCCTTTAAAATGGTGTGTTAGGATCACATCTGAAATTTTATACGTTAACTGACCAAAAAAGGTAAAAATTTAAAACTGGACTAAAAATATTAAACGCATATTTTTTTTATAGCGTCATTGGTTCAAGAGAAATTCAGCCGAGCCATCGAAAAATGACACCTTATCCCAATGTGTCGACAGAAGATGTTAAGGTATCTTTGTTCAGTCGCTTCTGCCATATTTAGTGAACTTGAAAAACAAAAACACCAAGTATTCGACCAGACCTTGAGACTTCGATCGTTCAGTTACGATCGCGACATAACTGATTTTTTATTGGCTTCATGAAGGATGAATTCGACCTCAGCTTCATGTACAAAGTACAACTTTTATGTGCAATATTACTGTGCCTTTTATATTCACTAGACACATCAATGTTCATATTATGCCTTATACGACTTATTTCACATATCACAAGCCAATGTTAAACAAAATCCTCGTCGAATATTATTCAAAATAAATATCAAAAACTATAATTCTTTGGTTTTTTTTAAATTAATTTTTTATCTATTTTGTATACATATGTTTAACTAATGGATGATTTCTTTCTGCTTGTTTTGGTATTTTTATTTCTCTGTTTACTTTATTTTCACAATCTAGGTAATAAATGTTTAATTCATAAAAGCAATGCAATCGCCAAGATAAGCATCAAGATTTTTTATTATTTATTGTCAGTGCATTTCTGCTTATGCTGAAGGTAGGAGCTAGAATCATACTCTAACATTTATACAATCAACATGGGCATGAAAGGAAATTTAAAAAAAAAATATTGAAATTCAAACCAAAACGTTTCAATAATTTATTTTATGGCTTTGGTTGACTTTATGATATTAAACCTGAACAAAACACTGCTGACACTAGAACTAAATATATTTAATGTTTGGAAAGCCGTAATAAAGTTAAGTTGTAAACTTTTTGAACACTTTTAAAAACAAAGGAGCAAGAAAAATCATTGGTTTTCTAAAAATTAAAATGAAAAAATGCAACTTTCTAAAGGATTAAAAAATGGACATATAAAGAATATTTTCTCTTGTAAAAATTAGTTTGACGTAGTAGCTAAGAAATTGAAAATGAGATTCTGTTCCAAATATACACATCATGTACCCTACGATTTCTGATCATACCCTTGATATATAAAATGAAATCAAATGCCTGGCAGATAAAGTTAGTTAATTATTAACTTATTATCTACAGAATATATTTCATGTTTGATGGTAAATAATTAATTGTCGTTGATAGGATAACAGAAAAAGCAATGATTTTTAGCTTTTGAACAGTGAAATATTATGTGTAACCAGACTTCTCTTTTATGAATCGTCGAATAATTAATTGAAAAGCTGATTTTTCAGTTCACACGGATAAATTAATTTAGATCGATAGTATTATGTAGTACAATATCGTTCGAACATCAATCAAGTAACCATGGTACACAGCAAGAATACAGGAAATCCATCAGTCCTGATGATATTCTATGTTTCTCCGCAATAAATTATTTTTTAAGACTTCTAACTTCAACTTAATAAGTTCAAACGGTTATTCTTACAGGTACATTGAATTTTGTTGATAGTACAATGTTTGATAATATCTAATTAGTTAATTAATAGATGCTTTGTCCAAAGGTCTTTACAATTTGAAAATCGTTGGATAAAAGAACTCTCGAAATGTTTGCAAAAACGGTAGAGTCAATAGGCTTGTCACTTTTGACGCTGCTTACGCCAGTGTTAAGTCATTTCCCTAGTTACAAGCTTCTTTCTTAAGTTCTCCATTATGGAGTAGGTCGATGTAAGTGTTAGCGTGTTAGTCGCTTGGCAGTCTATTTATGTATTATTATTTTGGCCTATGCCCATATTTTCCACTATCCATGGCACGGCATTTGAAATTGCCAATAGCTCGATATGGTGGTTTAGAGCAGTGCTTAAACCTAAACTACTATTCCAAGCTTTTTCTTCATCTAAACAAAAACAGTCATTTCAAGCACTTGACTATTTGGCAGAAGTTTATCTTTCTTATATAATTATAATTCAACGTTTTGTAGGATTTAATGAATGTGTAGTCACCGTTTTGGTTCTTTTCCGATTATATTGGTCTGCCATGTCGGTATCCTTGCTAGACGATCCAAAGAAAAATGCGCATACTTGTAAACCTAGAAATATACAAATACGATATAATACTAGTATCAACAACAAATCAAACACATAATTTCAAATACTGTTCTAATTAATTGCATAAACCAACCAGTGAAGATGGCAGAAAGATGGACAGACCCAAAATGCAGGTTCAACATTTCGTCACCCTTGTGAGGAAGTCACATAGTTAATGAATGAACGAATACGAACTATCAGTAGTAGTAATAAAATGAAGATAGGATATTTCAACAAGAATTATTGCTTATGAAAGTTTAACACACTGGGAAGTTATGGTACCCATTAAGCTATTCTAAAGCATTTATAGCGTGCTTAAGCCAAATTGAAATTGATATCTGAAATAAAAGGAACCTCTTTTAAAATTGATTTTTATATGGAAAACTTTTTTTAAAATTACACTCGGGATGAATTATACTGACAGGTGTAGACAGTACAAATACCTATGAATCCGGCAGGTTTGTCGAAGGGGTAAAAATTGATTTATTATATAAAAAAACAATGATTTTATTAACAGGCTAACGTGTCTGATATTAACCAACCAGGCGGATAAATCGAATCTGAAAATCTGGTTAATAACACCTTTCATGAATTTATGCCTTTTGAGGAATAATTTAAAACGTGATGAGTCCAAAAGAAAAATTGTCCAAAGGTCCCTCGCTCATGTTTAGATTATGTAAATATGGGGACCCAGTTAAGAATTGGCTTCTTGTGAATGGCCCGGGTACAAAACTGGAGTATTAACGAGTTGTATAATATACTTGTTTTTAATTATAGTCGGCGGTCTTTTTCTTCTGTTGGATAGCACACGGCCTCTTCTCCTCCCACTATGGTACTTGAGCATAAATTATCCGACAAACGAGAGGCATCTTACCTCTCACCTTCTTAATTACCGATCCCATCATAACATTTGTTCGCCCTGTGTGGCCATATCCCTTTTTGCCCCTTTCTTTTTCTTGTCTTAAATAATAATGTACATAAAATATTCAAACAGTTAGGGACGAACAACTAATTAATGTTAGAAAGCCAGATTATGGTTATCATATTCAACAAGGGTTTTAGCCAAAACACTAGCTTGTAAGGATATGATTTGGACAGCTAGATTAAGTTTTTGTAAAAATGATCTATACTCACGAAATAAATTCTAATGCAGATTTTGAATAAGCATTGAAAAAAGACAACTAGGAATTAATCAAGATCTATTCTATCCTGTTCCCAATTCAGCTCAACACGGTTTATAACTTTTGAAAGTTTTTGAATCAATCAACGGGAAGGATGGCCGATGCGATTGGACATTCATCCCAGAAGATTATTTAGAAACAGTTTGCTCAGGACCAGAATCTTAAACTGAAAAATTATATGCGGGTGAGGAAGAAATAGTAATAAATGACAAAAATTTATTACGGCAAAAATAAGAATGTTATAATAAGTAGAATTAAATATTACGTAGATACTACTACGTAGATCTACTAATCGACTTACGTCTTAGGCTAAAAGATTAATCGAAAAGGCGAGATTGATGGTAAAACTGTGCACTTGTTACAAAACTTGGTCTGAATAAAAAATATATTTAGATGAAATGACGTACCATTTACCATACCATGATTTCCGTTTCATTTATCGCCGAGAATCAAGTAGATTATACGACCTTTGACAAATGGCAAAAAAGGAGGGAAAATTCAAAGGGGGAAGTTGAGAACGATTGAGTGGAACGAAGTCACGATAGCTCAAGCGGTTGAGTAGGTATAGCCGAAGATCGTGGGTTCGAATCCCGCTCGTGAGATTGACTTTTTTATCTGAACTAAAAACCTTAATTAATTGAAAGATATTATTGTTTCCTCTGAACATACCTGGGATAGGAGAAGCAAGACATGTTCACCTGATTTGGACGAGAAGTATTTTGTTTTAGTACAGGCCCATAGAGACATTATGTGTATATTTTGGATAAAACTCCTAATATCGATTTTTTCAACTTAAATCTGTACCAGACGCAAGAATAAATTTTGGATTTTCTTCGTTTATACTGGATTTAGCAAATTGCTATAGCGAATTCAGCAGCTCTGCGATTGCCAAAGGACTATATTACCGAAAACAAGTTTTTCTACTGGTGGTCATAGTGAGTCAAGCTTCCTGAATTATTATTAATTTACCAAGGAAAGGGCCGAGTTTCAATAAATATATAGATTTTATAACACGATATATTCAGGTGGCAATAGACCTGTCGTCTGATCATAAATAAGGCCGGCTTTGTCGGCATTCTAGTGTGCTTTGCATTTCTTCCGCTTTCTTAAATCCGATCCACGAATTAATAAACTGTTCTGTCCACGTTTTATCTTTTCATTAAATTCTCAATCAAACCAAATACAATTTGAAAACCTCTCTATTTTGATCGTTGTGATCATCCCGGATAGCCAGTCCCGCTACATGTTTGGCAAAACGTGTTTACCGATTCATCTCGATCAGGCCGTGCTAGGACTGCCTGAAAATGCTTCTATCGGTAAGTGATGTAGAGAAAGTCTGTGCGAAGGTGAAGGAGTATGTCTAAGTGTCATAGAGATTTAGAGATCGATGTAAAGCGAGTTCTAGACAAAAATAGAAATATTGTGGGTGAGTGTTTGTCAAGAATTAAAGAGAGAGAAAGTGTGTGTGTGTGTGTGTGTGATGGGAGAAAGTAAGGGCGAAAGAGAAGGAGGGAAAAGTGTATAAAGAGGGTGCAATAAGAGAGAGAAGAGGAAGAGAGACGAGAAAGAAAGAAAAAATTATGTGGGAGGGTGAGTGAGGGAGATAGATGTACGAGCCTCAAAATTTAATTTAACATTAAATTATGTTTACTCCATGTTACTGTCAAACTTCAATTTTACAACTATTGCGAGGAATCGTTGATGTCTGTGTTGGGTGTTTATTTTTCTCTTCTCTTTATCTTGATTTAAATTTTTTAAACTGATTTCAACGGAGTTTCAAACAGCGAAAGCTCGTTCAAAAAACATAACCGGCTCACGCAACGTGGAGAACAAGTAGAAAAAAACCAACGAAAAAGCTTTGAAACAAGAGAGGGCTGTTAATGTCCGAAAGTGGCCTAGTAAAATGGTGAACGGACACCAAGGAAAGGAAGACTTCTGCTCTCTGGCATTTTTGTCCGGCACGTAATTTTACTAGTTTTACTGCATTTTTCGATGTGAGGGCTCGTTTAATCCTCTCACCCACATTCGAATCTTAAATTACCACCGGTCGGCTGGAGTATAGGCGTTTTAAATTTGGAATTTCGACGGCACTCCAGCTCCAAGTCTCCACTGACAAATTATTATTGATGGCAGTAGGATATATTCCGTGTTGGGAGATTATCCCGGCTTCCTAATGTGGAAGGACCCCTCGTAAAGCGTGAACCTTGTCGGCGACTACTTCCAAAGTGTTGAATTATAATTGCATCCATTTAGCTCTACAGAAATTAACTTTAGTAGTTTTTTTCGGAAATGTTGTATACAGTTTAATTATTCAATAAATTCTTTTATATGGAATAATATTACACAATTCATTCTGAAAAAAATAATAAAATATTTATCCTCATTAAGCATTTACTTTTTATCCTACTTATTAATTCAACACCATGTATTTTCCCATCCTGAAATTATGAAAATGAAATAATATATAAATTAAATATTAAAACATCATTTTATCGTTTAATTAAATTAAACATGAAGAAATTCATATTTTAAGTGTTAGGTGGTTCTTAGAGTTACTAGCTCTATAAAGGAAATATGAAATAATCGATTTGCTTAATTAATAATATAATTGATTAGATGCAGAAAACAATAATTCAATAATGTTACAACAAACCGGATTTCATGCCGTTATTTCAATAATAATAAAGAAATTTCAATGCAAAAAATTCATTAATTCTGGTTTACAACTTGCTATTTGGACGCTATCAGACAAACTTCAGTGATTGGTTTGATCTATGCATGGCCGCTAGATTCGGACCTGGGACTTTTACCTTGTAGTGATGAGCGCCGTGTCAACGCCAACGTTACGGCCCCCCAAATATTATTATTTTTATAAAATTAAAAATTGTCTATCATCCGCGTAAAGGGTTAAATTATTTTTGATACAAATATTCAGCTAACTGAAGGTAGTGAGAACATGATAGGTATTCAACAAATAGGAAACAGAAGATAGATCAAAATGATAGGAAATTACCAAAAATTGGTTCATAATCCCGCAGACCCTAAGGAGAAATTAAAAATCAATATAATATAATGAGTGTGGATGGAGTGGATTGTCAATATTCTAGCATCGCCTCTGTCATATTACACAGTCACAGCGATACATTTTCACGATACAACACAAAATTTGCACCTGACAGGAATTAATGTTAATTGATCTAACTGAAAAATCTGAAAAGCTGTTTCTAGATATGAAAATGAAACAGCATAAACTTGAACGAGTAGTTTTCTGCTAAACGGATATCAGTACCCAGACATGTCTATTTATATAGTAGGCAATTTTTTTCCTGCTTTTAGTGGCCACGATTCTCTTTCTCGTATAGAAAGGTAATTTTTCTACTTGTTTCTCCGGCCAAATTATGATCACCCAGTTGATTCTCATTTTTTCTTTATCCGATTACTTTTCTTTATGTATCTCAGGGCCTCAACGAATGCGGCAAACGAATTCACATAGAAGGATAAAACGTGATAGTTTGATTTGGATCCACTGGAGTACTCGATATTCCTCGGATAATTGGGATAAGGTTCTCCCTTCACGCTAATAATTACATTCACATTCCAGACTTCATTCATTCTGTAACAGAGCACTCGATATTCTCCGAGGTAATTGGGGATAAGCCCCTCTATTCACGCTAGTAAATTACATTCCCACACCAAAGCAAATAAAGAAACATATAATAATGATTCAGTTCAAAAGAAATAGATCGTGTCAATTATTTTTAAAACTACAACTTATTATTAGGAGTAATAAAACACGACCCACCTAAGCAAATAAAATTAAAACATTAATTTATAAAAAGTAATCATGATTGTTTATTTCCATGAATTTAAATATTGAAGCCATATTTCCGTTATATTAAAGAAAGAAAATATATTATTAACTATTTTATATTTATTCTTTAGTAATTGTTTTTTCATTGCTTTTAATTCCATTTGCATTTAATTAGTTAATTCTGCCAGATTTTCTATCAAACTACATTTACAGGATTGGTTTTATTATAATAATTTCACAATGCAAATTTTATTGCATAATTTAAAATGTGAAATAGGATAGATGGAGAATAAATTAAATTAATTTATACAAATTGCCAAAGTGTAACTGACCAATAAGTTGGTAAAACTTATCAGTAGTCTTGCCAATGGGAATATCGCTGAATTTCTATTTCCGTTATTAAAACAGCACCTCAGCACATTTTTCTCAGCAGTGTATATTGACTATCAAGCAATACAAAGAACTATTTCACTAGCATCAGTTTTGAAATTCCTATATAACGTGGACGGTCCCGTTTTTCAAACATCAAGGGCAGTGAACTGTTAGAGGACAAAACTCTGCTGCCCTTCGGCTTTCTTGATCTTGGAACCGCTTCAACGTCTCTCGAATTAATTAGCGTTTTACGACGCCTTCCATTTCAAATTGCACCCCATAAATATACTGATGGAAGCGGAAGGGAATAAATCACAAAACGCGCGGTTTAATTCCTACAATTAAACCATATAGAATTAATTTAACGACCGCTTCAATGAAACAAAACAATTTTTTTATTGTGAGTGAATCAATCTTGAAAAAAGAACTGGAGCTTCAGTACAAAGAAAATACGAAGAATACCAAAGGCGATGTTTAGCCCGATTTCATCTCAGGTTACACGGCACGATGGGATTTCGGAAGACATGTAAATGGTTCATTACCTATGGCGTAGTCGGTAGTACGTATGCACATGCCGTGCTCATGATTGAGAGGACATCCCCTGTGTGGGCTAACGTGTTCTGTTTGTTCATCACTTCATTCACGTTGCTCTGAATATATGTATACCTGGTTTTTCGGTGCGTTTTATCAATGCTCGGTGGTTACATTTTAAAAGAGCAGCTTGTTAAATCACATGAAATGTCTCTGTGAAACGTCTTTTCATTTACAAAAAATTTGATATAAATATTTTCAAAGTACTATTTTCTACGCTGTCTGTTGTTTGTGTTTCCTGACTATAATTAATCGGGGTGTTGTTAAATGTCTCTTAATTAAAGTCACAATTAAAACTGCACGTCATTGTTGTGCTTAGAATTTTTCGTTGTGTAAGTCTGAGATGGTGATCAATAGGAAAAGATAACATTCAGCTCAAACGCGTCTTCTTTTTTAATTGTTTATATCTCAGAAATAAATTGGTTTAAATGTTCTACTTATCTAGTTGGAGGGATTAATAATAGTATTATTCTATTAGGATTTTTCTTTAAAATTATGATTATTCAGAAATCATGAGATGCGGTCTGGTGTGATGTAGGTTTCAGAAAAACATTTCTTTATCGTTCCAACGTTTCGGTCTTTATCGAGATCATCTTCAGAGCCTGCGATTTACAAACATGGTTTAAATTTAACACATACATGTAGGATGTGGAAAAAAGTGAATTTATACATTGCAAAATAATGAAATAATCAGATATTGCTGTTTTATGTTTATATAAGTTGGATTTTTATTTTATATAAACATAAAACAGTAACATCCCACTGGCAAAATGATCTCAATAAAGATCAAAACTTATTAAATCGACACGATCGATTTTTCAGACACCTACATCACACCAGACCGCATCTCACGATTTCTGTATAATTATCGACTGACGGTCTCTATTCACCACACATTTAAAACTATAAATAGCGTGAATAGATGTATTAAATGGCTGATTAACATCCAAAGCGTTCATAATTTTGTATTTAAAAAAATCAAGGCTAAGACCAATTTGAAAGGTATAAAATGAAATGAAGAAATGAAAAACACTCAGTTCCTCGGTTAACCTCTTAATGCATAATTTTGAACTTCACTTTGTTTGCAACCATAAGTTTCAGAACTGTAAGTGAGAATATTTGTTAACCTGGAGATTTATTAATAATAGTAACAAGTCCAGATGAAGTGGGCAAAGCTAGTTTAAAAAAGTGTTTTCCTTTCTTCGTAATTGACCTTATACCTCATTTTTTAATACAAAATTGTGAATATTATTGGGCATCATTCCGTACATTCATTTATGTTTATTGTGACTTCAAATAAAAATCCTTCCAGCATTTAGGTCCAGCCACCGAGACTAGGCCCCGAACGTTGTCAGCAGCTAGGTCATTTCAACATCTAACGCAATTAGTTCCTAAATCCATTCACACTCTCATTTCATCTTAAATAATTTTTTTTATTATTTATATATAATCATATATCATTCACTCATTTAGTGTAGATCCATCACCCTAAACATATATTATATTATAGTAAGTAATCTAACTGGAGATCCCATCACGCTTTTACCATAATTAATACATTCACTCACCACACCCGATAGAGGCACACAACTATCATTACTACACCCAATAATACCACCCTGTGTTCTCCAAGAATTTCAACAGGGGACTCAATTTACTCCCTGCTGTGCTCAAACACACTTTCTAAATCGAGGGACATTACTGCGCGCTCTCTGTATGGTCCCAAGCATTGCACCTTTCAATTAGGTGGGACACATTGAGCAACCTTTCTCTTGCCGGACAAATTCACGGGCTTTGAACCAAAATTAAGAGTCCCTGTGTCAACCTCGCATGGCCTATTCTTAATCGTGTGAGGATGACACTTCTACGAATAACGTCCTTCGAGAGCTTGAGAGATTCCGCCAATTCACATATTTTTAATATAAAAATAGATTAATTTTAAAACATCAGTATAATTTTTATTTAAATTTCGCTTTTTCATTTGTCATATTTCTCTTTGTCGTCTGCGGGAAATGCACCTGTAATTTGGTCGTTACATATCATGTTGCACGGTCTATCTTTGCTGTTTTGGCCTGTCTAGCTTTTCGCTATCTTCGTTGGTGGGTCGGTTTTCTCTTTTGAACATGGATATGGATGTGGGATGGATACACAATGTGTTTTTGCATCATCCATCACTGCCCAATAAGACATACCAACCGATACATCTATCAATTTTACATTATGCTATCTAATGATAATAGTGACTTTTTGAAAAAAAAACCTTTGGGTTAAACACAGATATAAATGATTTCCGTGATATGCTAATATTTCAAACAATTTTATACATTTGAACATATTCTTTACGCCTGTCCGGTTGAAATAAGTTCAGTTTAAATTTATTTTACTGGTTTATTTTTTGTAGCTGGCTGAGAAAAAATCACGTTTAATGATTGTCCAGATGATATGTGCAAAACCTAAACCAAGCTAAACTCACCACTTGTTATGGAAATATCGTAACCGACACGTTAGTAAGAGTTAGTTAGTAATGAAAAACAGTATTTGTTGGCAGTCAAATAAAATACTATCTTGTATTTCCATTTTGTGTTTTTCAATTTCGTTCATCTAGATTTTGTTTATTATCAGTTAATTAATCTTTAAGTAAGGTATTGGTTGAAATGAAAAAGTTAGTGCCACGAGCGGGATTCGTGACAAGATAGCTGAACTGGTTAGAACATCGACGTATTGAGCCGAAGGTTGTGGGTTCGAATCCCGCTCGTGACACTAACTTTTTCATTTCAACCAATACCTTATATAGAGATTAATTAATTGAAAGAAGTTATTTGGTCAATCGGACCTCGAAAAAATGGGATTGTTTATTATTACAGACTTTTTCTTCCAGTTCAGTTTCACTTTAACGATACAAATAAAAGGTGTAACTAGAGTTAATCCTTGATATCTTATCTTTCAAAATCGGGCTGTAAATATAGACCAATATCAGTCAATCACTGAAATCAGTTCGGCATGCTATGAATCATTGAATATTTATTTTCAGACTTAAACACGAGCCCTGATGTCCCATGGAAAGAAGCGAGTTGTCACACGGCTCTCTGTTAGAGTGGTCAATGTACAAATAATCTAAGCACGATTAATTGACGGGTCTGTGTGCTCCTGACAAATGTATTGTGATCATTAATGCTGAATCATTGGAGTTAGAACATAATAGAATCGTTCCCCTGTTGACACGCCACCCTTTACAAGCGGATAAATAGGAGATTTCATAACGCCACGACGTGGGAATACATATATACAGATCTCATTGGGGTTTAATTACAATCAAGCTCAATTATGCTTATTCAATCAAATTTTCTTTCGTTTTTTTTCTAAGGCTAAATGCAATAATATGAACTTGGAAGGGTTATTTGTCAGCTATTCTCCCTCGTAATCTTACATTTCATTGAAGCAAGTTAAATACCACGACTTTTTAAGTAGGCACGAATATTCTACTGAAGAGAAAGTCTGTTAGGGTAAAAGTATAATGATGACCAATATCATTATCATATCTTATTATATCAAGATCTGAACAATTTTGAATTTCAGTCACATTGATTTTTTTTCTCCGATGATCAGTGATGACAGGCACATGTACATATTAGCAGATCCAGCTAGACCAGACATTATAGTAGGTCGGACCCGTTGACAATGGTGCCAACTAATGGTACCAAAAGGTCCGCGACAGTTCAGAGGTGAACTTCCTGTATCAATATAATAGATGTTCGTAGTATGCAAATTCTTACGCTTTTTTTCTGTTGTCTACATTCTCTAGCCGTTCTGTTCGAGGACTTCATTTCACATGATTTTAGAATTGAAATCAGTTTTCCACTACTAGTTGGTACTTTAGATCATACGTCATCCTGAGCAAGATGGCAAGTAACTAACATAATTCTAAGGCCAGACTTTTTAGTTGAAGCTCTATAAATTATATATAGTCAAATTATTACAAATATATTAAAAATAATGCAAACAGTCAGATGGGATAACAAATGTAACATAAAGGTATATGATAATTCATAATTAAATCTTATTTAAAAGTCAGTTAGCATTTTTATATTAGTTTTTAATTTATTTATTATATTATAAAACATTCTTTGGCCTCCTGCAGCTTTAAATAAATTAATATTTCAATAATTTAAACAATTAATTTAAAAGAGCTAATATGTAATCTTTAAATGTTAGTTACGTCCAACAACAGTCTAAGTATTTATTTCATTAGACTTTTATAACAATCCTTTTCCAATATCTAAATTTAATTTATATTCTAATTATTAAGTAATCAGTAATCTATGTTTATGAAAAAATTGTCTTTAAAACGCCTAAGCTTTATTCAGTTCAAGTGAACCGTAATTGTAATTTTCCTGTCTTATATTGTGACTTTTGCGACATAAAGCATTGGTGGCTGGATAATGAATCTATTAAATAATTATTAGCCAGGCAGTAAACATTTTATATGACCTACCTGAATGTAACGCATAAGCGTAAAACTCAAAGCGTGTTTATCATAACTTTATGACACATTATGTGTCTGTAACTCTGTAGTTACTCGTCTAACAAGCACATAAATATTTCTCTTCAAAACCAATAACGAATATTAATCAATGTAGAATTACATTTTTTTCACTATTTAATCAAATAAATATATTCAACGAGCGTTGAGAGAAAAAGCTGCCAATTAACAATTTCAATTCTTCAAAAAAAAAAAAGTCTGACGCAGACATCTTTTGTGTTGTCGCTTGGCCAGGTTCGGCTAAGTCCGTTGGACAGTCTTAGTGTCAAAGTACGGCGCAGGTAGTTTACAGACCGTTTCTAAGAACTTCATGGTGACAAGAGCGGGACAAAGTTTAGAGCCGACAAGTGGGGTCTGTCAACGACTAAGGGCGCGCTAGAGTGCTTCTTCCACTCGTCCACCCTTAAGAAAATAAACAGCGAAACCTGGTGGTACTCAGGGTCCATGGTCGGAGAATCCCAGTTGAAAAAAATATTGAAGATCAAACTCTAACTTTTCAACGGTATTTATAACAACCGGTCATTCTTTTTATGTAAGGTCTTCGCTGAGAAGAAAAAGACACTGTCACGAGCGGGATTCGAACCCATGGCCTTCTATTTACGCTGTGATTTAAAAACAAATTGTATAAAACAATAAGACTGCCATTAAAATTACAAAAAACGTTTATTTTGTTTAGGCGAACAAAGCCGAACAGAGCAATACGAAATCCTACTAGGAATAAAAAAGAAAAATTTAAATTTAAACGAACTTCTGTCATACGGCACTCCTTTTTCTTTGCCTGTTTAGTTTTCGTTTTATTCCGGCTTAGATTCGAATCAACCCAAAACTGGAGTTCGATAAAGCTTGAAAAAAGAGGGCAGTTACATGCTTTTAAGCTCTGATTTTGTGACAGAAATCCTTGAAAGTTAAGGGGCGAGCGGTGAGCCATATCATATCTTACTCTTTAGTCGCATTCCTCTTCTAAGTTGAAGAACGAAGAGACACTACAACTATTTCAAAAATGTAATAATTTGATTACAGTATTAATTTTTCAAGCTGAACTATTTTAACTGTAGATCGTAAAAAATGGACCAACCAAATAATTCCTTTAGATGAATCAATGTCTTTATTCATTTATTTAATTAATGCAACATGAAAAAATGAGTGACATTAGAATTTACTTCCAATTCACTATTTTTGTTACGTTTTAATAACGTTGAAGTTTAGTTCATTCATTGAAATAGATGGGTTTTTTTCAATTTTTAGATTCGTATATGTAAGTATTTCTCCGAAATGAAATATTGGATATTAATTTCTTATGTAGGCCTGATACCTATTTTAGACCGAACTATAATATTCATTCATGGTCGTTTCAAGATCATTAGAATTATCTTGATATTGCTGTTACTTCTGTTTTACAGCCGACATTATTCACTCACTCAGAAAATGGGAACGATTTAGTATCAACAGTTCAGGAATTTACCGATAACTTTATCGTCATTGGTCCAAGAGTCGTAAAAAAGCGAAAACAAGGTTTTGAAAAAAAATCGTGTTTGGAAAGTATAAATCTTGATTCGAACGTTGGGCGTAGGTTGAGTTATTAACGTACAGCAGGATTGATCTCGAGCGGAAATAGACGGAATGCAACAAAAAAAAAAAATGTCATGTCAATTAGCCTACCAAAGAAGGCCATTTATGTAAGCTTTATGCTGATCAGGAAGAGTATCTAAAGTTTCTTAGGTAGTCCGATTAGCATTGATTTCGTGTGATCTAATCTTTAGGCTGGGTGTTCTTATAAACAACGGTCTCTTCGGATATTAGAATGTGCCATTATTTTGTTGGGAAATTTGCGGGAAAAAATTTCGAACTAATGGTGACGAATCAAGTTAAAATAAAATAATATTTATTACATAATATTTTTAAAAGTAAGTAACTGATAACGCAACATAACATGTAAAAATAGAAAATTTACAAATAGATAAGTCTTTTACACTCATTGACTGCTTGAATACTGCTTGAACTGACTTTTAATAGTTATATTAATTTCAAGGAATTCAATTTGGCTATGTGTGTTTTTATTTCATTATATGATTATGTGAAGACGGAGAGAGTAACGTGTGGGTATAGAGAAAGGGAAATCGATAGACAGACATTTGGATGGAGATGTTAAACAATAAATTATATTAAAATAACATAGAATTTACACACAAAAAGCTGTAATAACAGGGATTGAAATTGCTAGAGAAAGAGAGAGCGAGATAGAGGAGGAACATGTGAGAATATGAGAAAGGGAATGTGTTAGAGAGACAGAGAAAGGGTGAGGGGGGAAGCTATTACAAAAAGAAGGAAATAATAGAAAAAAAGAAACCGAGGGAAGAGACTAAACACGAGAAACAAGAGAAACAGATGACGACTAAAGAAAGTCAAATAAGGGATAGAGAAAATTATGCTTTCATCAAGGCGATAAAAGAAAGAAAGAGGGAGGGAGTGGTGGAGAGAGAGAGAGAGAGAGAGAGAGAGAGAGAGAGAGATATTTGATTTGAATGGATAAACGATTTATTTTTACAAAAAACGCATAGTTAGGTGAATATATAATATCTGCATTCATTTATAAATCAATAAAGAAAGAAATCATATAATTACAAAATTTATTAACAACTTTATAGATTACATAGTTATAAATTTAAAATTAAATCACCCCATTAAACTGTAATAAATCAATTAAGAAACAAATCCTGAAAAGAACTTAATAAAATCAAGTTTAAAGCCAAAAAATTCTATTACAATAACATATATTTGTATACAAAAAGTATATTATTTTTCACAAACAAAAATTCCGTGTCATCCAGAAAATTTTGGTTTCTAAAATATTTATTGACGTCTACAAGTTTTATTTACAGCTTCTTTGCATTTATTTGTCAATCTTACACGTGTCAATAATAGTGTTCAAAATAGTCACCATTTTTTATATTTATTAATATTAATACTGAATCTACAATCAGTTTATGTGCTGTCACAATAGTGATTTCGAAAGTTTTTTTTTATATTCCAATGACTTTAAAGAGCATAAGATAAAATATTGCAAACATATCAAATATGTTTCTGTAAATTGCCCAGTATATTACGATTTTATGAGTTCCATCCTGGGTGAAATTTAAAATAGAGACAGAAGATAGACCAAAAAACTGTTGTAACTGTCTTATCTGACGTCAAGTGATATAATTCATAAGTTGCATAATTTCTACATATTCAGCCCAACACGGTGTTCGGTGTTTTCTTAGATTATCACACAAGAATATTTTTATCCTATCGTGTTGTCGATCTGTAAGGTCTTCATTATCCGTGGAACACGATACCGTCCTTAAGGCGATCTACATGTTGAAATCAAAACACGTCATGTTACTTCCAGTTTGGACCCATTCAGCGGCCCCTCTGATCGATATCTTAATCGAACTAGTTCGGCTGATACTTTTTATTTATAGGAAAGCTGTTGACCATCTTAGAAACTGATCGAATTAATTCCCGTCGAAAGCTCCTGTTTATATTTTATGTTTAAATGCTTTCCACAGGAAGAAAGTCGACAAATGGTAAAAATGGTTTGAATAGGCTTAATCAAAAGTCACATTTGATATATTTTTATCATGATCTTATTGAGATCATCTTCAGGGCATGGGATTTATAAACATTGTTTGAATTTTACAAATACATGTAGGATGTGGAAAAAATGAACTTATACAATGCTAGAAATTTTTATTTTATTTCTAGCATTGTATAAATGTATTTATTTTTTAATCTAAAATTTTTTCGCATTGTATATATTCAATTTTTTCACTGTCTACGTGTATTTGTGAAGTTTAATCAATGTTTATAAATCCCAGCTCTAATGATGATCTCAATAAAGATCGAAACATTGGCACGATAAAGAAAATGTTTTCCTAAAACCTACGTCACACCAGACCGCATTTCATGATCTTCGAATAATTATTAACTAACGGTCACTAAACACCTCACATTTTTTATATTGCTGATTTGCAAAAAGTCACAACTGATCGAGGACGGAAGCAGCAATAAAAGCCCTGAAAGATTTACTCATCAAATATAGCCTGGATACACGCAAACTCCGTACATAAATAAGTCGTAATTAAAACCTTGCCCTGTTTTGATTTACAGTTGAGACTCGGTCTAGTACATTTTACACGGGAGGCCTTTCAGCTTTTTCGCACATAATTATTGCTGTGGACGACGTTTCGATCACTAGTAATGGAGGGTGCGGGTTGGGCATCTCAGATTTAACGGTGTATTAAATCAATCCGGCGTTTTACTACCATTCTACTTTAAGGGTCGTAAGACGATAAAATGCTTTTTTTAAGTGCAACCCTTTTAACGAAATATCAACAAATTCGCTTTTTAACGCAAAGAGCATACTCTCTCCAATAATATTAATTTTTCTGTAATGTCTATCATTAAACTAACTTGAAGTTTATTTATCATATTTTTTATTATTCCTATGTCCGTCCTAACAGATGCCCAGTTTTCTCCATTTCATTGTATACATGTTTGCATGGAATAGGACTTTTATAGAAAGTGGAATCGTACGCAGTGTTGTTTGTCCAAATGCGATTCCTCAAATAGGCTCGTGATTACCATACTGTTAATGGCACTAAAACTGGCTTGCTTGAAGTGAGTACTTGAGGATTATCTTTGCATAAATAGCTAAACATCAACTTCCATATGATAAATTTATACGTTCACGTTTCTTCATGGGATTCCAAAGGGTACTTCATTAACATTAACATTTTTTAAATCGTTCATGGATTTGTTAATTCATATAAAACTTAACTTTCTCCTTCTATTTCTTTCTCTCTATCTTCGGCACTCTTTCTCTCTCTCTCTCTCTCTCTCTCTCTCTCTCTCTCTCTCTCTCTCTCTTCTATTTCTCAATATCCGTTTTTATCGTAATGTTAAAATTGTTTGGAAATCTGTTTCGGCGCCAAAAAATATAAAATGAGCAACGTCATCTGATTCGATCTTTAAAGTTTCAAGATTACAATCACAATCCCTCCTAAGATCACTGACTATAAATGAAAAGTGTGTTCAGTAAAACAATAGATTGGGCAAGTTTAGCTGCGACCACGGAGAAAGCCATTAATCACCTCTAAAGACGGACTTCACCAAAAGGAGTTTGAGCTATACATTTAGTACGTTTGAACTGGAATCCTTTATTATGAACTAATTGCTGAGAACGAAGGGGTCGTTAATTCAGTCGGATACCATCCTAAACTCGACCACCTATTAATAAAAACCTTATTGTGAAATTTCGTTCGACGTGAATATTTAACAGAAAACAACCATACAATATATGCTGCAGAATCGAAATATATGCTTTTATGAAAAAAATAAAGGAAAATAATAAGACTATGGTAATTCGACTAAGATCTTGTGCTTCAATTTCAGCATGAAAAAATCCCCAAATAAAGAATATCGTATCTGAGTCATCTTAGTCTAATTCGGCATGATATGCGCTACAAATTTTATAAGTAATGTTTTTAAAAAAAGGTAGAGGTGGTGCAACATTTTCATGAAATCGCATTTAAAATAATTCTATCTTATCAATTTTTTATACAACAACCTGGACTTTATAATACAACCATCCGAGATTTAATTGTTTTAAGAAAAACGTCCTAACAGCATCTTTAGTTTTGATTTGTTGCCGGTGCGGCCTTGTGTGACGGAGGATTTAGAAACCATTTTCTTTATCGTACCAACGTTTCGATCTTTATTGAAATCATCTTCAGTGTGCAAAGTGTTTGTTTTCCGTGTAGATGTGTCATTTTTATCTGTCATGTTGAGAATCACAATCAGAATCTTTCAACACGACAGATAAAAATGACGCATCTACACGGAAAACAAACACTTTGCACACTGAAGATGATGTCAATAAAGATGGAACGTTGGCACGATAAAGAAAAAGTTTTTCTAAAACCTACCTCACACCAGACCGCTCCTCACGATCTCCATATAATCAGTTTTTATATGTGTTATAATCTACCTTTGTCTAAATAAATTTTTAAAAACGTCCTCAGAATTTGCATGTACTATACAGTAAAAGGATGTGTTGGTAAGCAGTATATTGAAGTTGATAAATTTGAAGAGAAAACAGATATGTTCTAAAAATTATTCAGATATAGTGAGATGCTGATCGTGGCACGATAAAGAAAATGTTTTTCTAAAACCTACATCACACCAGACCGCATCTCACGATATCTGAATAATTATCGATTAACGGTCACTAATTTCTACACACTTTCCTAAAAATATTGTTTCAGTAGTTTCCGTCCTCCCGACAGCATATGTATTTATATATATGCCATGTTTCGATAAACTTTTTCTAGAAATGTGTGTTTTTTAGTAACTTGTCGTTTCATAATTTGTTGAAGTCATGAGGACCGGTCAAGAATGAGGTAATTGAGAACACTTTCACACAATACAAACATGACACCAAAAGAATAGACCACACTTTATGCTCTGAAGATGACCCAAATAAAGGTCGAAATATCTGCAGAAAAATGAAAAAGGTGTTTTTCTAAACTATCTCATTCACGTCCGCTCCTCACGACTTCAATAAATAACTTTTACAAAAGGAAATACATAATTTCTTCAAGCTGATATCATCTCAAAGCCCGATTAATTATTTTATTATACTATAAATTATCATTGTAATAATATATACCGAAAGGGATTTAGGGTTTCTAGGTCGTGTGAGCGTGGTTGGTGGTCCGACGGCCAGTAATCAAGGCATGACGGACGTGGTGTTTGACTTGACGGCCTCTGATAATGTATTCCAAGGTGTTGTCACGCACACCGGCACAGACAGTTGTATTAACACCTCACACTTTCATTTTATATGTCTTTATCTTCGATGATGTCGGGATATGCTCTTTAATATGTTTATGCCATTTGAATAATAACGCTGGACGGCGTGGAATTCTTTCAGGGCCGATGGGTCGTTCTTAGAAAAAATGATGTGTTGATTCCACGCAGTGTCGTCTATGAGAGTATGAATGGAATATGGAAATCATATTAAAATAATAATCACTAATAAAAAAAAAAAGATTTCCGATCAGGCTTTATTCGGCAATAACGTTTATATTACCGCTCCCATAGTAAATAATTATGAAACAGAAAAAAATTGTTCATTTCAACCACAATCTTACACAAAAGAAATTTAAAGAAGTAATTTGGTCAATGAGACTACTAAATATAATGGATTTAATATTTTTAGTATTACTTCCTTCAACAGAACAGACAAGTTTATTGTTTATTGGTATTGTCATTATGATTTGAATATATGGTGCAGGTTTTCATTCCTGCTTATTAATAGGCAAGGTGAAAATAGAATTCGTAAAAGTTATGTTATGATAATGTATATGACAAATTTCCTCTTTTAAAATTCACGTTTGTAAATATGGAAAAAGCTAAATGAACTCTAAATGGTCACTTTTTTTTTTTTTTTGTATGCAATTATCATATATTTGACATTTAGTGGGATTTGAAGGTAATATTTTTTTATGAACTAATTCGTTACATCAAACGGGCAATTTTTATCAGAAGTAAGGCTAAATTAAGATAAAAGGGAAAAGGCGACATGCGTTAAAGCGATAATAAAGAACCCGTTTTACTACCTAGCTTCGCAAGGCGGTTTCGCTGATGACGCGGCAAAAATTTTGTACTTGGCCTGGGACGTGATGCCCCACATAAATACTCATTAGAAAAGCGCACTCAAGTCGTTCTTTAATGGACTATTTGACCCTGACCAGTCTCTGGTAAATTAAACGGTAGTAATAAAAAGTAAAATTTTTTGAAATTTCATTAACAAAAACCATTTGTACGAATTATGGTAAATGATTTTTAAAATATTTTTTTTAATGGTGTACAAATGTAATTAAAGCTAGACGACAAATCGTTGGTTTGTAAACAACCCAATGTTCTTGAAATCATAGACTAAACAATTTGTCGGTTAAGGGCTTACCCACATGGGAAACATAATTTTCTTATCTTAGCTTACATTTGAGGAAAAGAAGTCAAATCTTTATTTCATCGGTTACAGTGGGCTATTAATAATTGTAAAAAAATTTAACAAACAAACCTATCCGGTAGAAAAGAAAGACAATGTACTACCTGAAAAACTGTGAATCAAACTCAATAAAGCTTTGAAACAGACCTGTACCTATTTCTTTAAATAGGGTCATTCCTTGTAAAAACCACAATTTTCTTTGAGCAAATAACAATGGAACAATTTATGAAACTGGATGTTGTTGAAAAATTCATGTCACACTCCATGAAAACATAATTATATACATATCATATTTTTGTGCCTTGCTTATTTACTGTTCACTCCCACTGTGATCATATTTTTTCTAAACAGTCGAACGAGTAGAGATACTAGTAGGGAAGAAAACATCAAACAACTTTATTTCCTTGTGGTGAGGCTTTCAAATTGTTTTGCGTTATTAAATCACGCCTACGAGTTCCATAAGCCTTGCTGACTTAATTTCAAGAGCAAAGCGTCTGAACCGTTTGTCGCGGAAGACCACGTCTATTCTTTCCGTTGTATTTTCCCAGATGGATCGTTAATTAAAGTACTTTTAATAGGGCATGCCTTAATACCTTAATTAGATAAAAATTCGGCTAAGTCCAATTTTCAAGTCATTATCTAATAATGATGAGCGCCAAAACGAAAGCTCCCGAGAGTGGGCGCCAGAGCGCAGACGTTAATTATACCCTTATTTATAGGCATGCGCTAAACTCTTCTTGGAATTGCATATCATTATTCGAGATCTTGAGGAACGCTCGACTTCAATCGCTAAGGCCCTCATTTAAACACCTACATCTGTCTAAATCTAGCATTTTCCTCCAAAGGTGTTCTTTCACGATATATTCATAGAAACAAATCGATAATGACAATTCGACCAAAATCATAGGGGAATTTTCATACGAGTTGGTTAAAATTGGGCCGTTTCAAAATGTAGGACCTTGCAAAGAATTATAAATATTTTGCAACCGTGTTAAGTATCTAATGAAATTCAACAATTCAAGAATTTTTGTCTTTTCAATTACCTCTTTTTTTCCTACTCGCAACTGATCGCAGATGTCAAGAAACAAGAAGAAAGAAAGCAAGAGGGAGCGAGCGAGCGAGAGAGAGAGAGAGACGGACTTAAAGGGAGAATTAAATTGAATGTTAATAAACCACAAAAATGAAAAAGCAAGAGAAGAAAGCCAGAGCAAGTGATAGAGATATAAGAGAAAGGTAAATAGAGAAAGAAAGAGGGAGATACACAGAGAAAGCTTGAAAGTTGAGTGTTGCTGTCAGAAAAAAAATGATAAAGGAGAAGAGAGAAAGAGATATGTAGAAAGAGAATGAGATATTGTAAAATGGAAATAATTTACAAAATAATTTCAGAAGAATTTACTCAAATGTACATTCATATGCAGTTTGTTTTTTATCTACTCTTTCACTTTTATTAATGTTAGGCTCTCTTTCTCACTCCCTCGTGGGGTGATTGGCTGGGGGGATAGACAAATGAGGGAAAAGCGTGAGAAACAGAACAAATTTAAAAAAAGGAGGGAGAGGATATTCGGTGAAATATAAGTAACGGTGTATTTCTCTTTGCTAATCTAAATTGCCAAATATATTGCCAAACTTTTCTGTCTAAACCCTAAGGATATTTTAATTTGTGCTCTGTTTACGTATATCCATGTATCCAAATTGGGGAAATTTGTTTACATGTTGTTCTATTAATGTTTTAATTGTTCGTATGTAATGCCAGAGTACAGTTCAAAAGAAAGATAGAAGAGTGATAGAAAAAGAGACGACAGAAACAGAAAGAAGAGAGTAGAGCGAGAAAAAGAAAGTAGTGCTTTAATAATTGGTTAATGGTTTTGAGAATTTCTTAATGCCTTAAAGCATAGTGTAGACCTGCAAATATAATGGAGAGGGCTCACAAAATTTTAATGTTTACTCGGGTTTACTCAAAGTTGTGTTATGTTCGGTGAGGGATTGATATGGAGAAAAATATAAGTTGTGTTATAAATCTCTAAGTTTTAGCTTTTTTCACTTGAGAAATCTGGTTTTGTCTGTCTTAATTTTGAAGAATGAACTTCTTTAAAAACAGTAAGGTTTATAAACGTAAAAGTGAAGGATAAATGGAAGAACATGGACAATTTCTTTCGTGGCCAATTACTTACCAGGTAGGATATTTAAATCTAGTAATAAATTACGTCGAAGCATACACGTAATTATTTAATATATCCGTTTAACGATTATAAACATGCGGTTAGAGAAAACTCAACCAGTCACCTGCTACGAAATAAATAGTGAAATCTTAATTCTGCACTTATATCGTCTACATATACGGGTTAATAAACACTATAAAACCCGGGCAAGAATGATTATCATCGTGTAATATAAATTATAAGAAGTTCAACTACGGGTTAGCCCCGGGGCAGTAAAGGTAAATCATTCAGTTAGGTATTCAGATTTAAGGAGATGTCGGCTCCCTGTTGATTTTTAAACAGTGATGTATGGGTTCGGTTCAAGACGATACTTTCCTGGCTTAATTTTGTGACACGGTTTAATTCGTTCAAATTTATTTCTGAGTTCTTTTGACTATCCTTTTTCTTTTTCCCTTCCCTTAAATTTATGTGAGAATGGAAACCTCACCCAGAAGTCGGAGACAAGCCACTGATTCGTTAACCGTTTTAAAAATCCGTTCACGAACAATACACGAAAACCGTGTTTCCCAGTGTTTATGTGGTCCTAATTTGTATATCAAAACCTCGTAAATAATTTTTAATGCTGTGTACGGTCTATACCTTCACCAGAACGGTTACAAGACAAACAACTGTCTTGAAATAATTCATAAATTGTTCGTCAACGGATTTTGTATCGTACCTACTCAAGGAGAACACATTAATATTGCCATAGAAGTTCTGGTTTCTAGGAGTATCTCTTTAAACATGATGCTATTATTACCAGTAGTTTAAAATGTTTATTTTGACCTATGCTTAATGTTAGTCTGAGAAGAAAGTGATAAGTTTGAAAAAGAAAATGTTCAACAAATAAATTTTACTAAATTATAAATGGATAACTACTAAAGACAAAAAATTATGGTTTCAGCACACAAGATCCAAAACGCTCGGACCATTGAAATTCATGCTAGTAAAACGCCTACAGTTGAAACATGGGATTCTACCTTTAAGTAAAATAAAATTATTGGTTTTCTAGGGCTTACATTAAGAGTTGACCTTTTTTGTTGTGTGCGAAATAGCTTTCAGAAAAACATTTTATTTATCGTGCCAACGTTTCGATCTTCATTTAGATCATCTTCAGGGCTCGAAGTGTTTGGCTTCTGTGTTATTATACCATTCTTGCGTGTCGTGTTCAGATGTGAAATTTTTTAAAAATTAAAAATAAATTTAGTGTCAAGTTGATTTATACGACCAGTCCTGCAATTAAAGTCACTCCATAAAACCATTAAACAATTTGGTTGTGTGTGCTTGATTCAACAATCATGTAGAATACATCAATAATAAAACTTAAATCTAAGAAACTGTTCGTTCGCTGCGGTCGGGTTGGTGGCGTCTGGCTACTGGTGGATGCACGGCCCTCAAAATCGGTTCGTTGACTAATGTATAACAACGAGGCCACAAAAAATTTTTTTTTTTAAATCTAAGAAACTCCTTGGATAAATGTACTATTGGGGTTTGTAATTAAAACTTTTGATATAATGAAGCTCACATTTATCTAAGGCAATTCGATTATAAATACCCGAGATGAAAAGTGCCTCTAATCGTCCATTGTCTCTTCCCTGGCGTTTTTCATTGATGGGAAGTGTTGAAAATCCCGGTAGGTGTGTGGATCTGCAGCAATCCAAGTTTTTGGCAGACAATATATTTCCATAGAGAGAAAAGTTCGATCATATAAAAAAATTAATAAAATGTTAATCCTACTGTAATCTGATTACGCCAACGGAAAAAGCGTAAAAATCCCATGAGAATTTTTTTTATATTCGTAAGCGAACAAAACTCAAGTTCACTTAGAAGATAAATTTTACGAGTTTCCAAAGTTCTTATCTGAAGTTTAAGAAAGATTTTCTTGTTCTGTTGGTTAACAGTAAGATTTTCCTAACTAGAGGGAACTTTATGATATAAAGCTGTGCAAGGTTGGAATAATCCGAAAAGTTAAATATCTTGAATAGAATTAATTAATGTTTATATAAGATATGCATTGATTAAAGTAAGTGTCACGAGCGGGATTCGAACAGACGACTTTCGGCTTTTGGTAACCGATCCATTTGGACACTTTCCATCCCAACCACACCGAGATTGAGAATTTTCCCTCCTTTTGTTTATATATATATATTGTATATAGTATTATATATATTTTTTAATATTATTTTATATATATTAATCTTTATACCAATGTCTAATATAAAGATTAATTAATTGAAAAACGTTACTAGGTCAATCGATCCACGAACTCTAATGAATCTTGAATACAATTGAAAATTCGACTTGACGATAGGGACTTTTTAGTCCATATTCACAAACCTCATATTGACGTATGTAGACGGGACACCATGAATAAGTTACTCAGTTACAAATTTTTCAAAGAGTGAGTAAGAATGGTAACTAGATATATTGCAGGATGATTTTAACAAAGAAGGACAACTAAGTATTAATTATCTGACAAATATAAAACAAAAGAAAAAAAAGTCACGCCTGCAGCACATTTCGGAATTCAGATGTGGAAATGTAGAGAAAGACCCGGCATGCAAATAAATGCTCTCTAATCCTTAGCAAACTTAACAAGTCTGTCGGTATAACCTTTTTAAGAAGTGGTTATTTATAGTCTGATTTCCACCGTTTTATCAAACGTAATAATTGCTAAGAAGTAGACGTCGGAATTGCCCATTTTATAAAGTCGTGAATGCTGAGGATCCGTGCTGATTTAGTCAAGAATGCTGTTAGGTCGCCTATCTTGGAGGCGAACTTGTTGGTTTTTACTTAATGCAACAGCTTATCTACGACTTATTTCTCAGCATGTTTCATGCAAACGATATCAATTGGTCTTTAGCAATTCAAATTATCCTTATCTTAATTGTAAACTTTTTTTCATGTGAGTAAACATGCAAATTATCTACGTACTTATATAGTGATAAAAAACAAACAATTTATTAAAATACACGTTGAAATCAATGTATGAATTGCATCCTTAACTTTTTTCTGACAAGATGCATGGCTCAGCCGTTTATAACCGTTATTTTTTAACCTGCGGATGAACGTGTACGAAGAAGAAACGGTGCGATCGATCATTATGAATATTGTCCAGCTAGACGCGATAAATCCAAGTTCATTGTAAGATTAATATCGCGGTTTAATTTAATCAAATTCAAGGTGAAGGACCGCACTCAGTCAATATTCCGATCATTTTTTTCGTTTATTAATTTGCTAACCGACCCGGTCAGGAGAAGCCGCCGACAGTAAATTATGCAATTCAAATTATGAAAACATATTTCTTATCTTTCTTATCTGAAAAAAAGTCTATAATTTCCACATTGGATAACAACCCGGGATGTGTTAATTTCAAGTTTAGAAACTTCCGTCGCTTTTTCAGTAACGATGTTGAAACAGTACTTTGATTTCTAATATTCAAATTTACAACTTCTAGCTACTCATGATTGGATAATTCTATACTCAGCGGGTTTTGAATAAACAACACTTTAATTAAAATAAATAAATAAAAAGCTAACGATCGGTGCTGTTAAAATTTCAGTCGAATATAAAAAAATTTTTTTTACTTATTTAACAAATTAATGATCAATAAGAATTGCTTGTAAATTTTAAAAACTGCATTTGAATATACCTACAATAAAACGAGAGGATTATATATATATATTTATTATATATTTATTTAAAATGTATATATGTATATATATACATATATACATTTGGCTGATTGCATCAAACAAAACGCCATTCACTCACCTTCTCTCTCACACTTTCTCTCTCTCTCTCTCTATTTCTCATTATCTGTCCGTCTCTATCAGCAGACAGAGGTCTGTTACTCTTTTTCTGTCTGTGTCTCTCTCTCCCTCTCTTCCTGTCTCTTTCTCTTTCTCTCTATTGCTCATTGCCTGTCCGACTCTCTCCCCCTCTTTCCATGACTCCCTCCCTCTTTCTTTCTTTTATCGTCTTGATGACACCATAATTTTCTCTATCTCTTATTTGACTATCTTTAGTCGTTATCTCCTTCTCTTGTTTAGTTCTCTTTCCCGTGGTTTCTTTTTTCTGTTATTTCCTTCTTTTTGCATTCGCTTTTCCTCTCTCTCTCTCTCTCTCTCTCTCTCTCTCTCTC
>CM077102.1:21305509-21324831 GCA_039619505.1 Cimex hemipterus
CTCCCTCCCTCTCTCTCTCTCTCCCCTCTCCCCCTCTCCTTCTCCCCCTATTTCCCTTCTTTTTCTTTCTCTCAATTTCTATTGTATATATTATATTATTGCATTCTATTATTACATTGGTGTACCATTCCATTTGTTATTATAGTTCAATCACTTAGAGAGGTATTTTATATATTTGTATTTTATGTTTTGTTTTCCTTCGGAACCTGTTACCAGGACATATAAAGGTTTTCTTTCTTTCTTTCTCTCCAGGATGCTTTGAATATCTCCAATGACGAAGAATCGCAACGGAACTCACATATATTAACTCTTAATCTCAAATTATTCTTCAATCTGTCGGAATGGTACAAAATAGAATAGAATTCTATGTGTAGCTAGGTCCTTCAGATTTATGTCGGTACCATTCCCCTATCCTAATTAACATGATTGAATAGAAAAGATTTCACGTTGGAACCGGTTTACTTAAAAAATCTGAATTAAACTGGGCAGTACAAATCTAAAATGCGTCTTCATTACTATTCACGGATTTGTATCGACTACCATCGGAGCCTAATGAGAAGTGTGACGATGATCTGATTTAGAAAACAGAAAATCCTTCGCAACTGAATAAACAGTGCATTGATTATTACAATAATTTAATCCCAAACAAATGTCAATCATCATTTACGTTATTTTATAGTTTATTTATTAAATGCGACCGAAAACCAAATCGGTTTTACGTACATACTATTTACTGGTTTGTACGTTTAGAATTATATCATTAAATTATGCTAACGTGCTATATTTGTCAATTGCTTTAAGAAATTTTTGTTTTGGTTAATGTGTCTATGTGGTTACAAAGATCTTTCAACAACGTGTGTTCTTTTTGAAGATTATTAAGATTAATTTATCAATTCCAATTATAAAAATAAATTTTTAAAAAAGAGCTGCTATAGCTATAGGGAGATATGTTTTTATATATCATATAAACATACTACTAGGGGGTACCAAAATGAGGACATTCATATAGATTTTCGATAAATGAAATCGTTTACCACTACACACCGAGTCGACTTATTGGAAACATAAGAAAAGTTAGTCATAAATGAACTTCTCAAATTGAGAGATATCATATTTCAATTTCAAAATATCGTAAAGAAAAGCTTTGTTGAAAGGATTGAACATTGTCTATCAACTAGGATTTCACTTCACTAAATGCAAACTCAAACCTGGCTATTTTGAAATCGGCAAAGATTATGATGTAAAGTAATACTTTCAGAATGATGTTCATCATATTCATTACAGTTTGACGTCCGATTGACCGAATAACGTTTTTCAATTAATTAATCTTTATATAATGTTGATTGAGATAAAAAATGCCAGTGTCACGAGCGAACCAACGACCCTCGGCTAAATTCGTCGCTCACGATAGCTCAAGTAGTAGCCGAAGGTCGTGAGTTCGAATCCAGCTTGTGGCACTGGCTTTTTTTTTTTTTTCAAGTGAAATTACTCGAACGTATACATATAAAGTGAACGACTAATAGAAATTTGGTTGCAGGTGTTATCTTTGGGAGTGACCGGTCGAGATGCTGCCTAGGTAAGCGCCAATGTCACAATTGCCCCTGTTAGTTTAATGTCCAGCAATTAGTTAGGAAAATTGGAGTGGACCACCGTGAATTTGTTAAACATGTTTAGATAGCCTCTCGGCTCCCCACTAATCACAGTGGCGACTGGCCATTATTTAATGATCGCCCGCTCTTGCCATAAATTACATGTTCCAGGCAACACGCAACCGTCAGCCCTTATTGCGAAACTTACATCTCACCTTCCTTTTTTTTTTTTTTAATTTGTAAAAGCCGCTGCTATTTTGGAAAAGGTATTGCACATTCCAATAAGTAACAAGAAATAAACAATATGAAGTAGTTTTTGTACCATTCAGCGGGGAATAATTTTTAAAAATTTGATTTAAGACGCCAAACCTGACCAGGAAATACGGTATAAAAAGACAAAAAATTTCGTTGGTCACCTTCAACAAATTACCAAAAGAATCATTTTAAGTTTGACACTGAGAACAAAAGGAAGGTTTTTTCTTTACTTTGGCGATTTTATTATTTCGATTGGATATTCGATAGCATCGCAAATATTTCAAGTTAATTAGTATCTGCAAATGGTTGTGATTTGTTATAAAATATCAAATTAATATTTATAAAAGAAATACTGAATTTGAAGTGTCCTTACAATCAAAACTGAAATACATTTTTCTTCTTTTCATAAAAAAAGAAAGAAAAATTACCATTCCCTATTTACGACCATATATTCATAGGGACATATGGAAAGCCTTTGACATCAATTTAAATGGTAACCTAATTTCAAAAAACCGCACAGAGCGCCATTAACAAATCTGATTAAAAAATAAAATATGACACACATGAATTCACAAACACCAATAGTCATTCACCATCTAAAGTTACAGCCAAACATCACTCAATGTACACATTAAACCTAACGAACAAAAATTACTAAAACATTCAACAGACTACATAATCAAATTTTACAATTAAATTAACACAATCAAAGACTTTCAAAACACAATAACTATTTATGACCATTTAATATAACAAACCTACATTCAGCGAGACAACGAAAGGGCAATTTTTCCAACAACATTGGTAATCCAATATCAAACATACTCGTAGAAATATTATTATAAATCTGTACGTCCTTCCGGGAAAATACAGCAAAACACAACGTGTGAAAACATACAGAAACGTTAATGACACAGCCATCATATAAGGCATTCGTCGTCATAAATCACATACTGACAGACGTGAAATTCTTACGCAAAAACGCACAATTGAAAGTAGAACTAGATAACAATGATATAAATTTCTTTTCTATACCTAAAAAATCAGAACATCCGATAGCAAAGTAAAAGACAACAGCGACAGATATCATACCGAATCAAATCACACGACAAAAAAAAGGCCAGCATTAAAATGCGAGGCTGGCTATAGCCGTATCAAGAACAAAAATTATGAAAACCAATACACGCAATAACGACACAAAAACAGAAATGCTTAAATAATAAGCAAATCTCCACACTAAATGGACCACATTCACAAACTAACATCCAAGCTATTCAACAAGTTAGGAACACCACTAGAGACGAAAAGAATAATAGGTGAGCCATTGGCAAACCTAAAACTCTTGAGAGAAATGGCATATACGTCATAACATGTGAGTCAGAAAGCAAATATATCGTATAGACAAGGCGAAAAATAAGAGAATCATATGAAAACAACATATAACATCATTTTGGAAAATGACGAAAAATCAAATGATTTGCCTTTCAGAAATTCATCAAACCTTAACAATACAGACAAGCGTGCATTTACTAAACGGTTTACAAAAAGGTCGAAAAATGAACAAACTTGACAGTATACTAATGTAGCACATTAAACACTAGCAGACTCATATACACTCAAAATTAAAAAAGTTCACATAAATCGTTTACACCATTTAAAATACTAAATTGAAATGGAAAAGAAGCGATCACAACAATAAAAGTCCTACAGGTATAGCTAGTATAGGCCGGGATGAACGGTAACGTCCAAATTACCGTAACAATTTTTTTCATAAAAAACTTTTATGTAATACAAAAATCAATATAAACCATTAATTTGATAATTAAGAACCTAACTTGGTTTAGTCCGATCTGTCTTGCTAAAAGCCTTGTTAACTTTATAAAGAAGTTCAATCATCGATGATTTACTGGTAATAAGAAAACCTGATTTAGAGAACCTTACTTTGAGTATTTATTTTTGAAAATATTTATATCCACACATATGGAACAATTAAAATCAAATTAAAAATTAAAAATCTATAAAAAATTAAAAGACTGACTTTCAATCATCTTAATTGAACTACTGTCTCGTTCTTCCACTTTCAGCTATAGAGTCTATTAAAACTATTAAACCTGTTTGCATAATGTCTGCTAATTAAATTATTATAGTTAGGCAAATCGTAGTTAATTTAGTCAATTTGTCATTGCTTGTTAATTCAAATCAGGCACAATCAGAACATTTTTTTGGGGAAAATTACAAATATCAATCGTTTGATCTACAGGTTCAGAAGAAAATAAATATTATAACAGTTAATTATTCCTTTTATCTAAGGTTGAGATGAAAAATTGGTCTCACGAGTGGGAACTCAACCAAAAGCCTTAGATAAAAAGAATAATTATTATGGTTAATTATGATCATTAAGCCAATATGGATAAGTACTATACTAGAATTGTGAAGCAATTTATTTTTCTTTTAGGAAAAAAGTAGGAAGAAGAACTTGGGAGTATATTTGAGACTTGATTAATATATTTGAGAATTTGAGACGAAGATTTTCCCTTGTTTAATTCTTGCAATTTGGGTTGAATTTGTCAGTATAATTTCTATTTTATCATTTTTAGCATGTCCCTTTCAGCGTGAAGAGATTTTCCACCTAGTTGGAAAGAGGATAGCTTGAAAAATTAACAGCCAATTAAATAAAGTGGGCCGACAACGTCGATTTGGTGTTAATAGAGCTTGAAAAAAGATTAATTACTCTGTTGAGACTATGTTTTGCTTTTCTCATCGTCTGTCCCGAGGGCTGAATGATATATGATGCTTGGCAAGCGCCCCAAGTTGCAGCCGGTGCCAATCCCGCTCCCGTCCAGATACGGTGCGATACTCTTCGTCCATTAACAAAACAATTACCCGAAAACAATGGCTCCTTGACAAATAACTATCATCCGCCGGTTACAATAGCCCGGAGCTTTATTGTACATAATTAGACGAACAGGCTCAGACGTTGTACAATATAATCTGAACCGCCCGTAAGGCACTGCTTATACCTCCCACGTCTCACCTCCGATAACGTACGTTCCAGACAATCAGCTTGTTCCATTTAAAGGAGATTTCATCCACTGATAGTGCACCATTGTGAAACATAATTCTATTCACTACAGATTTTTCCTATCTTATGTCGCAAGAACAATGAATCACGAATATAATATAATTCCAAAATCATCAAATCTGAAATTCTCAATCTATCGTGGGAAATACACGTAAGAACGTGTAACTATTTCTATAAAGATATTTTAGAATTATACTGAATAGAAATTATACTGACAAATTCAACCCAAATTGCAAGAATTAAACAAGGGAAAATTTTCGTCTCAAATTCTCAAATATATTAATCAAGTCTCAAAATGCTGGTTTTTATTATTCCTTGTAACATGTACTGTATTTGCTTCCAATTTTTTGTGTTTTATTTAACCAAAAAATTAATATCATGCAGTGTATAAAACAAACACCATATAGAAAAAATAATAATAATTTATAGATTTTAAACAAAATTAAAAAACTCCGTGATATTTTTGTGGTATATCAATTTAAAAAAAATCCATAATAAAACATTTTATACAAGAGCAGTATAAGAAATCTATGGCCTTGTACTATTATGTTTTCTGATATTTTTTCTATTAACCAAAAAATTAATGCCCTACAATATATGAAACATAAAGTAAATTTTTCATATAGAAAAAATACATAAAATTATAAAAAATTTTTTTTAAATCCCACGAAATTTATATTTTTTATTAATTGAACAAATTGAATAGGAAATATTTTGTAATTTATTTGTTTTATGGAAAAAAAAAAAATCTATTTTATACAAAAGCAGGTAACAATTTTGAATCTTTACCTAGCTTTACTGGGCTAATTTTGTTTTATTATTTACTATTATTATATTACTTTTTTATAATTTGCCGTAAATTTGTTTTGTAAAAATTTATTAATTTTGTGGTTGTATACAGTATGTGCTATATTTATTACAGAAAGTATAACTACACATATCAGAAGAAGAGAATTTGTTTAATTAAGCTAAAGAAGATTATATTATTTTTTATTGTAAATTTTAAATAAACTTTCCTATTCAAAACTTAATTTTTTATCTGACGAGGAAATAAAAAAAAATTCTCAATATTCATTAAACTGCCGGGCAGCGTTTCGTTTTGAAAGATTATATTTATTGAAACTGGGAGTCACCAGTAAATCGGTTTTATTAATTTTGTTTAAAAAAGCAATTTACTCTTTCATAATATTCAAAACTTTGAATCAAGAGGCACAATAGGATTAAGAGATTAGGTCGTTATTTTTGGATCTGGGAGGTAGACAGATCAGCGCATCAGTGAAACGGGGAATCTCCAGGAAAGCCGGTTGATGGGTTTCAATAAACTTGTTTTAACATAAAACAAGTTATCCGGGACAAAAATTTACAAAAAAGAAAAAAAAAAGACAGCCGGTCCGAAATGTTGTTCTGAATAATCGTTCATATATGTCAAACCAGGTGGTCCCTTTGTCGTGTCTTCCACTTCCACGATGTTAAACTCAATTCACTGATTCATATTTATGTAAATGACCTTGCTAATGCGGGTACAATTACCTAGATATCGTCCATTATTAACAAGGTAAACAATGCAATTATGCTTTAATTTATGGACCGTCTGGAGTTGATTCTACCAACAGATCCTAACATTAAGACTGTTTAACCCGGACTCCTAATAATAACGGCCTTGGAAATTTGAACTTAAAAGAATGTTTTATTACCATTAATCAAATTTATTACATTGCTTTTTCTAAAAGGGTACAAATAATCCAAAATATAAATGCGAACTTACAGAATCTCTAAAATGCACGGATTAAACAATGCCCTTCAAACGATCATTAAATCATATTTTACAAATGTGTAGAGATTAGTGGCCGTTAATGGATAATTATTCAAATATCGTGAGATGCGGTCTGGTGTGATGTAGGTATCAGAAAAACATTTTCTTTGTCGTGTCAACGTTTCGATCATTTATTGAGATCATCTTCAGGGCCTGGGATTTACAAACATAGTTTACATTTAGAAAATACATATAGAATTTGGAAAAGTGAATTTATACAATGCAAAAAATTATATTTTATATTCCATCAAAGTATTTCTACTCACGCAAAGTGTTTGTCTTCTATGTAACTGTGCCATGCCGTGTTGAAGTACATATATAAACATTAAACAGTAAAATCTCACTGGCACTCTCAACAAGACATGGAACAATTACACAGAAGACAAACACTTTGAGTGAGTAGAAATACTTTGATGGAATATAAAATATATATTTTTTTGCATTGTATAAATTCACTTTTCCAAATTCTATATGTATTTTCTAAATGTAAACTATGTTTGTAAATCCCAGGCCCTGAAGATGATCTCAATAAAAGATCGTAACGTTGGCACGATAAAGAAAATGTTTTTCTGATACCTACATCACACCAGACCGCATCTCACGATATCTGAATAATTACTGATAATAATTGAATAAATATTTTACAAATTACAAACCATTAATAAAAAGAGAGTGATGGAGTCAGAGGAGAGTCAGAGTTTGGGAGAGGTTTACAGGTTGTCAACTAAAATATATATATATATATATACACACACAAATGTAAATGTCTGGTCACATTCACTCTCCAGAGTACTCGATATTCCTTGGATGGAGGTTCAGCCCACTCAATTCTAGCTAATAATTTATTTTTACCTCCAGACGTTTCTCAACTCACAGTATACGATATTCCTCGGAGCGTGGTTAAGCAACCCCTTCCTTTCACGCTAATAAATTACATGCATTCGAATAAATTAACATAAAAGCAACACCCCATACAAACATAGAAGCCTGTGGTATACATTCCCCTAGAGAAATCACATTCTCTCGGAGCGGGGTTAAGGAACATGTACAAAATAAACACTTCACAGACTCGCATAAACAGTATAAAAATTTAAAAATCCCTATAGTTGTGAGGTATCGGAATAGCGATCAGCGCCCGAAGACTACACAGGTCCGAATATATCCAGAATTACCTACGTGTCAAGCGTTCTATAATTGAAAATGTGTTCGACCATCATTTTGCCGCGCGTCACTTTTCGGCCAGTAAGATGGCCGTGAGTTATTGTTGTATGACCTGTGCGTAATCTTGTCAGCATGCCCTTTTCCGTTCTTTCACGTTCTCTCTTAACCTGCCCACAGTTTGGATACAGTTTCTATTACTACGACTCCGGCGGTTTTCCATTGTCCTTTTAATGTAGTTGAAAATAGTTTTCAGGTTAGGAAGGGTCTTGGGGGAATTCTGACGACTTCTCTTTCGGTTTATTCGTACCTATCTATCCCTGTGTAGTAGGTAACCCATTATTAACCCTTACTTCTAACCCTTACATCGTTTTATTTATTAGAGGGCCCTCCAAGGCACTCTCCTGAGTTTCTGGGCAGCACTGAGCGAATCGAAATTAAAAAACAGTACAGTTGATTTTTGATCGTCAGCTCAAAGCTAGGGATGCAGAGTTTAGCTTCGAGTACAGTTTTATTACAGTTTATTTCATCGAGTTTTTAATTTATCCCACCTTCTTACTCGATTAACCCAATGTGTTCTAATATTATTAATTTGCACATATGCGTTATAAGAAGAAAAATTACTTACATAATTTATAAACACATATTTGATAAATCTAAGATTCATTGCGAAACTTTCTTATTTCAAAATTTTGCATATATTATATACATGCAACCGGATTTTTATTATACAGCACATTACATGTTTTTATAAGAAAACATTTATTTTTAAATGCGCCATAATGCGTCTGGGATACCGATGGATTTTTAAATCATAAGAAAAAATAATGTTAAAATATACGAGATAGGATTTTTGCAATAAATTTAAACGTACGCCAGAAGGAAATTACTTTAGTGAAAAGGAACGTTTTAGCACAATACACTTCCAACGTGGTTTTGAACTGACACCGCATATATTTTATTTTATGTACAGCCTTCTTTTGCTATGTATGACAGCATCGTATTTTTCTCCCTTCTAACAAATTAAACCGACGTCTGTACCACAATGTTGAAAAAGGGGACATCTCCGGACGGACTACAACGTTGAATATTTCTTCGTCCGTTGTTTTATATGGAATATTGCTTTTAAATTGCTTGAACGGAAAGTAACTTTGCTTCGCTACTTTTCCTGTATTTGAATGTTATATTTATTTACTTTGTACAAAGTATCTTTTTAAATATCGCTATAAAAGTGGATTTTTTTTTTCACGGGGACACTGATATCAGGACCGTGTGGGTAGTGAAACTGTTAAAACCTCAAGAACATAATTCCAAACTGAGTGACATCTATAATAAAAATGCCAAACAAGGTTCCTGGCTGATTGATCTAAACGTAACACTAGAAAGCAACAAATCAAAAAATGACTTTTATCTCTAGGTTTCAAGATAGACCATATTTTATTTTTATTAGACTTTTATTAATATATTTTTTCAAGAATATATTATCAACAATACATAATAGGCAAATTTAAAAACCATTTCCATAAATAATTTCTTCATGCTTTCACGTTTTACGTACATTTCATAAAAACAAGTAATTAATATTTTTGTAATACCTAATCAATTAGAAGATAATCTTAATTCATACAAAACCGAAAGCTAAAAGAGAAAAATGATTTTTTGAAAAAAGCCTATGGCATAAATATAAAGATAAAAAACCAGACACTCACATTTTATTATTTTGCTTCAACCTACATGTATTTTTATCGTTATATTAATTGCAAGATACCTATTTGAGTACGAACCAAATTAAAGAAGATTAAAAAATTCGTGTGTTTTAAGAATAATTATTTAATTACGAAGGTGTGAAAGAAAAATACCCAAAATACTGGCAAATCATTTAGCGTTAGATATAGTTCTATTAATCACTAAATGGTACATATACAATATATTAATACGTATTTTTGAAAACAATGAAACAATAAATTTTTAGTCAAGTTTTTTCTTTCCAATGACACTATGTTTTTCAAACATCGCAAAAACGGTGATAAATTTTTTACGATTCCACCAACCAAAATAAACATGTCAGACTTTTAGGGACCGATAATCCATACATACGAGCATAAACATACTATCTTTAAATAAATTACAACCCGAGATTTATGGCTAATGCTAAAAGGTTTCGCAAAAAAACGTCGGGATTTGGAGACGTTTTGTTGATTTCATCCTTATTTTTCTCCTAGTCATAAAAACTTCTTGTATATTGGCTCAAAAAATGAAATAAAGCTTTCGAATAATGGTTTTAATAGCGTAGAAACATGACAAAATGAAGACGAGTTATGAATGTTTAGGCGGAACATCGGACATGGACAAGAAAGATTTTCCCTAACGGATCCAGCAAAAACATTAAATGCAAAAAAAATTCGTATTAAAGGCTTTAAGCAAATCCGAATTCGAAAACAAATTTTCTTGGGCTTTTGTTTGTGCAACCTTTTGTATATCTGATCTCAATTCAGTTTAACATATTATTTTCTTATTCCTCCTGAAATTTTGAATCGACCCCTTGATATACGTGCAGCAAAAAAAAAATCAAATTAACTTTTATCGAAATTAAATTTCTCTCCTAAATTTACAGAACAGTAAATTATTGCTAATAATATTAGTAATTTATTAGGCTGCAAAATGAAATCAAGTTGACATTCCCATATACATGAATTAGGTTAAAAAGTATCCCTTAAAAAATTCTTAAAATATCATTTTAGCAAACTAGTTGCTATAATGTTTGTAAAATGGTTAGAACATCGAAGAATAATTGAATTACTACATCGTTTGCGACAACAAACAGGGGGTATGATTTATGCCCGACGGAAGATGTATGAGGGGGATGCTTTTTGAAACAAAAATTAACAAAAAACTACCTTGGAATTTGTATAAGACCAGTTTTTGCTATAGTTAATCGTTTTCGAAATAAAGGAGGTGGCCACATTGTAACAATAAACAGAAGGGATGTCCCTTCATGCATCTTCTGTCGGGCATAAATCAGAAATGGTCGTTCCAATAAAAAAATTTCTTTCAGTAAAAGTGGCATAAAATAAGTTCTATATACGAATTGCACAATAACATGGGATTCTCATTTAAAATAATAACGTTGAGTGTCATTATGTTATGTTACATCTGTTACCACCACGCGATTCCTAGCCATATTAACTTGGGATATGTATAAGACTATTTTCTACTGAAGTTAATCGTTTCCGAATTACATGGGCTGACTATTGAAAAAGTTGATATGCCCTGTATAGTGTTTAAAATTATTAACTCAGACTTTACCAGATATTAAAATACGTTACAGACATACAGGGTCAAAGAAAATATTAGAACACCAGAAGTTACAAAAGAAAAATCAATTTCTCAAAATTCACATCTCCCAAAATTATTTTTATCAATACTGGAAAAAAATTAATCTTCACAAGTCTGCAGAATTACTTATTTGGTATCATTTTAAAATTACTATTGGATATCAACGATAAAATATATAATTATTTATGTTCTAGTTTAAGAAGTGTAAAAGTTTAAAATAAAAATTTTTTGTGAGATTTCTCCATGTAGTCTGTCGGGTGATATCCTGTAATTTTACGATCATTTTACATGCCCTCGCTTGATTAGTCTGTTTGACACGTTTCTGAGTTGCCTTTTCGCTGTCTTCAGTGTTGGGTCTGGGTTATGTTCGTGAAATCAATTCTCTTTTTATAAGTTCGGCAGCGTTTTGGTCAGTGCTTTTTATCGATTAAATTTGGTTATTATTTTTTGTATTATACGGCGAGGTGGCCATATTATAACAATAAACATACCCCCACGGGGGCGCGGGCATAACTCAAAAATGGTCGATCCTGTCAAAATTTTCCTTTCAATAGAAGTGGCATAAAATAAGCTCTACAATCAAATTATTACGATAATAGTATGAGATTTTTATTTAAAATAACAAACTTAGTGGTATTTACTTGCTAGATGAGGAAGTTATGTTAAATCTGTTATCACCACTCGATTCCCAGGTAAAATTAATTTGGCGTTTGTATAATACCAACCTTTGTTAAAGTTAATATTTTCCCAATTAAATGGGTGGACTGTAGAAGTTCATAAGCCGTGTATCTATTCTATTTCTCATTAATTGTAAACACAAAAATGCATGTTCTCCATCAAATTTGAAATGGTACTTGTTAGGCAAGTTCTTTCCCGATGTTTATCATAAATTCGAGAAACCTGGCTAAAATGTTTTAAATTTTTTAAAGCCAGTATATTTAAATTAAGTGAAAGGTCGTCAACACGTTCCAAAAGCGTGTTTCCTTCAGACATAATAAATCAAGCCCATTTAGACAAATATGATAGATTTATTGACAGATTTTATTATATATTGCTATTTAAAATACCAACTAAGATAATCTGTCATGTTAATAAATAAAAGAAAAGAATACGGTTAGAAAGTTTTGTGTTGAGCTTAATTTAAACTTTCAACGTACTTATGGTTAGCATTTACTTGTCGCATCATTGCTATTTACGTTTGCTTATTGAAACTACAATGAAACTAATAAGATAAAACTTTTTTTTAAAATTTAACAAAAAATGTTAAAACACGAGCGTTAGCTCAGATTGAAATGCGAAAGGTTATTGGACCCTCAGAAGATATTTTTCTTATCAGCCCGGTAAAGAAATGCTTACTAATATATCGTCGGGGCTATCGTTATGGCCGAATCCTTTTTACCTAAAAGGACGTTCGAGGAAATGATCTGGATCATTAGACGTATCTGTATAAAAGATATGCAAGCCTTCTTGGCCGCCGTGTCGTAAACATCGTTCAAATTTTGTGCACTTTCGGTTACGAAACCGGCACAACGTTTTTCGAAAATAAATATACCACTTTGTGAAAAATTCCTTTTAACCCGCGATATGAATGAAATTTATTAATTTAATTTTTCCCTTTAAGTAACCTGTCTTATTGATAAGTGATCTTGTTCAAGGCTTAACGATTTTATAAGAAACTATGCAAAAGGTACTTTGTCATTTGTCAACCGGGTTTGAAAACACTTGTTCCTTGTTTTAATCAACAAGTTTAATACATGTTGAGCCGGTACATGGTCACTTACTCAGTCTGTCTCCACTCGCGGGTTGTTGAGTTATTCAAACTCGTTTCGGTATTGCGCCATCTTCAGTGAGGAACTCGGTTGTCAGAGCTATCTTACATCTTATTCAGAGTAAACATCCAAGACGCTACAATCTACACTATAATCAAAGATATCGACGAAACGCAGACTGCACTGTAGAAATGTCCCAATCAAAATAGCCGGTGAAGGCATCAAAAGCTTACAAAAACTTGGAAAACATAACGATCTGGGAATATTGGTTGCAAAAGCACAAAAGAATTTCGGCAGAAAATATCAAAGCCTGATAATCTGAGGATAAGTTCAAACAAATTATCCTACATTTCAGAATTGGTTCACACAAAACAAAAGGAGAAACTTCACCAAAACTGGCAAACGCATTACTACTGCTGGACAGGTTAAAGCTTAGAGGAGTGGTGACTGCTGGACAAGTCACTGATATCTGTTAAAACCCCTACACAACCTGAATACATTAAATTTTTGTTCCATTTGTACGTTATGCAACGAAGAAGAAGAAATTACACATATTATCTTCCAATTCGAAGCAACTGTCCAATGAAGACAACTTAGGGTACTAAGAAGACCTGGGGAAGAGAATTGTAGCAATAAAAGTCAATAAATTCATCTCCCTTTTAACCTTCTTTCAAGACGAATCAAGTCAGTTAAACCACGCATGGGGAACATTCTCACTTCCTTGTGTTCTTCTCGTATTTACCACACACCGACATAAAAATCCACCTATCTACAAAATGAGTTATGGAATTTTGATAATATTTCGTTTTAATTTTATCACTTATTACAATACTTTCATTTCTTCCGTGATGTAAAGGAAATAGAGGATTGGTCTCTGGCATAATTTCCCAATGACATGGCAGTACTGTCGTCTGATCCCTATCCTACAGTAGCTTCTGATGATCGGCAGAGACAAATTTAATGTATGGCAGATGAATGAAAGCAAGGACTTAACATTGGGTTTTTAACTGAAAGGCTTAACAATCCTTATTATGATTTTAAGATAGCTAAATACACTTTAACTAATCATTACTTTTAAACAATGTCCCTGCAGATTTATTGGGTCAGTCGCTCAATGCAAAAATTATAATTTTAAAATTTCTGAATTTTTCATATACCCCCAGTGAATGAAGACTTGGGTGCCCTATGATCATACCTATTAAGTTTCTTAATTATTATTAAAAACTGATTTTTTTTAAACATCAGCGTATATTTAGCACGTATCTATATATTTAGGACTTAAAACGATCTCAATTTCAAGGAAAAAGAAAAGGTGCGGCCAGACAAGTTAAGATAACAATAGAGTCCTTGGCCCGCGGAAGAGAAGAAGGAATACTTTCGTGTCACTTAAGGGATTTTTAGAGGTTTACTGCAACTCGTTACTAAACCCACGCCGACGTGTCCATCTAATATGGCTCGAATTTTCGTATTTTGTTCTTACTAAAACTTTACTTACAAAGGAAAAACAATAAACAGTCCCGTTGCTTGAATAAATCTGGAACTGTGTCTGCGAGAGAGTTATGAAATTAGGCGTGGACAAGACACAAGAGACTTGAATTAGTCTGATTGTACTTCTTTTTCCCAGCTGTCGGGACACTTAACAAATTCCCATTCTCTAACGAGCCTTAATTAAAACAACACCCGAACTGTAGGTATATGTATGGCTACATAAATAACACCGCTCTTACCGCCTGTAATGAATATCCGCGGGCTAGAAAAAGGGTTTTATCCGGCTCAGAACTGAGGCCGACTAAATTAACGTCTTGATTCGTCGTTTGTCCTTAACATCGTTAATAACATAGTTATAAAGTTTAATACACACTTACCCTCACACTCACACTCTACCACTTAGCTTTTCGTCTATCCCATTTTACATGTTTTTCATCTTACTTCCCCCTCTTTCCTTCTCTCTAACACCCTCACCCTCGCCCTTAAACTCTATCACTTACTTTCTCATCTATCCCATTTTACATTTCTTCAATCCATCTCCTCTCCCTCTCTCTCTCTCTCTCTCTCTCTCTCTCTCTCTCTCTCTCTCTCTCTCTCTTTCTCTCCATCTGTGTATCTATTTATTTACATCAATCTATCTATTTATCTATGTATCTCTGTATCTTGCTCCTCTCTCCTTTCTCCCTTCCTCCATCTCACATTCCATCTTGTTATCTCATGCTCTCCCCAAATTTTTTTCCTCTATCTACTAAATTTTTTCCTCCATGAAAATAAATAGATTTGGTTAGAATATGCACCGAAACGCATCGGAAATACAGGACAAAGTTCGCTAAAGCTGTTTGGTTACTAAATAAAGCTGTCATCATTCTCCGATTATGACATTATGCAGAAGACAATAGGGCCTGTCTTTCCTTTGAAGGTTAATCCCATTAAAAAAGATAAGTTGCCCCTTGAGGTAACCTGTTGAAAAACATTTTAAAACAACCGAGCCGAAATAAAAACTAAGAACTCTATAATAAATTATTGTTCGAATTTAATGTGTGCAAATCTCACTGACAGTATGTTATATTTTATTGGAGTTTTTCTGAGAATGAATTGTATATAGGTAAAAATAAATGAGTTTTATATCTTAATTAGGTCGTTACTCGCTGAGTTTGTCTGTCGCATTCCGCCATTTTCAGTGTTGTGACTGGGTTATTTGTACAACTACTACCTATTCAACACTAAAAAAAATTATAAATTCATAAATTATCATCAGACAAAATTTACACTATTCCGTACATAATATAATCTAAAAAGGAAATAGACAGACGACCGCAAAGACCAGCGGGACAAAAAAACAACTCAGACTATTGGATATCAACGATAAAATATATAATTATTTATGTTCTAGTTTAAGAATTGTAAAACTTTAAAATAAATTTTTTTGTGAGATATCTCCATGTGGTCTGTGGGGTGATATCCTGTAATTTTACGATCATTTTACTTGCCCTCGCTTGATTAGTCTGTTTAACACGTTTCTGAGTTGCCTTTTCGCTGTCTTCAGTGTTGGGTCTGGGTTATGTTCGTGAAATCAATTCTCTTTTTATAAGTTCGGCAGCGTTTTGGTCAGTGCTTTTTATCTATTAAATTTGGTTATTATTTTTTGTATTATACGGCGAGGTGGCCATATTATAACAATAAACATACCCCCACGGGGGCAGTTTGTCTGTCGCATTCCGCCATTTTCAGTGTTGTGACTGGGTTATTTGTACAACTACTACCTATTCAACACTAAAAAAAATTATAAATTCATAAATTATCATCAGACAAAATTTACACTATTCCGTACATAATATAATCTAAAAAGGAAATAGACAGACGACCGCAAAGACCAGCGGGACAAAAAAACAACTCAGACTGCATCCACAAAAGACACCCACACGCCGATAATGCCGACCCATTTGCCACTCCCTATTCATAAAAAGGGACTTGATTTCACAAAAATCACACATACTCAAAAATGAAGATGGCAAAATGGCGAAAATTGTCAGGCCAACATAGCGAGTATAGGGAGACCAAAATGATCGGTGGTGAGGAAATACAGGTTCATCAACCCGCAAACCACACATAGAAATCGCACCCTTTTGTATTTTTGTTAAAAAGTTAAAACAAAATTAATTAAAGGAATTATTTACAATTTTAATATTTAACATAAGTTATTATTTTTATATGCAAATTTTAGTTACAGGGTAAGCTTTATTCCGACCTTAGTATTTCAACGAGTGAATTTTTATTCCTGTTGTTTCGTAATTTTGCAAAGAGAAAATTAGAATAAATTTATGATCATTAATTTTCATAAAAAGTAAATATAATTGCCAGACAAGAAATTAAATATTACCCCGTGTCTGTTTTGTGCTTAATTCAAGCTGTGAATTGCGGCAGTAAAAAACGTCGAAATGCATACTGAATTAACAGGTTGTTCCATATTTCATCTGTTCATAAATAACTTGACTCGAATTTATTTAATTGGATCTTGAAGCGTACATACCCTTTTGATAAACATAAGATGGAAATATTTATTGACCGAACCAAAAGGCTTGAATTTATTTCTGCAAACATTAGAGAAAAGGTCTCAGCTTGTTTGCACATTATGTACATCACAACAATTATTTATAATGCAATCGAAGTTCATTTATTTTTGCATCACTAGAATAAAAAATTTGACTTAATAACACTTAACTGTAGGAAAATGTATTTAAAAAATAAATTGGAACTGAAAAAAAAAAAATATAAATGCAACGTCAACGAATTAATTCCAATTCCTTTCATTATTTTCTATTCCTTTCATAATTTTGTAAACAACCATACGCGCACAGATAACAAAAAAAATGCACTACTAACAAACACTGCTTCGTTTTTCTCCTTTTTATGTTATGTTATAGATTTAACCGAAAACTGAGAACAAGCAGGCTCAACGATAAACAATATCAATTTTTATTTCGCTTTATGACAATTGGCTATAATCTGTTATTCCTGTTCCTTATAAAATACCTCAAATATAATCAGTCCCAGATAAGTAAAATAACCATTGTATTGTCGTACTTGGCCAAAATCCGAAAGAATCGATGGATGATATCATTTTTTGTCTTGACCAATCTAATAAGAAACAGAGAACTGAGGTACCCATTGATGGTTTTGGTTTAATATCAATTTTTATGACTACAAACCGTAAGGAGAGCTGGTTCAAGAGTTGAACAAAATGAATTTTTTTTGCTGTACCTGACCAAAACCAGCTAGAATATCCAAACCAATTTATGCTAATGTCAGTTATTTTTATACCAAACCAAAACTACATGGATGATCGGACGCAGAAATGGTCAATATAATTTATTCTTTAGATGAGCCTAACCAAACGACGTGATAAGCAATATCCTGTACTGTTGTACCGAAATCAGCAAGGATGGTTGAATTCAGAGAAGAACAATATAACCTTTCTTATTCCCGCCTTTATTTTGATTTTCTTGGGCGAATTCCTCGATTAAACAAGACAAAATATGAGTTTTTTTTAACAATGATAATCGGAACCACAGACTGATAATTTCAATTTTTATCTTGCTGTACAAGCACATAAAAAGTAATTCCACGGCTTCCGCAGGAACTATATTATTAATAGGCAATTTTAAATAAAATGTGAAAAAGGGATCGCCATCACATGGGTGCGCCGGTGGACGAGAGAAACGTAATATTAAATTACCGGTAGAGTTATGATGAGGGACATATAACAGTTCCCAACCAGTTCTGGAGCAAGTTCCTCCGACTCTTTTCAACGTCTTCCCAACACCGATCCCGGACCTACTCCATATTTTAAGAGACAATTCTACTGGAGAAATATTATTTTTAGTATTTACTTGGTTTAATTTAAATCAAATAAGTGTGGTTTTAATAAAAATGAAAGATTTTGAGAAATCGGTGGATGGTAATTTGAATTGTAATGTATTTAAAATAACCTAGCAATCCTGTAGAAAAGCATTGCCTTGCTGTACTCCTTAAATTTAATGTTTGAAGACAGTCAACTTAATACTTGATTTATATCAATAAAAAAGAACTTCAAAAAACGGCAAGCTTAAGCACATATAGTTCTATAATTTATTTACTGTGTGTGGTGGTTAGTGACCGTTAATGGATAATTATTCAGAAATTATGAGATGTGGTCTAGTGTGATGTGGGTTTCAGACAAACATTTTCTTTATCGTACCAACGTTTCGATCTCGAGATCATCTTCAGGGCTTGGGATTTACAAACATTGTTTACATTTAACAAATACATTTAGGATGTGGGAAAAAAAAGGATTTGTACAATGCAATATATACATATTCAAAGAAAATGTTTTTCTGCAACCTAAATCACACCAGACCGCATCTCTCTATTAATGAATAATTTATATATTGTAAGATTTATCCATGTTGTCTGCTAGGGTGATGAAGCTTATGGTCGTTCCTGATCATTTTGTTCTGCCTTTAATGGGTGGCTTGACAGTCAAAATACGTTTAGTTTTACTTGAACCATTTATGAGTAGTCGCACCGACTTGATCCTTATTTTATGTTGTTTCACAAATCATAATACCAACAAAAAAAATGGGTTGATCTAGAGCATCGAAAAATAACCTGTAGTGCTATCTCCCTGATTTAGAGGGGGGTTATGCATGTTACAGGTTTATCACACTAAGGATTTTCATTCTGGGTCTGAAATTTCAATGGTATGAGTTTTAAATTTTTTGTTAGAAGTGTGAAATAAGCCAGGTGTGAGGGAAAATAGAGAGGGAGAGAGAAAGAGAGAGAGAGAGAGAGAG
>CM077102.1:21325231-21336112 GCA_039619505.1 Cimex hemipterus
AAAAATGGAACAGTAAGGTATATTTTATCGCAATCTCACTAAGTTTCAAAAAGTTTTATTGACTCTGATTTTTGATTAGAAAATGTCAAGGAACTAAAAAATCTCCATAGTGAGGCAGGATTTTTAAAAACAATCGCCCAGCGCAAATACTTTGTTTTCTACTTAATTCAAAACTGATGACTAGGAAATGAATCAAAACTTCAACTTAAAGAAAACAACTATCATAAAACGTAACTAAGGTGTAATATTTTAGAAATGTTTTTGCCAACATCCTCGGAATATTCTTTTTTTTTAATCCTAACTTCATCTTAAAAAAACTAACGACTTCAACTTTCACACTTCTGTACATTGACGAAAAGAGATCCACTCCTACGTTCCGCAGAGAGGACAAAAGAGAATTCGATCAAAAACGAATTTCTTTTATCCGCGTATCGTACCAGTTAGTCGTCCCGGGGGCGTTTTATGGTTTTCAGAGAGGTCTTGACATCTCCGAGCTATCCACGGTACCGACATAAAGACTGGTTTAGAGCCAATAAAAATTGGTATCTCGATCGTCGCATTTTTATTCAAGTCACCACACGTCGTCTGTATTAAGTCCTTGGTTTCCTCACGAAATCAGGGTCTGCCTCAATACCATTTATTACTAAAATAAAACAAAGTTTTATAAGATCCCGTACCGTCAGTGATAAATCATTTATTTTTTATTACTTTTATTACACTTATTTGATATTTTCAACTGAAAGCTTTAGTTTTATTTATGAAGAAAATTAACTCAACAAACTATGTTCCTTTAATTTGGCATTTAATGTTTACTAAATTACCAACAAACAGATGAAAAATCAGGTACAACAAAGAAATCATCGAAAATTTAATGAGCCAAGATTTTGAAGACCCAATTAGATAATTTTTAATACGTTTAAAAGTTGCGTACATCTAAGTACAACATATAATACAAAACCCAAGCTATCAGCATAGCGATTAAGCTTGAATACCCCAGGGAAGAATAATTCTAGCTTGTTCAAATAGATGAAGATAACTACTTTACAATTAATAATCGACCACTCAGTAGTTTGTGTACGATAAACACTGATTGAACTGGAATAAAAATTCAGTTTTCGTTTGATACAGGGCACGAGGGTGCTTTGCCTCGCCCTGTTAATAGATCTGCCTCATGACATCTGGCGTTCTAAAGTCGAAAATGAACTAACTTGTGGAATTGTCAATAATTCCAAATAATAGCTGAACGATGAATAAAGCTTGTAAGCATTTATATTTTAACGATTTCCTCCCAATCTTGCACTCTCTATTGGGATAATAGAAATTGCTATCGGGGAAGAGGAGTTGAACAAATTTAGACTTTTTTTAATTAATCACAAAGCAAATCCTAAGGACTCTGTTGGTATTAGAACATCTGCAGGAGGTCATTAAACTAAAAGAATTCTTAGTTTAGTACACTATTAAACTTTTTTTAAATTTTCCTGTTTGTTGCTCACTATTAACAAAAGGGCGTTCTAATTTTCAATTCTAGAAGTTATAATTCTAATTAAATTCAGGTGTTCAAAATGTTACATTAGCAATTAAATTATACCAATATTTATTCTGACTTTTGTTCATTTATGGTAACTAAATAAAATAATTTCCTGAAACGTGGTTTCACAATTAACAGTTGTAATACCTGTCTTTCCAAAATATAACTGTCAACTTAAAACCATTTTGATTAGATTTTTTTAATAAAACTGTGTAATTCCTTCATTCCGACAGCGGAATTTTTTGAATAGGCCTCCGTAATCGAGGCGTCCAATAAAGCGAGAATTTCCAGAATGTGTGAAATCACAATTCACATGTCACTCGGAGTTTATTGGCCACGTTATGCGCTTCGGTAAGCCGGTTTCTGAATTTATTATCAAGATCAGACCTGACGACTGACAATCAAGCCGACAAAAACTGCAAGCATTTAAATTGATATATATTAACACGTGTTTTGTTGTAAGATAATGTAATTACTAGAGTAAGTACGCCATGAAAAGGCTGACTGGTTAGAAAGTTCTGGAAGCCAAATATATTCCGAAAAAAAGATAAACTAGTATTACTGGTTGATAGATTATAATCGTTATCATAACCTTATGTATAATTACTTTAACTAAATATTAGCTGCTGGCCTAACCACAATTTTCTATTTATTAAAATTTAATTGAAGGTTCCATAGCAAGCCGTTCTTTTCTGGGGTTGTTTTCATATTTTACAGTGATCCCTGGTCGGAAAGTAATAGTACCAGATTATCAGTATAGGACAATAAATTTGTCTAGGTATTTGCCACTTTTTTCTTCCTCGTACGAAAAACCACATCGGCAAGAAATTTTGACCATTATGTTCAACTTGTAAATTTAGTTTATGAAATTAATCTTTGTTAACAGAACAATCTGACAACTTTTGCTTCTTGTTAGCTTAAAATCCAATTTTTCATACGGTAGTCAATTAAGTCATTATTCTGTCATGCTCAATTTTTATGATCTTAATCTTGGTGTTGAACACTGATTCGAACCTCATTACCGGGATGAAATTTCGTCATTGCATAAGGATAATGCCATTGTAGTTCAATACCTTCTATGACCTCATCGAAACTACCTTCTATGATCTCATCGAAACTTGGATTTTGGTCTATATTAAAGTTTCCATTGTGATCTCAGAAAACTTTACATCCAGCTCGTTTTCAGTTTGAACTTTTTCCCCGTACGAGAATTTTCCCGTTTATTTTCTGAGGAAGACTGTATTACTTTTTTGAAGTCCAATTCTATTACGGACGAAGAAGATACTGAACTTTTCTTTTAGAAAAACGTTTATTTTATAAACTCTAACAAAAATAATAAACAAAGATGGCCGAAAATAGTAGTAATGGGAGTCTTTGCTTTTGCCAGTGTTATCAAAAGGTCTCATTCATTTTTTAATTTTTTTATATTGCACCAAATGTGTGCCTCGACCAGAACGTTTATCCAAATTCAATATTGCATTTCGCTTGTACACGGTTTAAGCAGAGTATATTTCTTAAAAAACACCCCTAAAAACCGAATTTTTTTCGAACAAACTATTTGAAAAAGGTTCAAATTTGTTAGGCTCCCTCCATATTGGAAAAGTATGTAATAGCTCTTTTGCTTTCTTAGACAATGGGTGTAATTTGTACAACGACCGATTTTCTTCAGAGGGGGGATTATCCGTTTAGATTTGCGTCTTCGAACCATGTTCATTCATTTAAAGCTACGAACACTGTTAAAATATTTTTTTAAATCTATTGTTTTATATATTTACAGTTTTACTGTCAACCAAACTATTGCGCGTGGAATCGAAATCGATCCGTTTCACTAAGACGTTTTCCACTACGTAGATATCTGGATATCCCACTAGCTGCAATTCTTTTTGACAAACCCTCTTGCTATTTCCGGGCCTGTCGAATGCGATTTGTTTCTTCAACTTTACGTAGATTGAAAATTTTCAAGGACCATGTCGGATTGCAACCTTTACTAAATTGTGCTTCGTATTTCGATATCCTCATTTGATCCCCAATTTTGAATTTTTGAGTATTTTTAATTTTTTTGTTGAAATGATAATAATACAAATATTAATTTAACAGAAAACATGTCATTTTCATTTGAGTAATACCAAAGGGAGTATTTTCTCCACTTTGTTTTTAATTGTGTATGCATTCCCTTCCTCATTATTACATGTTACCTATTTGAAAGTTTCCAAGTAAAGTACTTGTGATGTGAGTAGTCAGTCAAACGAGTTATTAAAATCAAAATATATTTAGGTGCTTTATTAACCAAATCTTGTCGGCCCGAGTTTGCAAGTTTCAATTATAGAGATAATCTATTAATATACTGTTTTAATTAAGTTGGAATTTTTTGTACTCAGCACTTTTGTTTGTCCCACGTTTTCTAAAACTGAAAATTCTATTAAAACGTTTAATACTTTAATTGATCATTAAAAGTTTTGTGATTTTTTTTGTATTGCCATTTTAGGTGAAATATAATGTAATTTTGTGGAAGACGACTCGCAGTCACTTTCAGAATAACGTAGCAAAGAGAAGTCTTACCTGATGTGCGCTCACTTTTGTAAGAGATAAAACCGTAAAAAGAGGCAATCCGTCTTAATTGATTTGTCAAAAAAGTTCCCATTTCGTTTATTAAGCGATGAGAGGATCAAAGGTTCCCCGGCCGGCGTTTTCTTTCAACAATGATAAGGGTAAAGCTGATAAATGTCGATTCTTATTTTTTTCCTTCCCCTTCATAACTCCGTGACGCCCATGGTCGGCCCTCTAATAAAAACACGACCCTATAAGAAAAGAAAAACTATCCAAGTTTTGAAGGACCATAATTTGCTGCTAGAGTACACAAACATGGTGGCGCCTTCGATAAGATCTATCGGTAATAACATAGACAGTCGGCCGACATCTAACAGCCTACCATCTTTATTACGACTCATTTCGAATTAAAACGAAATAGCTTTTGTATTTATATATTAATTTTTGTTAATGAACACGCCTGTGAGGTTTTTAAGACCGCTTAAGCGCTGGTCTTTGACGAAAATAATTTTATTAACCCTATCGGCCAATCGATTAATAAGCAGGGTAATTGCTGGTCACTTTTGACGGCCTTACCAGTCATTAAAAGGTGTAAGACTATTAATATTTATGGACAACATATACATACATCAAGTCCATTAGACATTAAACTCGTCCGATCCAATTTACATTAAAACTTTCCAACAATATTTATTATCAAGATTATCTCACAAAGTATCGATTTAAATTTCACCAGTCAATATTAGTTCTTTTTTTACTCCATATTTTAATGAATCTTCATAACAAGACAACTAAATCAGAATCACGATATTAATTAGGAAAAAATCAAAGAGCAGACTAGTACCATTGATGTGTTTTTATCAAAAAAGTGGAAGAGCTCAGTTATGCTTTTGGGCAAAAGGAAAAATAAATAAGATGAATTATTATCCTTGGTGGATGAAAGATGAAGCTAAAGATGGACCAAGTACAACATAGTGATTGGACCATTCACTGGTTCCAATTATCATCCAGACTGACGTCCATCCACTCCGGTTGGTACGGTATGCGCAAGAAATCAGAAGAATGGAATGCTTGCGCCTTTACATCCTTAACTATACTGGGTTTGCCTGAATTACCTACTGGCACTGAAAGAGACCAGTAAGCTGGCTAACAACGGGACGTGAAGGTATAGGAAGATTCGAACAGGATGACCAACTAGCCAAAGGTCGGGACCATAACTCTATTCCATCTACGTTGTACATCCCAAAGCATTACCTTCTGTTTACCTAGCTATCGGACGTGCTAGCTATAACCTTTTTGCACATGTTATTCAAATTCAGATGATGCATCTATCAATTTTGTGAATTTCATCTTGAAATATACTGGTGAACAAGGGCTACGAGTATTTGTCTGCGGGGCCAAAAACTCCCGCCGATAAATGGTGGCCCTTTTCATGGACTGGTTGAAAATCTCATGAACCAATGACGTTATTTAATAAGCAAATACATGTTGAATATTTTTCCTAGTTTAAAACTTTACCGTTTTGTAGAAAAATTATACAGGGTTCCTCAGGCATAGTTCAACTTCAAAATGTCAAATATCACCCTACACACCCTCACACATCATTTAAAGGATTTTTTATGTTGAAAACAATAGTGCAATCGGATTTTCAACAGGACAATTGGTTCAAGTGAAATTCAGCCAAGCTTTTGCGGCTAGATCCATCAGTATACCCGTCGATGGTGCCTTTCTTAACGGAGGAGCTTCTTATACAGTATATACAATTGCGTTAAAAAATTATATTTTAGTAATTTAAAATCATCACCAATCAGCTTATACTTACTAATTTAGTTGACAGGTTGATGGAAATGATCGGAAACGACAAAAATACTGGTCCACTTATGAGTACTCCCATGAAGAAATCTCACAATAAAATACCATAAAATTAATGCGCTAACAAAGCATCATTTAATTATTTTTAGATTTTCCAAGGATGTGGCCATCTTAAACAAAACAGAAATAGATTGGCATCAAAAATACATAAGTAATTTGGAGGGGGAAGCTACATTGATAGCGAAATGAGAAAAACTGTAATTTTTATGTAGATAGAATTATTTTAATGGTGTACACACTTTCTAAAAACTGAATTGTTTTCTCCTTTTCTACCTTTTCCGTTTCTCAAATCACTGGCCTATAAACGTAATTCAATAATCAAAGTTTTTAAATCCATAATAGGAAGTACTTTTAACTTATTTAATGTACTGTAAACAAAAAATATTACACAGCAGGACTTTGTGACTTGATAGAAACCATTTATTTTAAATCCATACTAGAGTTTTTCGATACTACTTTTAGTTTCATCTGATATTATGTGTCCCCAGCTTTTAGTGAAAAACAGAATACATAATAGAAGCTAGGCAGTTTTTTAATGTACTAAAATGTTCAAATCTAGTTTATAATTTTTTTATTAAAAAATTTAATTTTAATAATTGTTTTATATCTAGTATATTGGGCTTCGTTAATTGATTGTTTGATGGAAACATTTCAGGCTTATCGTTAACCATAAAACGATAGTTCTGTCTGGCAGTGTAGTGTCAGTTGTTAATGGTAATTGATTTGCTTTTACATAACTATTCGTCCGAGTGGCATGTATGCAATTAACCGAACACTTACCGACTTCTTGTAAATATTTCAGGTTAGCGAAAGTACACATGAGTTAACTGCTAATAAATTTTACACCGTTTTATGATCTGTCAATTATTTGCCTATGATCTATGTGAAACGCAATTTAAAGCACGTCGTTATTTTGGGGACCTAGCGTTTTACAATATAAACCATTCCATGCACGTTAATTTAAAGTCGATATATAGAGAGATTTGAAGGATTTTGTGTTGTTCAGTTTTCTCATTAACCTCTTAATGTTGGTGTTTGAATGGAATAAAGAGAAATATAGAATAAAGAACAACGAGGCAGTAAAGGTATCCTTGAAAGGACAAAATAGTGAAAAGGGATAGGCGGCTTAGTGGAAGTAACAAAGTGGCAGAAGAATACGAGTTAAGAAGGTACTTTAGCCAGCCAACTAGGAAGTGGCGTGATGTTAATAACAGTTAATTAATGGGCGGACCTGTTTGAGTCCCCTCCCACAAAACACCTACCTCAACTCGTTGTACTAGTACAATTTATTATATACATCGAGGACTGAATGCAGTTTTGTGATCTTTGCCGGCCAGACAGTCTTGGCAGATGAGATTTCTCAAGATGTCAGACGAGACTTTGGCATGTAAGAGTTCACTTTGCAAATCTAATGGCTATTGGAGACGGGGACGGCTGGATTTTCACTTACTTGGACAAACTTGGACTAAACATAGATTATCTTCATTTACGAACCAGGTAATTCGGTTAACAAATAACCTGTCAATAAACGGATTTTTAAAGAAAACAAAGCTTAACATTAATTTATATGGCCATTAATTTATGGCCTGAGTTGAGACAATATTTCTTTCGAGTTTTACCAGTATTAGCGCCAGTATGCTAGACAGCTTTAATGGAAAACGATCTGTCTCGAAACGGTAACCGATACGAAAACTTGAAAAGAAAAATGGACCAACACGACGAAAATGTAAAACCGATACTATTACTCATTCACGACACGTTATTTCTAAATCTTTTGATTAAAATTACCATTTGTTAAAAGTGGACAGGCCGGCGAAAAGCGATTAACACCTTGGGTCGGTTCTTCGTTTTGAAATGAGTGTACGTTGTAATATACAGCAGGTAGCTGTCCGTCGAACGTAGATATACACCTAATCCACGGCCCGTTAGCTGACAACACGCCGAGTACAATTATAAATTATAAATCACCTCGTCATTAATTCTCTGATTAATTCAGAACTTTCGAGTTGATAAAGAGTTCGGGATACGGCGTCAAACAAAATCAAAAAGGCCGCGTGAAAAAGCGTTTTCAGCCTTCACCAGCACCCCATCGACATTTCTGAGCCCCTTAGAAACGAAGAAAAGAAAAAGAAAGATCACAACACGTAAACAAGGTGAACTCCTAAGATTTCCACTCAATTAAATGTTTATTTTGATTAACAGTTAATAACATATTAATATGAAACTTTTCACACGTAGACAAATATCAATGATCCTTGAAAAAACAACAGAAAAAACACTATTTTACATAACACAATCTATTGCGTTTTCGGTGGTTTTCCATCCTATCAGGTTCAATCGCGAGTCTTCCATCTCTACAATATAATAAATACTAACGCGTAAGTTTTGTACATAAGTGTCAATATAATTGTATCGGTTTTTCACGAAATTATGAATCTGTAAAACATCGATATGAATACTGTTTTCAGTGACTTTTCATTGCAAGCGAGTACAAAGAAGATCACGAAAGTGTCTCTGATTTTTATATAGGTACATTACAATTGCAACATAGATTTTAGTTTCCCGAGGCGAGTAGGTGGCTCATTCTGTAGAAAAAATTATATTTTAAAATGACTTGAATTTTTTTGGAAACCAGGTAGGTAACGAAGAAAATCTGTTATAAAATCGACAGATCTTTTCTATTTCTATGTAGGCAAACCACGAAAAATGGTCAATGATTGTTCTATTAATAATAACGAAAATATACAAAAAATAGTATTATGTTGAGCCTCATTTACCAGTATAATTTAAGATATTAAAATCCTATACATATTAATAAAAATACTAACCTAATTAAATGGAAAAGTTGACGATGAAGTTATTTAAGTTAGAGAAAGTTAAAAATCTTAGTCAGTATAATTTGCAATGCATTTTTATGAAATCTGAACCTATAAAATATCATAAAATGTAGATTTCCATTATTTTTCTAAATTCCCTATAGTAATACTTTAATTAACGTAAACACTAATGTTCTAAATGATTTTTTCTATTAAACAAAAAATTTGAAAACCCGACGTACTGACTAAAATATTTTTTAAACTGGTGGTCAAATAAGCAGTTCCAGTTCACCAAGTGTCGCCAGAGGAACGTTTGACAGCCAGAACCCGATTGTCCCAGGGCCCAAGAGGGGAGGTGTACAAGAGATTTGAATGGTGGGGCACCAAGAAATATTTTTCGCTTCCTACCAAACTGTCGGTCATTATCAGTCTTAATGTCACTAAATCAAGTTGCCGTTTAATAAATTAATCTTAACCACGTTTTAGGGTCACAATTTCCGTTCTTCATCCGCATCATTCGTAAGTTTTTATTATTATTTAGCTATTTTATTTTAAATGCAAAAAAAGTTTCAACATTAGTTTTACATAAATACTACGTATCGTTACACATTTTTACAAACGAATCAATGCTAATGAGACCTAATATCTAGGATATCACAATAATTACCTGAACTGTTAATGCTCACTAAAATCGTTAATATCACAACGATAATCAGTGATCTTGATGGCTGATCGCTAGGACTTTTTTCATTACAAAGTTTCTACATTCTGAGATGTCAAGGAAATGTCTGGTTTTTGTCTGGTATCGGTATTTGACTAATTAGAGAAAGCCACATTGCAAAGTGGAATTGGTAAATAGTTGGTTTTCCCGGAACTTTATGGGGGATCAAAAAGTTAAATAACTGGATGAACTATAACAAAAAACAATTATAAATCAAAATAATCCTGTTAGAAACAACTTAGCGGAAATAAAAAGCATTGAGCGTTTATTGAGGAATGTAATAAACAATCATAAGATGTTCATTGCTAGTCGATGGTGGATTTTGCCTGCTTGCATGCAATTTTCGGTATTCTTCAGTAAGAAACATGAGATCTAGGAAGGGTTTTCGGGTGGCGTCGCAACCCAGGAATGTAGACTAATAACCTTAATACTTTTGTTATGTTTAATGTTTGATTGAATATTCATAGTTTGATCATCCTTTGAGAAATTGAACCGCGCATTTTCTCGGATTTTCATGTGATATGCGTCCATCAGCAACATGTGCTCGTTAGGGTGTAGAACTTACTTTCTTTTTATGTAACTGTAAACTTTGTCCCTTAAAAAATATCGTTGGGATCTTGCGAAAGTGACATGCTTGGATAGATTTCATTATATCTTTTGTAAATTTTAGTTTGTTTATCATATATAATAGATATCAATAAAAATGGCACAATAGAAAGTGAGGCTCAAATTTAGAAACAATATTGTGATAAAAAAATATAAACACATATTTTATTACTGTTATTCGACGAAAAGAATATAAAAATTAATTTGTTTAGTGCTGATTATTTTTTGAGCTTTTAGCCATACGCTGCTTTCTGCCTTATCAAATTTAGTTCACTTGTAAAATAAAAACATAACTCGCACTTGTACAGGAAGCGTAATAACGTAAAATTGATTTACTATATGATCTCATACATATTCATTTGGTTTCAAGTTGAACAAACAGATTTGGTTTTTGTTTTTAAAATTTTTTAAATCAGTAGATAAACGCCGTTCATAATCTTTTACTGTCGGAGATTTTGTTTTTATCCTATGTTTTCGACTCTCTCACCATTTACATTTTTTTTTTCTTTTTGAGTTTTGCAGACGTCGTAACTTTCTTTCTATAATTTTAGCTGACGCGACCATTGTTTCAATTTTTGTCTCATAAAGCAAACTATATTTGTTTTCAAAGGTCGACTAAGCCCTGAGGACGACGCTCTTAAACAAACACTACATACACATTTTTTACAACAAAACAGTATGTCATTATTTACATACTTGCCTTATAGAAATGATAAAACGAAAGCGATTTGAAAAATATCGTATTGAATATATATACATATATATATTTATTTTATAATATATACTTTTAT
>CM077102.1:21336512-21350245 GCA_039619505.1 Cimex hemipterus
TTTTTTTTTTTTTTTTTTTTTTTTTTTTTTTTTTTTTTTTTTTTTGAGCATCACAAATCATGTTGATTAAAACGAAGTTAAATTTAGATCCTAGGAGCTGTAAATCAAAAAAGGTGCTCAGTGGGTGCCTGGTTAAACGCTTATTGAAAAGCTTAATAGGACACAGTTACAAACGCCTTCATTACTTTTCCTGTCTCATGAAAACCGAAGGGCGCCCACAATCCGTAAAACATACTTTATGATTGATTATTCTATGTTAAAAATGTATATAAAAAGAGAAAAGTGAAGAGAATTAAAATTTCCTTGGATGTAAGAGACGATGGATAGTACTATTGGCGCCAGTTATTTTACAAATGGCGTTCTTGCTCCTTGCAATTAATAATGTCATAATTATTTAAAATTGCTACTTGTGGAAGTTGTCTGTTCGTTCATTCCAGCTGGTTATAATTATGAGTCCAAATATCTGACCTAAATATTCACCCCTTTCTCAATTTCCCCTGTAGAATTTTTTATATTATAACTCACTCAGTAATAGTTTTATCAAATAACAGTTAAATGCCATATAAAAAGGAGCTACTTTCTTCTTTGTCAATTTTACAAGAATGAAAAGTAATGTTTCAAAAATCGTGTAAAGGACGTCGGCGGTCACAACGGTTATGGCGCGTATCAGTGTAAAGTAAAAGTCCTGGGTTCGAATTCAGCGGCCCTGCATCAAACCCGACATACATACAAATGGAATAATTATTCATTAACGGTCACTAATCTCTACACTTTTTTTAAATACCTAAACTCGTAGTTGAAATACATTTGTAACAAGAAAAAAAATACGTAAGAAAGTCATTACGAAGAAAAGGAGGGCTTATAATTGGTCGTGTTTCATGGCCGTTTTAATGTAAGCCAAAAACCTAAATTTCAACAATAACAAACAAAGCCAGAGTTAAATAATTTAATTATTAAACTGCTTCAAACAATAAGTCGTTTGTATGAATATGTTCAATATTACTATCACTTTTAGTATTTCTTTCTTATTTGCTAGCTATTTATTTTTTTATTTGTGGTGATTAGTGACAGTTAGAGGATAATTATTCAAAAATCGTGAGATGCGGTCTGGTGTGTTGTAGGTTTCCGAAAAACACGTTGAGTGAGTAGAAATACTTCGATTGAATGTAAAAGATTATTATTGCATGGTATAAATTTACGTTTTCCAGGTCCTACATGTATTTGTTAAAATTAAACAAGGTTTGTAAATACCAGGCCCCGAAGATGATCGCCATAAAGATTGAAACGTTGGCACGATAAAGAAAAGCGTTTTCTGAAATGTACATCACGCCAGACCGCATCTCACAATTTCTGAATAATTATTTTTTATTCTTACATAATCAAAATTTACATTAATTTATTTCACGTGTTGTGGTAAAAGCTTTTTCGACAGTTCTTCAAGGCAAAACCTCTATTGAAATTTATTTACAAAATTCGAATAAAAAAGGTAATAACATAGCATACAACTACATATATTTTACACATGAATTGAATAAAACGTGCTTGAAGTTTAATAAGGCACTCCCAGAGTGACAGGTTTAATTGTTATTTTGTAAACATTCCCTGAAAACTTGGGTGTATAGAATAATGTCACTAATTTTGTTGTTGAGATTCTTGCAAAATGTACAGGTATGAAATTAATTTTATATTTTTGATATTTAATATAATGAATGTTTTCAAAACCTGTGGCAATGTCAAAGAACTAGAGGCCATAGGTAATTAGTTTTGTTGTAATTGTTGACAGAATTCCTGAATTGTTGATGTCCTTTGTAAACAAAATATTTCAAAATAATTCATGGAAAAACGAACAGTGGTAAAACAGATTATTTAGAGAAGGTGAATAAATATGGAATGCTAAAATAAAAATAGGATTTGTTTAAGTTTATTAGTCAAAAATCAATTTTCGTACCTGTCAAACAATGTTTTGAAAAAACAACAAGATTACTGTAAATCGTTACCTAATTTCTAAAATCAGCGAGTATGTCATATTTCTTCTAAAAGGAGAAAGATTATGTGGGAAAAGAAATATTTTCGCTCATTAACCGTAAAAGTGTAGAAAACCCATGGGTCAATGATATTCTTCAATGAACAAGAAAAAAAAATTAAATAAAATGTAACAGATTATTTATTTTAAAAAATGAACAGGATTATGACAGGATTCACTTAATTTACACTCCTAACCGTGTAAGGAGTTTAGGTCTTTTAAAATACACAATAATTATCTAAATACACAAATACTTCAAACAGTTCAGAATTGTTTTTTAGAAAGTCCAAAATATTATTTCAGTTGTTTTCGTAATCTAGTACAGTAGGAAAATGCACGTAATATAAATGACATATTTGAAACTTAAAATGCAACCTGGAAATATTTTGACGTCTTCAATATTCAGGCGTTTCATCCATTTCATTTTTCACTTCTAATAATTATCTAAAATATTTTTGTACAGATATATTAATTCCGTAACTTCCTTATTATATTTGACATTTTATTCAACAAGAAATTATCTGAAATCATTTACTTTTTTTTGTAAAAAAATTATTTTAAAATAATATAAATTTATATAACATTTGAATATTTTTGCCTTATTTACTGCAAAAGGGTTGAAATTAATAAATCGTATGAAATTAACTGCGCTTTTTCAACTGTTCAAATTATATTACTGGATAAAGAATACTTACTCTCATCAGGCATTAAATGCTAAAACATGGAAGCAAGAGATGTCCGATCACCGATTTTATTAAACTATTTTTGGTGATAGTACGTAGTTGGAAAAGTACTAGACTCTGAGAACGTTCTTGCCGATAAAATAGTATATTTTAATTAATTTAAACATATAGTGTTTAATGAAAAGTTCTTCTTGCGAATATTTGAATGTTATTATATATTAGTAGTTTTGTCATTATTCGGTAGAAAAACGTGTCCTTGGACAGGTGTCTCATATCACTTCATCATCATTTTATTTATTTAAATAATTTGGTCAACAGTATTCGTCATGCAATTTGCTCTAATCCGTATACAGATACTACTAGGAGAGACGTATTAAATTATCCGATTAGCAGCTTTATTGCCTATTTTCCTTCCCACGAAATAGCAACATTAATGACATTACGGCCATAAATGTAAAGAGAAGTTACACCGATCCTTTTGTGCACCTTTATGACTTCTTCCTGGCGGTTTAAACTGTTCCATATCATTATGATACATTATACAACTAGACGTACATTGGATAAGTTTTCTTATTCGTCGGTTTACACACGAGGTGGAAAAGTTGAAGATTAATTACATCTCTTTTTGACAGCCAATGTATGCATTGGACGTAGGTGTCAATTTTAATCGACAATTGTATGTTAATTTCCAATGCAATTCGCCGCGTAATGGCATCACGATATAAAAATGACAAGTAATGCAACCCTTGCACCAATTTCTTAAATACAATTTTAATTATCTGTATGAAATTTTGACCCAAGCAGTTAGCCATTATTTCGTATGTAATTGAACTATTTTGCTAAAACCTGAAAAGATTTTTTTAACTGCGTGATTAGTGGCCGTCAGTCGATGATTATTCGGAAATCTAGACCGCATGTCACAATTTGCGAATAATATTTTTTTTTAGAACGGACAATTAACTGGCTGATGAGATGTGATGATAATCGAAGACGAATTGCGACAACATGACATTTTATTTATTTATTTGGACTAATGGTCTCTTGTACTCAAGTTATTGCTCGCCTGCCACAAGGATTCCTACCTTGCCAAATCGTTTGTCAAATTAGAACGCCAAAAACATCTGGCTCACTCCTGATAAAAATAATACAAATTGCACTTATATTCATAGAGCCGTAATTAATTAGTTAAAATCTGATAAGACTATTAAAGGAAACGAATTTGCTCAGAATTTGTAAAATGAAACGGAAAATCCCTATTATTTTCGGATTTTTAAGAAGAGCAATCAGGGTCCATCCACTTCAATTATGAGATTTTAAAAAACTAAATTTTAGATTTGTGACAGTAAAGCTTCATCAATAATGGTAGACAAAAGACTAGTATTGTATTAAGTGTAATAATTACAATTATTGTATTAGTAGGATTCTAGTTCTACCAGGAATTTCCAAAATTCCTAATCGAAAATCTTAAAGCCCCAAAAACAATTTTAAAGTTCACTAATTAATTTGCGATTTCTGTTTTTAGTGAACTTCATATTCACATTCTTTATTTTTGAGTAGTTCGGGAGGCCTTTTAGAGCTCCTCCGAGGTCTTCCTCAGCCAATTGGGAGGTTTTTTTCTTGTTTCTTCCAGCAGACCTTCTAAGATTTAGTTAAGAAAGTAAGAAGTAAAGTTATTCCTATCTTAACGTCGAACTAGCTGTTAGGTGTCGAAATAATTTACAATACCTTTTATCAATTAAAAGCCCGTGAGCTGTGCCGGGATTCGAACTCAGAACTGCTACGCGTGGCAAAAACGAGTTGGATGCCCCTAACCAATATCGCCATTATGGTCTCCATTAAATTTAATACATTAATAATTTAAAAGGGGGGGTGTCGGTGACGGCAACGGTTTAGGCGTTGGCACGGCGCTCATCATTGGAAGGTAAAGGTCCGGGGTTTGAATCCAGTGGCACTGCATTCGAAACCGGCATTTTGACTTTTTTCAAAACCCCGGCGCCCTGAGGGTTGATATGACCTCTGCTATTACGAACCCCCGACAAAAATAATATAAAGTTAAATAATACATAATAAATAATAAAAGGTTTTACAATAATCTAATAGAAATTAAAATCGTAAAGTTTACAATAGAAAATATAAGATATTCTTATATCAAAAAGAAAGAATGTTAAAAAAGACAAATTTAAGTTTTGGACAAGCTTTTGACTCAAAGGATGTCCTCAATGATGTCAGTAAACCAACAAATGTGTCGGATGATTTATTTTAGGATTATAAGAGATTATAAACATGTGCTTTTTGTGCGAATTGTTTTAACTTGTAACTATTAAAGAAAGAAAAATAAACAGTGGTTCCTGGTTTATTCAATGGTTTTGTGAAAAAGCTGGAAACAATTTAATAACAGGTTATATCTAACATTATGCTCATATTTCACCTTTAAATTTATAATTTTAATGCTGATAATGATAATTGATTGATAATTTTAATGACCAATACAGTTGCAGCCTTTCATTCGTTTTTTAAAAAATGCTGATAATGAGTACAATTACTAATTAATAGTTGTACAATCGACCATGAATATGTAGGAATATTTTGCTTTATGAAAACGATATTTGTTGTGAAAATAGATATCATTTCGATAAAACAGTTGTAAGTTCTGTTGGATTTCCTGGAAAGTGAAATCAACGCATCCTTCAAGCCGTCCCAGAGGAATTGAAATCACCGCCTTTATCAGTGTTTGACCACATGTTGCAACACGTTTGATATCCCAGCATAGAATCGCAGAACAAAACCAAGCGAGCAAATAAAATATTGTAAAGCAGGGATTCAGGAAAATCAAACGCGTTCTTTTTTTTAAACATGCAGGTCTTTTCACACACGGATCTTTCCACAAGCTTTGAACCTCTCAATCGAACGGTGGGACAGCACACGCAACTGTAAATAAAAAATGCACCCCTCCTGCTCCGATTTATAGCCTGGAATAAGTAATACGAAGTGTACAAGAGTTATTAGTTCCCTCGGGGTACACCGGTTCATTTTTGTACCGAGTAAATGCTTCTTTGTGGTTATCTTTAAAGAAAGACTAGCCAACGATAAAACCTGAGAGATTTTTTCAAATGTAAATAGAGAAATGTTAATTATTTTAATTTTTTTGTTAAATTTAACAGCCCAAACCATAATTTTAGTTGTAACTGTCTCTAGGTCCTCCTGTCTGAATTTTTATTTGAATAAATCGATTTTATTCTCCAGATCTTAGTTGTCGATATTAGCACAGTACATATTTTCTTTTTCAATCTGTCTAAGCAGGTTTCAAAGTTGGCAACTCAGTTTGAACGAGACAGTTTAGGGTGAGTTTTGTGGATGTTGGTAATAGAAGGATCCTAATTAAAGAAATGTTGTAAATCGGTTTAGTTATAAATTACGAATTTTCGCCCACATCTTAACTTTCTGAGTGGATCTTCATTAATACTCTGGTAGTTCCAACTTCATTCTAGCAGACGCAGGTGGAGTTTTTAAAAATAATAAGATGACAATAGCTCTGCGCTGTATAAACAGATAGCATTGATGACTCCTGGAGATAAGTTAGTTTTAATCTCCCAACGGTTAAATTTATGTTTGGTCAAAACTTGTAGTATAGCTTCCACGGCAGTATGCAATAGATGCAGAAATTCTCAGATATCAAACAGTCAGAAAATGCATGGTTAGTCCTATTTGATATTGTCCACTTTTTATTTTTAGAATAACATAATACAAAGAACTGATTGTGGGTGTTTTATTTTCTTTAAAATTGGGATTATTCCTAATTTTTAGAAACAAATTTATTATATTACAGTTTTATATCAATTATATCGAGGTGGAGTTTGCTTATTAAAAGTGCGGACCATATTTCGTTCTAATTACTAAATCATCTCAAAATTTAATACAAACTACTTGTCTAGCCGTAAGAACGAATGAACTTAAAGCGCTAACAGATTGTTTAGTAAAAAAAAGAACAACTTAATTATCGTGATTTAATTTTTGAAAAAATTAAGAAAGCAAGGTGTTTAAATTGGTGAGACACTAAATAAAATATTTTCGGTGATTCAATTAAAAAAACCAATCGTAAAATGTTAATGGCTGTTAAGTGTTGAACCGGCTGGCATTTTCCATGGTATTTCTCTTCCACGTTCTCTCTAACGGTCCATTACATGTTAAATATGGAAGAATTTATTCAGTTGCACGTATATCTTTTTGCATAACTTACTATAAACAAGAATTTATAGTCGATGTAACGCTTCTGAAAACTTAGAGATTTTTTAACCAGGCAAATCGAATCGAACGAAAATTTAAGATTTTTTCTACTTTAACTTTTTCTATAATTAATAGATTAGAATAAAATATGAAATGTACATAAGACTTTTTTTTATAATAATCTGGATCTCGGCTTGATCTTGATAAAAAAGCAAATTGAATTGTTACTGCCAAGCTTTCGGTCTCTTTTACGGTCATCATCAGATCAAAACAATTTTAAAGATGTCTACAGATTGACATTTAAATTTATTTGAAGATAGACTCGGTATCAATATCGCCGAAGGCTGTATCACTATTGTTATTTCAGATCTACCTCCAAAGAAATTTGAAACCATCTATTTCACACGAATTACTTCAATTTGTAGACCTCTTTAAGATAGTTTTTCCCTTAACGATGATCTTAAAATGGGGTCGAAAGCTTGGTAGAGAATATTTGAATTTATTTTAAACCAGACTTTTTCGTTGATGGTATTGCACGTTCATATTAAAAGCCAAAGTTTTTCTTGGTTTTCTATCCTTTCACAAATGCATATCATTTAATTTCTACAGTCGTTTGTAAGCTCGTGAAAATATTTATGTATAATCTTCAAACCGGTCTAGGAGTTGATGTTTGGCGAGCATCTATTAATAATTTGACTATAAAAAAGCAAAAACAGTCGGACATGCAGACGGTTGATGTGCGTGGTGCGACCGGACATCGAAATGGTATGAGTGACAAATCCGATTATCTCAACAGTCGTAATCCAGGCCGGCCGAACCCGACATTTAAATCTGGGTTTGTCCTTCCCCGTCAAATCGTTTCCGTTTGAAGCCGTACATTATTGTCTCCCTTTGAAAATAGATGGGAAAATCTCGGTCCTGAGATGTTTTCCGTCTGCATAAATTAAGAGGATTTAAGATCTGCACCATTCTGCCAATTTTACCAAAGAAGAAAAAAGTTAGTATATTTCTTAAAATACAATTTCATTTTGTTTTAATTTGATTATTAAATTTATAAACACACGTCTGTTTAATCCTAAAGAATTTCTTAAAAACTTTTCAATCCATCAAAGATTTCAAACATTCTAAAACAAACTCATATCAAAAATACCCATTTTAAAAGGAAATTTTCTTTTCCTGTTAGTTAAACGACATTTTCTTAATACTAGTACAATTATAACAAATAGCGTTTATTTTGTACTGAATGCAATAAAATAACCAAAAAAATGTACAATCCCAATGTCAAAAATTCCACATTTTAGTACACTAATTACATTAATATAAAGTAAACACGCACATTAAAAATGGTCAAAGGATATGTTTAATAATAATAATAATATACAAAGAAAATGTAATAGAGGAAGCATTAAAATAATCTTCATAAGATTAAACAATCAAACTGCCCTTAGATCATCACATCCAATTATCGAAAACCTTCAAAAAATAACAGCCTTAGGTGCAAAGGCAAAAAACAAATTTCAGGTAATGTGCAAGCAGTCAAGCAGACTCGATGAACTATAAGATCAAGCACCGGATATGACAAAAACATCGAAGATCGAATTCTTCATCACAAAATGGAGCCACATACACACAAAAAAAAGGAGAAATGGGATAACTCTAGACGGAGTTCTCTAGCCAGACATGGTAAATTCATGGTGAAATAACCCTCGCCAAAACTGGCCAATACATTGCTACAGACTGACAAACACTCAGGGGTGTGATTAGGCTCTTTACTGGACACTGGCATCTGAGAATGCACCTTCACATCATGGGACGATGTCGTCATTTTTTGTGCAAAAAGAAAGAAAAACTGTCACTTATTTAATAGAGTCATGACCCAGGAAAAATTATTACTTCAACGACCGTCCTGATGTCCATTCAGAGAACCAAGTCAGTTGAACTTACCTAAGGAATTAGGGAAAATACAATAAGCCTGCGTGCAAGGGCAATACTTAATTTTTCGTAATGAAAATGCGGACACACTGAGCAGTCAAAGATCTGCAAGACTATTGTAGACCTAATAATTCGGATCAACAAAGATCAACAGCTCTATCAGAATGGTTTCACATAAACAAAAAGAGGAAATGGAAAATTCTGAAGTCATCAGACGAGGTAAGCTAATGGATAAAAAATCCTCGTCAAAACTGGCAAACACAATGCTACAGATAGATTTCATGTGATCGTTGGCATCTGAGGAAACACCTACATAACATGGCAAGTTGTATACTTATACGTTTTAGTGAAAAACTAATAATAATGGACGAACGATTGGAGGAACTAGAAAAAATACAAAGCCCTAACTTTGAAGAGTTTGAGGACTGCAAAATCTTCGCTTCTTTCTATCATCCTCATTATACATCGAAATAAAAATTAATATATTGACATTATTTTCTTGGAGCAGTACTATGCTCTGACCGCAAGACTCATAACTTCTGGCAAGAAACATAGCTAATTCGTGAAGACGAAAGAAAACAAATAAGAGAAGTCAAGAGCGTTTAGGTTTCACTCGAAGAAAATTTCTCACCATAATTTACAACATACATTACCACTACGTTCCTATTTCCTATTGACAGGATTCGATTCCACCTAGATATACGCTTAACATGGAATCACAAGCAAAAAGCTAGTCGTATTTAAAAAGTGTCGGGCGACAATGCAGGCTATAGACGGAAAAATAAGTTACAATTTACCAGTTTTTCAAGTACAGTATAGAACGCATTGTTCACGCATTATATCTCCAGGACCTCCAACTTATCCAAAAATTTACCAAAGTCCACAATAAGCCCCAAGTCCTGGTGTGATGTAGGTTTCAGAAAAACATTTTCTTTGTCGTGTAAACGTTTCGATCTTTATTGACTATATCAATAATCAACTATGTAAATATGTATTTAACCTTTAATTACATATTTTAATTTTAAATTGCAGATGGTAGTCAAAAACATTTAAAGAAAACTCATTACAAATTGATATTCAAACCGATGACCGTTATAGAAGGCCACACACTCATAACAGGGTTGTAAATAATTGATTCTTTCGCATACTAAGTAAATTAATTTTATCTAAGTGAATTGCGGCATAAGACTAATAAAAAACATTTTCGTTTATCGTAAACGTTCGAGAAATTGAAAGCCAGCTTGTCCAGTAAATGGTTTATTTTGAAGGAGGCATTTTTCCCCTTATAGGGATCCAATTTTCAATTCATTATGACTTTGAGTGATTTACGTTCTGGTCTGATTTTATAGGACAGAACTTATATGCAGCAGTTACAGCGTAAAAGGGCAGCTGTCGTTATATATCGTCCTTTAACAGGATTTCATACCTGTTTCTTGTCTGGATGAAAATCCGCTTTTAAGATGTATTTTCAGCACGTGATATTTCAAAGACGTTTTTTCATTTGTTTCAGATGCATGTAGAACGACCATCGTGGAGGGACCCTAATGCGAGAAACCTCCGCAACTCAGGGGTAAATATCTGTATAATTTTATGATTATAACTACTACCAGTTAGAAAAAAATTGCCTGGAGTCCACCTCTTAAAGTTTTTTTTTTCGGACAAATTGAAGCTTATAATAGCATAATTGGCTGCAAATATATTTTAGTATACAATATATAACTTACAAGTGAATTTTTTAATACTTAAATGTTGTACTTTTGTTAAGGTTGTTCATTGATGCGAGACAGGTTCAATCCATGATTCCTAAATTTAGCTTATTGTCCAAGGAAAAGCCAAGTATTAGCCCTGTGACCTAAACCTCAATTATTAACCTTCAAACATTTTAGTATTGGCCTACGTGTAGAAAAAAACCTCCAGCTTTGCCGCTAATTGGCTTAAATTTCTAATTGTAGAAACATTGGAAACATTGGAAACATTGAAACCAAACTAATAAAGGGGAAAACAGAAAAAGTAAAATGGCGATTTTTAAAAAATATCAAATAACATTTAGCGTTAACAATACATATTAGGAAAAAAATCACCTACACGTGATTATAACGTTTGGAATAAAATCCGACCTAAAACCCATCATAAATTCTCAAAAATAAATGAGGCCGTACAAAAATGTCTGAAAATATGAAATTAAAAGAAAATTTTGACAGGCCCTTCCTGATAAGATCCTAAGAGGAAAATAAAAACCCTGAAAGTAATAGAGTGGTCGTATTATGGTAAAGGAACATGAGATGCGGACAGGAGTCAAAACACCAAATTTTGACCTCAATCCTTAGACCGACTACTTCAATTTTGTTAGATGAAATCTGCTCAGAAGTCACAATAATTTAAAAAAACCACAACTAAAAGGTGCACAAATATGCATATTCGCAGAAAGCCAAGCAGGAAAGCTATAGACTTTTCCACCTTTTTGGATGTGTGCTACAAATATTTTTTATCATGTGGAAGAAAAAATCTCATCTGACCTTAGGAAAAATAAATTTGTATGTTTCTCAATTGAGGTATTTATTCTGAATTCTTGTGGACATTGTATTATTATAAATTACAATGATAACCTTTACGGAATAAGAAGAATGTCAGCCAGGCAAAAATAATCAAAGGATACTTCCTCGTGCTTTCCAATTTTTTAACAACGTTAGGTGTTTAGTAACCGTTACTTAATGATTATTTGGAGGTCGTGAGGTGCGGTCTGGTATGAGGTAGATTTTAGAAAAACGTTTTCTTTATCGTGCCAACGTTTCGATCTTTATTGAAATCATCTTCAGTGTGCGAAATTTTCCATGTAGATGTGTCATTTTTTCTGCGTGTTGAGATTCTAATTGTGACTCTCAACACGACAGGCAAGAATAGCACATCTACACGGAAAACAAACACTTTGAACACTGAAAATTATCTCAATAAAGATCGAAACGATAGAACGATAAAGAAAATACGTTTTTACAGCTACGTGACACCAGACCACATCTCACGACCTCCAAATAAACATTTCTATCAAAATAAGATGGAAATAATAAAAACTCAAAATTATTCTATAAAAACTGATCTTTTCTTCAGTTTGGTCGTTTAGTTGCCATTTTTAAAAGATCTTTTCGAAATGTGAGGTGGATACCAGTATCACACGGCTTAAATTGACGAAACAACCCTAGATGAGTTGACTAATTACAAACAAGAATTTTACAGTGCCAACTCCTCCGGCGCTATCGTTTCCTTATTCGATGAATTACAAAATGGTAATTAATTTATCTTCTTTTAATCCGATTGGCGCCGTAAACACTATTTGCATAATATTATTCAAGGCGGTAGCGAGTATCCTCCCAATGGGAGTTCGTATTTTTTCCACTCGGTTGGCTAAAGACCTTGTAAATCCCTTCTCTGATATCAATTAACATTTACCGCTTAGCTCGATCCGTTCCCTTAACCCAATTGAGACAACGTCAAGTGTTTACTAAATTGCATCAGAAATCTATTTTATAAAATTTCACAGGTTTGAGTGACAAAAAGAAGAAATATGGGATAAAAATTGTTTTCAAAATGTATATAATTGATTTTTTTTTTTATTTCCTTGCTTCACACTAGTACGATCGAACGCTTTGGACCTCCCTTATTAATTGATTGTTAAAATCAAACTAAATAAAAATAAAGACGCTGATATAAAACCTTTTAAAAAGATGAAAGGCGAATATGAACTAGTAGAAAATAATCTTTTAACTCCGACAACCATAGAGATTAGCGATTATGTAAAAATAGTAATAAAAATAGAAATCCTAACAACTTGCAGTAGTAACTAATCCGAAATAATGATGATAAATCTTCTTATAAAGGTTACAGCGCGGCCGTTAGTTCCTTAAGCCGATTTGTAACAGTGAATTGAGACAGTTTGGATACACACGAGCCAATGGATATTTGTATACTCCATCTGCAATGATGGACGTCTGAAAGGGGAAAAAACTCGTCGCAGGAACTTCTTAAACTGCATTCAAGAGACAACGTTGCTTTTGTGTACGGGAGAATTGAAAAGAAACGTGAGGAGCTAACCTAAACAACGGATTGTATGCGCGAAAAGGTGCAACACGTATGCGTGCTGGGTGGCAGAGATAAACTAGTCCGTATCTTTTAACATACCCTTGTTCTCCTGTGATGCAATATTAAACATGGGACCAGTTTTATTTCCTGCGACTATCTAATGAATAGCTGAGCGTTTGTATTTCCGCCTCATCTGTTTCCCATGAGAGATATCTACATGGCAAGCTAATTATATAATTATTTTAAAGCAATGAAAATCAGAAACCTTTTCTTCAGTGATCGTAAGAACACAGTGCAACGTCTTCTACAAACTAATTCTCACAGCTGTCCTTCAAAATTTGTTATTCCGGACATTAATATGGATTGAGGATAGACCATTCTTCTACCAACAGTACTGATACTATTGTATCTTCTCTCGAGGAGCGCTGTTCGAAGGGCCTTTCTCGGTGAGCAACAAGTCTAGTCTGGCATCGGAGTTCTAGAAGCTGAAAGAAATTTACTTGCATTTACACCTTTGCACACCGGCTAAATCTATTGATTTAGGCTAGTAGTTGGAGTATAAAAGTTAGGTTCGACATCCTATCCTTGCATAGAATCGACGCTAAAGTTTGCACTTTACACACAGCCGATGTTCCTTCTCATTCTTAAACTTCGATTCTCACACTTGTTGATGACACTGCCATATCTCATCTTTATCCTGTAATAGCTGAATGAAATTCACTACCTTCCCCTATTCCTTATAATTCATTACATATTCAGTGTACATTAAACTAAGCAGCATGAAATCTAAAAGCATT
>CM077102.1:21355245-21402452 GCA_039619505.1 Cimex hemipterus
GCACAAAATCCAATAAAGGAGTGAAGCAAGGTTGTCCTCTCAGCCCCGCTCTTCTCTGTGTTTTTGATTGACCTTCAAAACTGGGTGTGCGTCTAATAACATAAAATTAGCTTCTGCTCATGAAGTAGTGCTTTTTGCTTCTATTTATTATTTTCTATTAATTCCCTTAGCTGGGAACCACTTTATGGAACTTGAGGGTAAATATGAATAAATATATATACAAGCCTCCAATAAATGAAAAGTGTTGTAATTTTTGTTCATTACTTTTATATATTGAATTAATATTTAAATTTCACCTTTAAAATTAATTATCACATGGGCTCAAGCGAGAACCAGCATTTTAACATAAAATTATTTATTGCACGTCTTCTTTTTTCTTGAATTTTATTCAGCCGTAAATAAGGAATAATGCCAGTAAATCAGGATTGATGTGAAACATCGGGGGAATTTCGATTGATATAGTTTCTTCACGAAGAAGAGTCGGGTAGATTATAGTTGCCGTCGTCGACGGACCGGATCTGGATAAATTATTACAGGAACCGGACCAAACGTAGGATTTAGGTGCTATTACATAAATACAAATAACTATTTTTGGGGTTTAAATTTTATGAAACTATGGAAATGACTCGTTCTTTATTGTAAATTATGGCTGTCCACAAATCAAGACCAAAAGTTATAAACTATCACTGTCAGACGTGTTTCTTTTCGGTTATTTAGTTACATTTCTATTTCTTACTGTTTTTTTTTTTTTTTTTTTTTAAAGACAGACCCGACCTTAGCAGAGATGTATATTCAACAGCTGAATGTTAAATAAACGTATTGTTTTGACTGTGGGGAACCGCTAAACCTTCCAATATCCAACGCCTCCAATCCTTTCAATCTAAAGTCCTCAGATCCGTTATAAATGCTCCCTATTACGATTCAAACGCTACCCTCCACAAAGACCTCCAAATTCCTTATATCCAAAAGTTTATTTCCCAAAAATTTACCTATTTCCACAAAAAACTTTACCACCATCCAAATAGCCTTGCCCAAGCCCTGTCCGACCGAACCCATCCCTACAACCCCATAAGGCGTCTTAAGATGAAAAGGCCCCGCGACCTCCTTTCTGAGTAAACCTACAAAAACATAAACAAAGAGAAGAGGGAGGATAACACCGATTGGTTTGATAATAAAACAACAGCTAACATCAATTCTGCAAACACATTTAACCTAATGAAATCGCATTATTTTAAATAATTGATGCCCATCATTAAATATTCATTCAAAGTCATTTGTTTTTCATTACAGAAAAATCTCAAAGGAAAAGTTTAAATTTTCTAATTCTCTTAATTAAAATTCAGTCTTGTTTTTGATTCGGAGTTGTTCAGCTCAGTTTTGATAAATCTGAAAGGACGAAACCTGGTCTTTCTGTCAAAAAAGAGAAAAAGAAAGAGATATTATTCAAATGCCTGAAAAACGAGAAAATCCTTCTAAGATAGCCAAAAACCTACGATTTATGACTTAGAAATTAAGAGAAAACAACCGAAAAAAAAACTAAGACACTTGATGTCACACTTAAAAATTTAAATCAAAATATTTGGAAAAATATTTTCATCTTAAACTTATTTACTGTAGTTAGTTTATCTGAGTGTGAGTTGTTATTTTTATGAGTACTTCACTGATACCAGGTCAATAAATAAAAAAAAATAACAATACAGTATATGATAAAATAAAAACAATAAAAGATAGTATATTATAGTATACATGGTCCTACTTTTGTGAATTATACTTGAGTTGAAATAGAATCTTTTTGTTCCCTGTTCCGATTTCCCTAAGAGAGTGTTTGTATTTATTAGAGTGATTGTTTATTGTACTAAGGCCGATTGTGGAATAGTGATTACCCCTTAATTCGACTAATACAGAGTGTTCGTCTACTCGAGTTACAAACTTTGCCAGTAGATTCTGCATTCAAAATTGAACCAAACAGTCTTAATTAACTATGCTGAGAATCTCAACAGTTTCGGATTTATTCCATTTTTTATGATTTTGTAATTTTCACGGCCTTGCTTCAAATAAACAATGATACCTCCAAAACTGCTGAAACCATTGAAAACTTACGTTAAATTTCCAATAAAAATGTAATCAATACTAAACTCGTAAACCTTCGTGAAATAAGCGTTTTAGTAGCGAGAACTTAATATTGATAACATCATACTGGACATTTAAAATAGTTTTCAATGGTATCAAAATGGATTTGTCTAAAACCTTTTAGTTTTGGAGTTAACATTGTTTAACTTTGAAGCAAGGTCGTGAAATCTGAAAAAATCAGAAAAAGTTGAATAACTCCCAAACTCTTGAGATACGGACCATAGTTAATTAGGGCTTTTTGGTTATATTTTAAATGTAAAATCCACTGGCATAGTTTGTAACACGAGTAGCCAAACACCCTGCATAATATATATAAAGGGTGATGGATAAATGGTATGCAAATAAGAAATTTAAGAATGAGTAAAAGAATAAGTCTGTTTAGGATAAACTGTATAAGATGGAGGCTGAAATAAACTTGTCGACAGCCCATGAGCTTCATTTAGGCGGGTTATTATGTTAATTTTACATTGGTGATAACTATTCTTTGAGCAATAAAATACAATAAACAGTGTTTACAACTGACTTGTAGTAGCGCCTTTTCTGTAAACGCCTTCCAATGTTCGATGAACCAAGAATATCTTATTTAAACTATTTTTTGTGGTGGTGCCGGTGATTTTGAAAAAAGTAAGTATGTCGTCGCAGGATTAGAACCGGGACCTTTACCTTACAGTGATGAGCGCATGAGAGCCGTGTCAAAGACTAAACCTTGCGGCCACTGACGCCCCTCTATTTAAACTTTAAATAAGACGATGACAACCCGTAAAATTTATCTTTGATTGAAGTGATGTTTCTGCCTAAGGTTTCAATAAAGATTCAACTAAATTTCATAGAATTTTCAATATCCCATTTATTGGTGTAATCAGGTTTAATACTTAATTATATTAGGGGGACATTAGAGAATAAAGTCGGGAAACTTTGAAGTAGCCTGACAAGTAAAATATCTCGAATATAATTGAGAAACAGTCGGGACATTTTTGTACAACTTGACATGTTGAATTACTCCCTGAAGTATTATCGTTATCATTCACAGTCCGTTTTCGACCTGTGTAGTAAATTGTGTCAAGCAAATGACCCTTCTACTGTTATTTTTGTTTAATTTACACTTATTTCCAAATTCTTCATTCTACAAATATCTCCTCTGCTTTAGTTATTTATTTTTTCTATTGCTACGTTTTTCTTTTCAAACTATAGAAAACTAACCAGCCTGATTAGGTGGGCGGTATGTTTTCACTAGTTTCTTTTTAATTTTTGATTTAAATTACAGACAAAACGATATTTCTGATATAACTTTGTTTGTTTATATTGCCTTGCGTGTTTGTTATGTTTCAAGATCAACATTATATGTTCATTAGTTTAAAGAAAGTAAATTAGTTTACATTTTTCTTGTGCAACATATAGAATATTAAACAGAACTTAGAGTGGAAAGTCATTCATTTGCTTCAATTATTTTGGCTAAATTTGCTCAATTCTTGCCTGTCGTTTATTTTATAACAGCAGAGGTCGAGCTGTGAAAAAATGCGTGTATCATGAACGTAATGGATTTTAGAAAAACTCGATAAGCCATTGTTTTGATTTTTTTTTTTTTGCATTGGTCCGGAATCATAAATCAGTACAGTTTCAGTATAATAGTGACATATCAAATCTAAATAAATTATTATCACTTATTTCTTCCATTAGAGTAGAGCATTATTACAAATCATTGTCGATAATGTTGGACAGGACGATTTTCCTCAGAGAGATCAAAAGACGGAAACATTGAAACATAAATCCCGAAATTTGTCATGTCCGAGCGTTACGTAAGTGCATTGAAAGCGGTATGCGGCCGTCGTCGTGAGACGTTGGTGGAAATGTTCCTAGTTGAACCAGATAAGAACGGTGGAGCCATCACGAGTGTGTCATGTTTCTCTTCCCACACTTGAAATCTATAATTTCAATGACCAAACACGCATAACTGGGAAAGAAAAGTTCAGCATTGGTGGGAAATACGGTAATGTCTGTAATTATTGGGCTATGTCACATTGGAGAACTTGCGAACTTTTCTTTCCTACAAGACTGGCCATTTAAAATATTCTCCTTTTATGGTTGCTTACAACTGTAAAATCTTGTTGGAAATTATTCCCGTTCATGTGCTTTAACTTGTTAAACTAAGCATTATTTATTTTTAAAACTTCGAAGTCTAAAGCACTGGAATTTGTGTTTTAAGCATTTAAGGTAGTGCTCAGTAAGCAAATTGGCAATTTGGCCGATGCAGATCATTTTGGTTAGCCTATCTTACCTTTCTTGATCAGTCAGACGTCGTTTGGGCATTTCACCATTTTCAGTCAAGTTTTACAGTTTTATAGAATCTCTATTTTTTTAAATATATTGGCGAAAAGTTTTGTTAAGAGGTATAGCATTTGCAAATCAGATGTCATTACTTCATATATGTAGGAAAAACACAAATTTAACTTTAATGATATTAATCCATTTACGTTTTTAATGGTCAATTGACCAAGTTATTTCTTTCTGTTAATTATAATTTCTATGCAAAGTCTTGGCGGAGATGAAAAAGTCAGTTCACGACCTTCGGCTAAATACACCGTCCCAACCTACTACCTTTCGAATTTTCCCTCTTTTTGATATTTTCATTTTTTTTAAATAATATTCATAAAAATGTTAATTGTTTCAAAATACAGACACCAACCAGACAGATTTAATTGGATAATCACTAGAGATAATTCAGCAACTTCAGTAGTGTCGCCTGGCAGTTATAATCAGGATGATCTGGGACGATTTAACTGCTGACAAATTACTGCTTAGCTTAAATTGATAGTTATTAAAATCATAAAACACGACCCTTTGTCCAGGTTAGAAAATCGCGTCAGTACTCCCTTCCCGACTCTCACATTGTACAAATCGGTCAAATGATTAATTACGGTTAATGAAAAGTGAATATACATTTCTTCTCCAGCCGACCCTTTGTACGTGGCAATCTGTGGTCAGGAGGCACTTGTAAGATTCATCTATTCTAATAAGATGGTTGTGTTCCAAGACGGTTAAAAACGGTTCATTCAGCATCACCTAATTGCCCGAAGCGGTGTTGTATCAGATCTCAATTACTTACGACTCCGACAAAAACTAAATGTTATTCGAGACCTCTTAATCAATGGCGTCAAATCTGAAAGCATTAAATCAAGTCTGTGCGTGTCGGCGACTTTCAGGAAAAGGAGGGTTCTCTTCTCTCAGGCAATAATTACACCCTTTTCCTTCAATTTAAAGCCAATTACTGTACTTTTAATGTCATTTCGAGAGCTACGTCTTTATTTTTTATTAATTATTTTAAAATTTCTAAACAGAGAATAAATATCTGGGTGTGAACATCAAATAAAAAAACTCATGCAAGCGTAGAAAAACAGTCACTGTTTTATTAAGAGTAAATTTAAATTTTGGCACTTCATTCTATTGCATCTTAACTTAAGTATAATAATATATTTGCATTTCTTAGTGACCTGTTGTTTCATAATTTGATGAGGTCCTGAGGAGCAGTCAAGAAGGAGGTAGTTCCACCTTTATTCGGGTCAGAACGTCACAATTTCACACAATACTAATATGAAACCACAACAATAGCACTTTATGCCCTGAAGATGACCCGAATAAAAGTCGAAACGTCGGCAAAAAAACTACCTCATTCATGACCGCTCCTTACAACTTCAACAATTTTCAGTAATATGTACAAATATGGCAAATAGCCTAATCAAGTGGAAATTCGAAGAATATTTATCTGCAAACAAATTTTACCATGAAACAAACATTAAATAAAATGAATATTGTTATAATAGAACGTTATGTTGTATGATAAGAAGAAGAAGAAAAATACATGTAACTTTTGTCATAAGTAACAAAAGGTCTACTTTCTTGCTTTTAATATATTGAAAGTTGTTGACGCAGTTTTATCATTAGAGTAGTATCGAGTCAATGAAAACAAATTGAATTAAATTGTAATAAAATTTTATTTCAGGGGCAAAGACGAAATGAGTGAGCGCTGAGACTATGCGCATTGCCATCCACATCATCTTCATTGCGGTAAGTAGCGTTTTAAACTTTAAGTCACCTATACTAAATAAACTTTTCTTTTACAATTTTAATATGAATTCACGTAAAATTTTATTATTATTATACGTAATTGATAGATCAAAATAGTGAAAATAACAAATCATTGTTGAAAGTATAACATTTGCCGGTATTTTCAAAGTATTTTCATATACAAGAACTCAAGTAAATTACAAAGCGTGCTAATTATTTTAGCATTAAAAAATATAAACCATTTTAAATCTACCTTTACTCTTCATCTAAGTATAAACGAACCCTTTAACCTTAAGTATGACAAGTAAAGCAAAATCTTGGTATAACATTCCTTCTCAATACCTCCCAAATCTTTCCATCATTCTGAACTTAATTACTACAATCCAAATTCTCAAGTAGACAATCGCCTGGACATGACCTAAATATCTCCACAATATTTCGAAACCTTCCTAAGAAGCATAGTAAATTGTCCTTATATTTTCCACTTTTAGTTATTATTCGATTCTTAAAATTCACAAGATCCATCACCCTTCTTTTTATAATGTCCAAAATCTCCGAAATACTACTTTTAAAACATTCAATACCCATCTTAAGGGGTGTCGGTGGCCGCAGCGGTTTAGGCGTTCATAAGGTAAATAGTCCCAGGTTCGAATCCAGCGGCTCTGCATTCGAACCAGACATACAAAATTTCAAAAACGACGGTACCCCGAACCTCTGCTGTTGCGAACCCTCCTAAAAAAAATGTAAAAACTACCAACGTTCATATAGAACTCCTTCTCATCGTATCTACTTACATCCCGACATCATTACACAATACAGCAAGTTTGAGAGTCGTTGACACCAGTTTCTCCATGTGGATGTGGGTCAGGCTTTGGGTAAGGTCTGGCTACCAGATATCCTTTATATATTTAAACGCTTCCTACTCACTCATTATTACGTTATTCCGGAATCGTATTTAACTAACCCTGCTTCAGAGCGATCTGCGTCAAATAATACTCAGATATCAGACCTTTACAACCCGGCGTCCCACATTTCCTGTTTACTGCTAATTTTCTTAAACGTCCCAACACCTTCATTACTACCCGTGTAGATGACAGCGAAATTCTGTCCTCTAATCTCAAGCAATCTCTCACATCCAACAGTGCCTTGATTTTATCAAAGCAGACGAAGCAGAGGAAGACACCAGTCAAATACACCAGTCATGCTCTCCATTGTACATCAACAACAAAGAGCTATTTACTTTCATTCAAATGAGGTATTCGGTCTATACTTAGAGAGCAGATGATACTGAATTTTTTTTTTTTTTTTTTTTTGACTGTCAAAACTCAAATTACTCGATACAGGTCTTTACTGCATGCATTAGTGAATAGAACTGTGGGGGTATCACCAAGCCATCCAATATTCCACGAATCCAATCAAAAGTCCTTAAACAAACTGTCAATGATCCTTACCTTACTATACATCGAACTCCATATACTATTGGTCACGGAACGGATCTTACCATGCTTTCAAAATTTCCATACGACGCTCTCGATCCATCCGAACCCTTCTGTTCAAACTCCCTACATTCTGCCGTCCAACAAAATTCCTAATACACTGTAGTAATAAAACAAACTCAAAATAAAAGCGACAAAACAAATGGGTACTCTAAGCACTGAAAATTATTGTGACTGTCCAAAAAAAAAACACTTCAATCATAAAACACAAATATACAAAGAAATCACTCACTATATCAAAAAGTTGCAAATGGTGAAAATAATAAAAGAGCGATATAAAGCCATGTTAAGGTACAAAACCATCGCAAACTTCAAAGAAATAAAACCAGAAAGTAAAGGTATAAACAAAAGCAAACGAAGCATATCAATCAAACGTTTAAAATAAATGCAAAACAAATAATCCAGATAAAAATCACAAGGAAATAAATTTAGATAATATACTTGAAGAACGCTAACTAATGATGTAAAAGCTTTGTGTCTCCACATCCTTTGTTATTGTCACGTTTCAGTATAAAAAAATGCAGAAATGTTTTTAATTTGCATTTTACTTCGCGTACAGACAAACGCGATTTTGCATTGATCAAATCGATAGATCGTAACATGGTCCAACGTGATTTGCTCATACTCAATCAATTTCTGACAATACGGCTTGGCCAGCGTCCCTATGTACAGCTTTGAACTGTTCAAGACTCGTTTCATTTATTATGTCGGGCTGGCATACACTCCGTACTTATTGATTCTGCTAAAAATTGATTAATGGGCTGTTTCTTTCTGGATCAAAGCCCAACTATGATCAAATTTCTTCTTATCCCTTTTGATCTACTTCCAACTATAATTCCGGTAATTGGATAAATATATTTGATAATACAGAATGGTCTTTTCTTCAATTTTGCAGTTTAGAAATTATTCAAGAGAAACCCGAGTACCTTGTAGGTTAAAATAAAACTGTCAAAAAAGGTATTTTAGTAATTGTAGTAAAAAGGTCTAATAAATATAATATAATTGATTAACGCAAAAGTTTTTGTACAATATTATTGTTTTAGCTGACAACATCAAACCATCAATTTTCTGTACTCATACATATACATATTCACCTTATGAAATCGGCTTTTATTAAACGTAGTAAAAGGAAGAATTCTTTGAATTTTATTCATGACCCAAACAAACGTAAAAAGCATGCCGAAAGATCTAAGCTCTGAAAATATTTCAAACTCATAAAGCAAAGGTCGTTAACCAAGAGCGGAGCAGACAAATATGAAGTGGTCGCTATGCATCGTCTGGACACCATCCAACAGGTGTTTTGCTAAGCTGAGATATTTTTTATTACGTCCTGTGTGTTTTTTTTTTTCGAATCATCATTATAAACCGTATCGATTAATTGTTCCTTTTAACCCGTCGGAAACAAAGCCGGCCACGGAGCTTTCACCCTACTAAAGGGGGCTTTCACGGTCATAAGTTTTTGAGGATTTGGATCGTTCCTCTGACTGTCAACTTGCTCCAAGACTTAAAATTCCTTTGGTTTCGAAACCCTTAATCATCTATCACCTAAATCGTTTCCCTACGCTACACTTGATTAAACGGATCTTAAATAAATCCGAAAGAAAAAAAAAGTTAATTTATAGTACGGGTTGATAATACTTGTTAATTGAACGAGGCCATAATTGGAAGGAATCAAGGATACATTTTTTAGACTGAAATCACCTTTGTTAATTTGAACTGCATTATTGTTTTGTAATACTCTTCCCCTTAGCATTTTCACATTGATTTTTTTTTAAATTACAATTTGTATTATTTGTATTGCCCTTTACGATGGGATATCTTTATTCCCTCTAGCTTTAAATACGATATATTTTTCATAATACATAAGGTTTGGGTAGTTGTTCAATTATTTGCATAATTTTTAGCTTAAATTTTTACCTTTTTATTTACCGTGGAACGCCTGAAAATAATTTATTCTATTCCGTTTCGTCGTTCTTTAAATATCTCAAAGGCATATAAATATGGCTAATAATGAATATGATACATGTATGCATAATTATATTAATTAGTTTTATTTAATTTAAAATAATTATTGATTGTTGCTGTACACCTACCTCATCCTTCTATCGTAACTCTTTTTGGATATTCATACAGTTAAAATGATTTGCTGTGAATAATATTTGTTTTTACACTTCAACCCAATAAAAATGGATCTAGACCGATGTGTAAAATTTATCTGGAATAATGGAAACCTTTCAAGTTGCGTAAGCCTAATAGACATTAGGGATGTCTGAGATATTTAAAGGACAACTAGTTGGGTCTGATTTTATCGAAAAATCCTAAGCGATAATTGTCCTTATTTGATGTTGGGACAGGCGACGTTAAATAAAATAGAAAGCTGTCATGAGGTAGGCAATTTATTTCTGATGCGACCACTTATTCAACGTCGCAGTTGAGTTAGTAATACTTTGTTGAAATTTAACCAACTGATAATTTTTCAAATTTTAAAATTATGCTAGAGAGCTACAAGTAACTTTTGTTTTCTTTACGTATTTTATATTCGAAAATTGTAAGAGTTGAGAAGTAATCCATTAATTATACTCCATCACAGCATATTCACTTTGGCTTCTTAAAGGATTGTTTGGAAGGGTTCGAGATGAAAGGTGTTGGACTAAAAGGTTTGGTATAAGGGACGGGGAAGAGTTTCATGAAGGCCACTAGTAGTTCTGAGTTTGCTGAAAGGTGTGGCAAGTTTGGCATCGGAATTGATAGGTATGTCTGCAGTATGGGGGGATGGGAATGGGACAAATAATGCTACACTATTTGTGCAGAACTCCTACTTCGCATTGTGGATGGAGGAGGAGTATGTTCCGATGCGTACATGCGTATAGTGTCTATCGGGCAGATATGATGTAAATGTATTGAGATAATAAATTAATGGAAGGATTCCTCTGAGTTTCCAGAGCAAGCCCGGGTATCATTGTCGATGATCAAGTCTTGCCTCACATTTAAGCAAGCGCCCGAGCAGTACTTCTTATGGTAAAGTTGAAATTCAACTTGCCTACCACCTTGTGGCATTGTTGTCAATGGCAGAGTGATGTCGGCTGAACCCGAAATGGGACAGTACGAAAATGTAGTTTTCAAGGATGGAGAGGCATTTTTTAAAGATCTTGACAATCAATGTATTTCATACAACAATGAATCTTGCAAACAATTCATACATTGGCTTTTGAGGTTTGGGATGGGTTTTATGATTGATCATTTTCATTGGGAAGTAGGTAAGTATCTAAGCACTAAGCAATTAGTAAATCGTAGTAAGGAAAATTCTACAGAGTAAGGGAGAGTGATTTTTTTACTGGAGAATGAAATGATAAAATTGTTTTTTCCGACATTGATAACCATATCATTATTTATAAATGTGAGTACATTTTAAGCATACAAATAGTCATAGAGATATGATGTATACATAGACTAAATGAAATCCAATTGGAAATAGAGGAAATAAAGGGGAAGGGAGAGAGAGAGAGAGAGAGAGAGAGAGAGAGAGAGAGAGAGAGAGAGAGAGAATGAGAAAGAGACGCATTTTCACAATAATGAAAATTTAACGAATTGACGGAGTCAGCTGGTTACATAGAAGTGTTACGTTGATTAACCATCGAAGGGAACATTTAAGCATTCCTCTTCTAGAAACGGTCAATTTTACGCGACTTACTTTACAAAAGAAAAAAAAAGCCACTAAGGATTAATGGTATAGATGTTGGACGTCAACTTTTCAAATCTATTGACCGATCGGTAGACAAATGACAGGATATTCTTGTGGGCACAACATGTACTCTGTTAAAAAGGGGGAAAAATTTATCTCGAGGATCTGAAGGGCGGTTCAACCCTGGCCGGTGTCGTTTAACATGTCATTACATACCGTGTCTGAAAGAACGTGTCGCTTTCACCGTTTCCGACAGGTCAACTCGGTAAGTCAAGAAATTTTAACGAAAAAGCCGGGCTAAGTCCGATATCTCACACCCTCCTCCTATCCTCGGCAACGTGAACGCCCTCATAAATTCCATGTCGGTTGTGACATATTGTATTTATCACCAGAAACCATTGTAAAATTACCATTTTAAAGAAATTAAGTAGACATCGATAAATGTGCCTTTGGAAATATTACTCTTTGTCTTTATTGTCTTTGTTAACTATCGTTAGGTCTCAAGCTCATAAATGACTCTAATAGGAAGCTTTTTCTTTTTTATAAGCATTAAATCTTCTTAGATTTTAGATTAGTGTCCTTGTATGCAAGTACTTTCTTATTATAAGTAACGTATTAGTATTGTAACTAGCAAGACATACCAATTTCATTTTCAGCGAAAAGATACCTTTACAAAGGCAGAAAATTAAATTTTAAAAAGTACTAAAAATATTGTGTGGTTGTTTTTTCTCGGTTTTTATGCCCAAAATGGCGCGGATATGTGTATAATATTTTCAGAATATCTCAAAAGAACATTCATAAAATCTTTGATCCCACGTTCGTATCAGTTCGTCGATAAAATGAATGTCGAAGTCGTTGAGGATAATGAGGTACTTAGGAGCTTTGATAATTTTTCTGAAGACTTTTTATTGAAAGGATGGCCTGACGGAATTCCACAGTTCTACTCCTGTGTCCATAGTGGTCGTAAGAATTTCTCGCTTATGGTTTTGACGGTCCAAAAATATTTCGGTCCTAAAAGTCTTCATAGTGGTATGTTAAGTTGTTATCTTTCAAGTCCTGTGAGAGGATTCTACGTCAATCTACTGTCTACGAATAGTATAAGCATCTGACTCGAGTGGAAGTCCGTACATTAGAAGAAAATTGTTTTTACAATTGTTTTTTCAGTGTAAATATATATTATTATTTCAACTTCTATTTTGTCCTCCACTTTGGGTTAGAAGAAAGAATGATGTGTCCGCATAAGTTGTAATGAAGGTGTTTGGATTTTTGTAGAAAGGTTTGTAAATGGTTTTCAGGATGAGGCCAAGAATGCCCCCTTGTAAGTCGCCGCGGCCGGCTTATTTGGTGTGGGTATACGTTGCCGCATCTCGCTCTGAAGAGGTCAATGAAAAAAGAATTTTAGAATAAGGTAATACCGGGTGGGTAGGAAGCGTTTAAGGATATAAAGGATTCCTAGGTGACATCAAAATCCTGGGCTACATCCAGCAAAGCGCCAAAGCTTTCGAACAACAACAAACACCCCTCTTTGTTCTCTAGGGCTGTGAAAACGGTGTCTATGACTCTGAAATGATTCTACCTAAATCGTGGATGGGCATTAAATATTTTAAAATGAGTTTTTCTGTGATTTTGGACACCAGGAAAAAGGTATAGGTCTGTAGGGGTATGTGTGATTGTTAGGTTTGTGATTTTGGAAGGATGTAAAAGGTATAGTCAGTATCTATTGACTATCTTTTTATCTCTACTTTTTTTTTATCAATCATATATCAATGTGCTAAATCCCTTTACATTTCGAAAATGCTAAATAATTATCTTTTTATCCGAACCGAACCGACCAAGAGGAAAAGCCAGGAATAAAAGTTTTTCAGCTTGATTTATTGAGAACTATTGTTTCTTTTCTTTTTGTATAGAAGTAACTGTTTCATTTCAGTAAGGGCTACATAAAATGTTCTTGAATTATTAAGGTTCTTCCAGAAGAGACGAGGAAAACGATATATTTATTCAAGAGCCGATGGTTTTGATCCCGTTTTAACAGCAATTAATTAAATAAAAATCGAAATGGGGCGAAATCCTGTCTCAACCACTTACGCGGCCGGTCCTCGAATGCTTGACCAATTTAAATTCTAGGGGGAGCATTAGGGAACCCTATTGGGTTATAAAATACCGAGAGAAGAAGTGAGATAACACGGTTGACATAGTCATCGGCCCTAAATATTTTCTATTTAAATGAGACCTCGAAAAAAAAGGGACAAACAAATTTCTAAAAATATTAATTTCTAGTAAATATACTTGTACTTGAAGTTTATTCAAGTTAAACTTGATAAGATCATTATATTTTGACCGTTGGCATTCCTTTAATATAATCTTTACTTAGGAATTTTAAACGTAATTATCGTAGTCTTATAAATTAGCGTTCATGAGAGGTGTCTTCAGAACAAGAACATGAAAATGAAGTTTCCTTCCTATAAACTATAAAAATCTTTTTATTACATAACATATCGATAATGTAAGGAAAAAACAGAAGGCGCCAAGAATTGTGGCCTCGGACTGCTCCTTCATCATGCATAGTTATGGCGATCTGATATGGAATGAATCCTTGCGCATAAACAAGTAGCGATCGTGATTTGCCGTTTAAAATATGTTCATACCCCCCTCTCAGATTCTGCACGAAGCGAAAACTAATGGATCACATTTTTTGAAATGCATTAAATTCTTGTTTTAATTGTTAGATTTATCACAAAATTTTCAATTATTACTGCCAAGTTTTGACCTATTTTTAAGGTGATCATCAGGACAAAACAATCTTAAATATAACCTTTTTCTCCTTTTAAAGCTTGGCATTACTACGACTTAGTCGTTCTTCAAAGAAATTCGTAGTTGTCTATTGAAAACTTGATTATGTCAATTTGTAAACATATTTAACTGATGATCACCTTAAAATGGACCGATAGCTTGGCGGTAAAAATTGAATTTTATCAAGACCATCATGATCTAGATTATTCATTCAATTCTTACAAGGTGATATTGGATACGAGCATTGATAGATAGTTCATAAAATAAAATTTATGAATAGACTAGAATGAGGGACAGATAGAAAGAGAGAGATTTAATATTTTATGACTGGTGCAATTAGAGATTTAAGCGTGTTGATAAACATTTCAACAAAATTAGTTTCCTTCCCTAGTGGATTTAAGAAATTGAGATTTATTTTCATTTGTTTGTTTTTAATCTTTTCGTTTAACTGCTTGTGCTTTTCATTTATCCGAAATTTATTTGTTTAAATAACTTTTCTCTTGCTGAAATAATAAGATTTTAAAATTTTACCGATTCCGTATATACAATTCCTTAAATAACAAGATTCTGATTTTATTAACATGTAGTATCTAACTGTTTATTTATTTTCCCATCGATGTGAAAACTTTATTTATTTTTTTTTTTTTTTGTTGGCTTCATTTATTTGTGTCTACAAATGAACATGTATTATATAGAACCAGCAGATGGAAAATTAATGTTCGTGGCATTACGGGCTTTATAGAGAAAGCTATCCATTGGCAGCCTACCTGCATTTATAAAATGATATTACACATTTAAGAGGTCTCTTATCAATATTCTTTTCAGACGTTTATGCGTTAATTGTGGGGAATTGAGCAATCGTATTTCTGTGTTAGTGTAATTTTGTAATTTACTATGTAATACTACTACTAAAAAGGGATGGTTAGGTACAAAAACAATTAGCCGTAAAATGTTGGATTGAAAATTTGTAATCTTTGAATTTTGGTATCAATATGGTGGTCGATCCACAAACTTTCCGTACATCAAAATAGGCTTGAGTAGGTATGTTTATGTTGAAAGTTTCGATTTTAATTGTAATTAATTAATTTTTTATGTAAGGTTTTGGTCGAAATGAAAAAGCTAGTGCCACGAGCGGGATTCGAACCCAAGACTTTAGGCTAAATATGCCGCTGCTCTAAGACTTGAGCTATCGTGACTTCGATCCACTCGGACACCGATAACCCATCCAACGGGGCGCTGTTTACACTTATAATTTATACTTCGTTTTACTATTAAATCTACATATTTAGTGGTCTATTAACCAAACTACTTCTTTCAATTAATTAATATTTTTTATATAAGGTTTTGGTCGAAATTGAAAACGCTAGTGCCACGGATTCGAACCCAACTCCATGGAAATTCGAAAGGCTGTAGGTTGAGATGGAGAGTTGGTCCGAATGGATCGAAGTCAAGTGATAGAGCAGCACCAGCGTATTTAGCCGAAGGTCGTGAGTTCAAATTCTGCTCGTGGCACTAACTTTTTTATCTCAACCAAGACCTTACATGATGAGAATGATCAATTGAAAGAAATATTTAATGATGACATCGATATCATGGCGTTATAAGAAAATTATCATGTGAAAAGTTGCTACTGCTTTACTTACTTTTGTACAATAGTTCATCATTTTGATATTCTTTTGTAATCCATTTTTTCATTTCGACCAAAACCTTACATAAAAGATTAATTAATTGAAAGAAGTAATTTGGTCAACAGACCACTAAATATAACGGATTTAATGGTAATTTTGATTATCGGTTGAGTAACATTTTAAATTGTTCGTTAAGTGTCTGTTTTTCTAATCGTGTGTTTGGATTCTAAGTTAGACTTCTGTCAATTGTAAGTCCCAAATAGTTAAGTTTATCGAATTGAGGAACATTTTACATGTATATGCTAGGGACAAGTCTCACGACGGAGGGTAAAAGTGATAAATTGTGACTGTGAGGGTCACTTATATGTATTTGGTTTTGGAACAAATGAAGCTTATGTAGAAGAGGGATGATTTGTTAATATGGCGGTTTATGTGGTGATAAGTGTATTCTCATTTGTGGGTACAACAGAAGAAAAAATTGTGTACAAGAGCGGAGCGAACCCTTGTCGCACACCTGCAAGCACTTCTTCCATCCAGAAGTCTCCGTACCCTGGTTTACTGCGACAAATCTCTACTTAAAGTATGATTGTATAATGAGATGATAGGCATGGGGTAAAAATAATTTTAATTTATATACTAATCCCTCATAATTTGTCAAAGGCCTGAGAAACATCTAGAAACACTCCAGTCACGAGCAAATTTACAAAAAAAAATACTCAAACTAGATAGGTTACCTATTGCTCTATTAGTCACTAATATATAATATCAGGCGAAAACAGTAATAAAGTCAAACTTTCAGGCTAAACCGTACCAGTGAGCCCCCTAGACTTTGGATTGTTTTTCAACTTCAAGAAATCCCAGCGGCGACTCGCGAACTCGGTTTTTATTTAAAAATCTGCCCAACGAAATCTTTTTATAACCGTTATATGACTTGTAGTTGCCTGAGGTTCTGGTAAACGATTAAATAACTTAGTCTGGCGCAGTATTTTACGGCCGACTTGTTTGAGACGTTAATAGAAATGTCGACGCTTGCGTTTGTTTAGCCGGGCTGGCCCCGCTCGTCTTTTATTCAGGCAGAAAAAAAAGGAACAGTTGAGTTTTTAATTTTTGCAAACTGGTCTTGCACGCTTTGTCAACAAAGACCGGCCTGATAAATGACGCTTGGAAACGTAAATTTTATTTTTAAATCTTATTCAAGTTTTATGAACTGGCAAGAAAATTGTTTGCCCCAGGCCACCACGAGGCGTCTTAAAATTCATAGAGAACACATGGCAACGCATCACACTCTAAAAAAATTTCTTTTAGTTTTTCATTTAAATACTATAACTAGCAAATGAATTTCTAATCATATTTTTTTACAAGTATTTACTAAACCATTTATAAATCAGAACGCAAAGAATCTGCCATATTCCATTAAACATATTTAAAACAATAATTTTAACAATTGAATAATTTATATTGTGCATTTTTATGTTGCATCTTAAATTCGTACTGAAGACCATTTATAAATCACAACACAAAGAATATATCACCCCAGTTATGGTTGACATTTGGCCATCGACTATCTCACATCACTCATTCACGCTAATAAATACAATCAACCCCAACCCAAACTTAGTGAACACAACTGTTATTAATAAATGGCCCAATTTCCTCGAAGAATCGGAGGGGCCAAAATTCACTCTGCTGTGCTCAAGCTAATTCTCAGATCGAGTGGCACCCTTCAATTGTTTTTATTCAAGCGTACCTCACATGGCATATTCTTAATTAGATGAGAATGGCTCTTCTTATATGAGTAAGATCCTCCAAGGGCCACCCATCAACGTTTTGATGTTGAGTGCTTTTGATACATGAAAGCCTCTGTTGACTCAGCCTGTTGATGCTGCCATCTTATTTTAATCATGGTTTTTTATTTTTATTGTATAATTTAAATTTATAATATGTAAGTTTATAACATAATATATAATATAAATAAGTAATAAATTTATTATATAACTTAATTCAGAAGGTTAGATTGTGGTGGCTATGTCTGGAGGTTGGGACCTATGTACCCATACAACAACCACTATTTTGCTAATATGCTCCAGTTTCTCTTTAGCAAGAACACTACAAGAAAGTTGACAGAAAACCTATCACAGACAGCAGCAAACACATTGAGGGAGTCAGTGCAGACTAGGTAGGCAGAGGCACCATCGTCTCAAATCACCCCAAGCATGTGCCAAATTGCAAATTTTTCTGCCATGTAAACGCTACAGTGTAGTGGGAGCAACCACGATTTTTCCTTGAATAGATATAGTTCCTCCACTGATGTTCACACAATCAGAGGTGGCCCTAGAGGGAACCCAGCCACTATGGTTGTGGTGGTTTGAACATAGGTTTTCCCTCTACCAGTGATGCTTGAGAGAAAATTTGTTGTGTCCTCTCGTTTTTTTTTTGTTTTTGTTTTTGTTTTTTTTTTTTTTTTGACTAAAAACAATTTTTTGGTTATTTCTAGATTTACTTTTGGTTGACTTACTTTCATCCCAATTTAGTAATAATTCAGAGAAATGACAGTTTTAAATATTTACATTAAGTTTATAATGTTATATACATCAAAAAACAATTTTTTAAAAATCAATACTTATGTGATATATTTTTCTAAACACTGTGATTTGTTGAGTTTAGTTTCTTCATTCTCTTTATCTATGATTCTCTCTTTGGTCAGAAATATAACAAAACAATTTTTGTCACTTAATTGTGTACAACAGTAACTTTGTAACTGTTGTTGATTGAACTATTAATTTATAGGTGGTGTCGCTGGCTGCCTGTGCTGTAGGCTGGCAACGTGGGACCCGCTTTTCTAACAGCAACGAGAGTGCATATGATTGGTAATGCGAGCAATATTTCAACCATCATTTCATTACTTAATTATTGTTGGGTTTTTCTTTATATACATTACATTAACATTCCTTTGATATTAAAATAAAATTATCAGGTCTTCTAATGAAGGTGAGGAAACAACAGTGTCAGGCGAAAGCACGAATAATTGGCTGTCTGTGAAGGAGTCCCAGAAGTTGCTCAAAAAAGAAAGAGGCTTACCTGTTGACTGTTGCCCATACGACGTTGAAATGATTGAACCAAAGGGCGGAACAAACCAAGAGGGAATGTACGTAGAATTGTACATGGAAGGCGAGAACAAGCAAAGGTTTGTGTTAGATATTCACAATTTTTATTTATCTAAATAAAATATGCTATCTAAAGAACTTTGGTATACCTTTTAAATATTAGAGTTCGATAAAAATAAGGATTTAGTTTTTCTAATTCTCTAGCAATTTTTGTCTGATGAATTGTTCAAGCAAGTATTTTCAACTTTTAAAGTCTTTGTTTTATTGTTTCCAGGTTCTTCGAGCAGTCATGCCGGTTAGGCGTAGAGGGGAAACCTTGCCGATTCATAGATAGAAAGTTGTATAATCAGTCAAGGTGTGTTCAACGATACTCCTATACATACGCTATTATTAAATTACCTGATGAGACTATACGGCATCACCACCGTGTCAGTCACTTTACTTCATTCCCTTCGGCGAACAGCAAGTGGATGCTTGATTACATCAAGGTGCGGAACGGGTGTAGCTGTGAAGTGTTCGCCAAAATGAAAAAGAAAAAGAAAAAGGGCGGAAAAGGAAAACGGGAGAGTGAAGAACCCCACTAAAGACAACAATTTACAAAGTATTACTACATTAGTACAACGTGAATAATTGTGAAATACAGAAAACAAAAGGTGTTATTGAAATTCAACTAACATAAGAACTTTTAATTTTTTCTTCTTTTCCCCCTGCTTAGGACTTTTTTTTAAGATAATATTTATCAAATTATTCAATAGGTCTTATTTATACACATTCAGAATTAAAAATTACTTTATCACCAAATATGTTGCCAATGATTTACAGAATAATGAAATGTACAGAGGCCAAAAAATGGGAACAAAACTTTGCAATGGTGACATCTACAATGTTCACATCAATATATATAACAAATTTCATTGAATTTATGAACTGATTTTTATTTATATTCAATTGCATTAAACATTCTTTTTTTCTCTTTCTCTCTTTATTTTTGTACTGTTAATGTGTTTCAAAATTGTATAAGTGTACATAAATAATATAATTCTAATTTGCTTTATAAGTTTTTATAATTTATCCCAAAGTGTGTAACTTAAAATTCCAATAATAAAAGAAAAGAAAGCTAAAATCAATGAATCTATAAACGGAATTAGTGCAATATACTTGTAGGCACCCTGTTATAAAAGTTGAATATTAATTCCGTTGAGTAAGTAAATTATAACTAATCTTATTTATAAACAGGGACCAATAAATACTACCTATGATTTGGAATTAACCCAATTTTAAACGCTTCAGCTTTTAGAAGTAATGTAATGTATTAAAAACTAATGTAGAAAGTGTCAAATAAACAATACTTGTTTCATAAATATTTTAATGTCACAACACCCCTGCAAGTTAAATATCAATATGGCATCATTTTACAAAGCTTTTATTGGTTTGGATTATTACATTCTTTTTATTTTTATTTATAACCAAGTGTATTCTGTACAAGTTAGAAAACTCTGGAATAAATTAACTGGACATTACAAAAATAAAATATAGATAATTGAAAAATAACAAAATTAAGATATATTTGGAATATGTATAATTGATTATTTATGGCACTAGCAGGAAAATACCGTTTCTTCTATTAAAACATTTTTGAAAATTAAAAATTATAGAAATAAAATTGAGTAATTATTTTAAATATCAATTTGAAACTTGTATTTGTTTACAATAGGTTCTTTGAAAAATACCGAAAGCGTACTAACTGTAAAGGTGTTTCATTCAATAGTATATCGTCTGAAAGGTAACATTTATTTTATCATCAAAAACAGAAATAAAGTTTAACAAATTAAAGCATTTTGAGAGTTAATTACATTGTTTCAATTTGCTTTTGGACTTCTCAATTTAATTATTTAAAGATTTTTAAGAAAATAATTTCAGTATGAGAATAGCAATAGATTAACAAGAGATATTAGGTTCAGAAAATAATCAAGTCATTTCTGAACAATATCCAATATTATGTTGATTTTCTTTTTAACAATGCAGCTGTAAATTCTAAATTCGTTGCAAAATATGCAACAAAGTGAATTACAACCGTTGTTGATAACAAATTACGATATTAATAATTTTAATGATTCTATTATAATTTAAATTGCACAATATCATTATTTAGACACACAATTGGTCTTTATATCTTAATAATACACATTTATTTATACATAATGACAATAAATATTTATACAATTAAACAAGGGGGAGCAAGATTTATAAACACATTGTGTAAAAAGTACACTGGGTAAATCTATATACAACAATGTGACAATAAAATTCTCCATTTTTCTGCCAGTCTTCAAAGGGGTCATGAAAATAGTAGTTTTATTTAAATTTTTATAGCGTTTCCTTTTTTTTAATAATAAAATTCATGATAGTGAATCAAACTGCAAAATACATTATTTATCTGAAGAAGAATTGATTTGATAATATAATTTTGTTATAGATACTGCTCTATTAAAATTTAACTATGTTTATTATACTTTCAATAGAAATTATCACACAAACCTTTCAAAAGTCTACACAGCAAGTAGCAAAGAATATTGCAATAAAATTTTAAAATCATTTTTGTATCGATATCAAGGCTCAATTTGTTGTTAGCCACAACAGATTTATTTATTGCCCTAATGATTGCACATTATTAGCCAATAACAAAAAATTTTATATAAACCTTTTAACCAACAAAACGTAATAAACACACATACATAAAATAGTGAATAAATAATAAAGTATGTAAATAAAATTCAACTCAAATATAAACAATTAAATTCATATACAAAAATTACAGCTACTATCACAATTGGCTAATAGAATATTATTTATTATTTCTCGCATGATATAAACTTCTTTCATCTGAGGTGTGAAAAAAGCTAGACATATCAAATACATTTAGACTTTCAATTAAAGATTTTTTTTTGGAACAACTATGTACAATTATAAAATTATCTAACTAAACATAATGTTTTGGAAAGTGGACCAAACACTTGCCTTGTGATATGGCTTTATGTACTTTTAATTTTTATAAGAAGCATGAAAATAATATGTGTATTAACAATTCTGACAAAACTTATCACATTTATTATTACGATGCAATTTGCATGAAGCTGAAGCTATTTCACAACCTCACATAAATGGTCTAAAATATTAACAACCTCATCGGTCCTAGTCACCACTAATATTAATGAAGAAATTTAATTATGTACATTTTTTGTTATTACTGTTATTAGTACAAACCAAAATAAAAAGATAACTGTTTGCTTTAAAAATAAATAAATAAAAATATAATATAAAATTGTTTTAAAACAAAGATAATAAATAGACAAAATATAGACATTTTATATACATACCACAGTTGCAATGTGCATTTAGATTTTTTATACGCTTAGGTTTCTAAGTAAATTCCAGCTCTAGTCAAGTTTCTGTAAGCTCAGGAAATTAGACTAATCACATCATATACTTCAAAATCATTTCTACATCGAAAGTTGAGTTGATGATGAGACCGGCATGAATCTATGTAAATATATATGAAATTAGTAAAAATAATTATGTTTTTCATTTTCTTTTTAGGTATTTCAAAGCCTTACCAAAAAATCTTAATTAAGATTTCTTCATTATTATTAATGAACACAATCCCTCTTCACATTTCACTAACTACTACGACACATTGGTTGCATTTTAGGAATTTACATTGCAAAATAGGCAACATAAAACACCGATTTTTTATACTTTTTAGATGCGAATTGCCTTAAATATTATTTAATTTCATGTACACCATATGTGCATAACTAATAAAAGCTCTACTATTATTTTGCTGGAGTGGAAGCACCAGTCGATGATGCTGAGGAGCTGGTTACAGTAGGTGCAGTTCTTGCTAATTTTGATCTGAAATATTTGCAAAAGAATATTATTTACAAAGTAGAATGAACAGGTTTATTATGCTTAATTACCTGATCTGGCCAGCAAGTAAGGGGTTGATAGCATATAGCCAATCGTGTACTTCTTTATCACCCAATGTCTGCATTAAATATCCTCTATGTTTAGTAACAACACTGCACAAAATTTAATTAAAAAAAAAAAGAGTTAGAGAATTTGTTTAATCAAAATATGGTTTACATATTTCATTATTTATTCACCTAAATGTGTTTGGCACTTTGACCATCGCTTGTTGGTCCTCAGAGTATTCAACTTGAGCAGTAGTTAGATTAATCAAAGCACGCTCAACAGGGTCTTTTTCATCTCTGAATATGAATACATATGGCCTTCTTACAGCCTAGAAAAAATATTTAAAAAATAAATAAATAGCATTCAAGTTAATTGTAGCAAATAGCATTATTAAAACTTACCACCCATCGCTTTTTCCACCCATTGGTCTTTTGCTCAAGGATATTCAAATATCCCTTTCTAGCTATTACAGGACTAATTCTTATCTCTTCAACCTCTGGTACATACAAAATCAATGTTTGGTCACAAGGACTGATGTTTCCTTGATCGGGGCGACCAGCATTAGACAGGAAGTTCATTTGCTCTGGTAAAATTGGCCTGTTTATTCTATCAGGAGAGATAAGGCTGGAAAAAAATACAGAATGACAAAAATATCAAAAATTGGTAAATTGTAAAAAGCATACTCATTAGCAGATACAGGTGATGTTATGCTGGAGCATACGCTGTTGCTCATATCAGTTTGCTCCTCAGCTGGTGAAAGATCGCCCATTTTTGGCAATTCCTAAAATAATAATTGTGGAATAAATAATGGGATAAAGTTAAAAAAAAAAAAAAAAAAAAAAGCGTTACATACTTTCGATGGTATGCGACCCTGTATGAGTTTAACACATTTAGTTGCTAATTCTCTTTCCCTAGCAGTCATTTCCCAAGGTTCATAACAGTCTTTAGACAATGTTCTTGCCCTTACTGGACTTCCGCGGCCATCAGTTCCAGTTGCTTTGGCAGCCATATTACACACCTCCTTCAAACAAAAATCATTTTGTTATTTATAATATAATATTGCCCCCGGGCACGAGGGTAAACTGCATCTACATGCATAAACCACATATAACACACACTGACAGAAGCGCACATGATATCCACCCTAGGGTTACTGCCTCTGGAAGAACCTATCCCACAGCAAGCATTGGGGGTGACAAACTTGGACCAGGGTATGTGAAAAAACATAAAAATACTACTATAAACTAGAAGATGAGTAATGTAAAAATGAGTTGATAGTTTTCGCCCTCCCTGGCAATAATGGTACGATGGACTCCATTGAGGAACCCTCAAGTGACCATTTCCCGATAGTTATGAGGAGTCTTTTCGTGAGGCAGACATACTAGGTCTACCTGTAGACCTCACATACCATGGTCAAGTCCAAGTGCACCCACAGAAGAAGTGGGTTTTTCACCGCTTCAAAAGACACACATAAGGGTACAATTTGATTGATTATCAAACAGGCCAAGTTGACAGAGGCTTCAATGTATCAAAAACACTGTCTATGGATGGCCCTTGGAGGATCTTACTCATAGAAGAAGAATCATCCTCACCCGATTCAGAATGGGCCATGTGAGATTGACGTACAGACGCTTACATTTGAGCCAAAGTCTGCATATACATGGTCCAGCATGCAGAGAAAGGTTGCTTGATGGGTTCCACCTAATTGAAGGGTGCAGTTCATTGGCTCCATACAGAGAGCATGCAGAAATGCCACCCAATATGAGAATTGTGCTTGAGCACAGCAGAGAGTATTTGGGTCGCTTGTTCCAATTCTTCAAGTAAATTGGGCCGTTCTATACTATACAGTAATAATAGTCGTATTCACCAAGTTTGTGTTGAGAGTGAATGTATTTATTAGCGTGAATGTGTGATGTTGATAATGGCTGAATATGTTGATAATTTGAGGACCTAACTGGGTGAATGATATGTAAATAGTGATTGAATGTATTTAAGAATGAACATGAGTATAAATACGTTGGAACGGCATGTGTTGGGTGCTGAATTGACCTAGTTGTTGACAGCACCTCCTCCCAGAGCCCGGCCTAGGTAGCTTGACAGACAAAACGGAGGCTAATCCTGGACTGCCAAAACCCAGAAAATATGGCAGCACTTTGCTATAAATAGGCTCAACCTGGCATACATTTGTATGTACGTACAATATAAATCCAAATTTAAAAATACTTTATTTAATAAAATGTGTAAATACCTTTTCACTCTTGGTTATTGGAGTTTTGTCAATTCCGAGTCTTTCTCGGAGTAATAAAGTGTGTCTTACTCTTTCCACCTCTTCAAGCCTTGTCAACTTCTCAAGTTCCCATTGGTGGTCAAAAATTAAGCTATCACCACGAGGTCTCCAGCCATCCAGATTCTCTTCACCACGGACATACGTTGAACTTGTGTCTAAAACTCTTCTTTGCCTTCGTTGTACACCTTGATCAATTAAACAAATTACATAAACATTTGTACGTTTCATTATTTATTTTAAAAAATGAAAGTAAAATTCTACTCATTTAAGTGTATAGTTTCCATTTAGTATTGTTTCTCTAAAGGGCTATTGAGAATTAAATATCAAATTTATATTTCTATGAGAAGCAGTAATCCCTTTCTAAATCAAAAAATAAAACAATGTGCCATAAACTATCAAAAAATCTAACTCAATGATAATATTTAACTAAAACCAAAATGAATTAAAGGTTAAATCTACTATTCTACTGCGTATTATTTACATAACAATGGGTTAATGAAGATTAGGTCGTTCCTGTTTGATATAACTACTGCCCATGCATACTATCTGTGGCCTAACCAACCTGTCAATCCTTATTTCTATTTTTTTTTTTTTTTTAAATCAGTATGTGCGTACAGTATACCAGAGATAGAAATAGTTCTAAAAATAATTTGAAGTATTGTTACATAATCAAGTTAATTGAAGAATATATTACAAAAGATATGGTTGTTAATATTACATAATAAAACTATGGGGATTGTGGTGCTTAGAGGGAAAAGTAATAATGTACTGTTCCAATATTAACAAGACAGGTTGGTTTAATAAGCAACAGCTGAGAATCTACCTGGGCTACCTGCTTCGGACGCTCTCTTCAATACAAGTTCATAAATTCCCGAGAGTCTATTAGCTTCAGCGTTTCTGTAAGTCCCTGTGAAGAGATGTCTGAGAGATCGAGGTCCAGTACGTGCGTCTCTTCCGTAGATTACCAAACTCAAGTCTTTTGTTATGATTGCTGGTCGACCACAGTTTTCCAACTGGAAAAATTTAATATTAACATATTGTTAACCATATTTTCAACCGGTGAATGGTAATTACTTCAAGGTAAGCTGATATCGTCATGAAAATCTGTTCTCCACTGGAGACCCTGTTGAGAAGCGGAGAATTGTGAAGCGAACTGTCCCAGGCAGCTTCAAACCTAAACATGCATCTGTCATCTCCTGGAAGCTGGACAATTTCTCCAGGAAATAGGCCCAAAGATAAAACACAACTGTCATTATCTTCTTCTTCTGGTTCCGGTGTAGTCCTGATACGGCCTATACGGTAAATAAATTTTACTTAAAATTCTTCTAACATAGACCACTAAATTTAAGAAAAGAAAATCCAACTGACCAACTACGAGTTCCTTTACATCTTTCCATTTTAGCTCCTGAGCTTGTTCGTGTACTAAAGTTACCCTAATTCTTCTTTGGATTCCTTGATGAAGTAAAAAGAGACCTCGGCAAGGTAGATCATCACTGTGTTCAACAACAGTTGGGACATATTCACCATTGGGTGCTAAATAAATAAATAAAGTTCAAAGAATTCATTTAAGAACCAAAACAATGTATTACATTTCTTACCTAATTCGCAAATTTCAAACCAAACCAGAATGTCATATTTGGCATGAACATGTGACGTGCAAGGAAGAGGAAGTTCGCCAAATTTCGGTGAACGAACTGGTTGGCTTATTGGGATAGATGGTGGCAACATTCGTTTAGGAGGTTGTCTTACGCTGTCAAATATAATTTTTATAATGTAAAAACAATGTATATACCAATTCGTATTCTTTTAAAAAAACCTACCCAATGTTTCCTTCCTGCTTTGCATCTTTATGCAATGGATGTTGCTGATAATGGCCAAAAACTTCAAATACAATTGGCTGGGTTTTCATGTAGTCCAAGAAAGATTTTGTCACTGTCACAGTGATCTATTTAAAAAAAGTAAATAAATAAACCTAAGTTTGTTATTAGTAAAAACAATGGATGTTGTTTTGCTTGGGTTCAAATCCCAGCACAGCCTACGGAATTTTAATTCATAACAATATGTTAAAGGTGATATACAGTGGTATGACCTCTTGTCCGAGACACCCGAGGGTTCTGTTGGACGTTGAGCTATTCTGTATGACAGGAATTACTCGAATTTTTTTTAATGTAAAAACTAAAAATTAGTAAGGTCATTATTAATCATTTTTGCTGTCTGCATATCCTCACTGGCTTTGCTGTGAGGCAAGTTTCAACAGATAGTAAACGGGCAGACCAAAATGATCGGTAATGACCAAAATACAAGTACCAAGTTACAATAGCGTACTAACTTAACTTTTAAACTTACATTTTGTACATGATAAAATTGAAGTGGGTTGTTTTTTCCAGTGTTTTTAACAGGTTCTGTTGAAAAAGCTTCATCATGTCTATGTAGGAAGCTGTAACCATAATCATCGTTAAGCAAAAATAACGCTTAAAATGTCCTACATTAAACTTACTTGAATTGACAGAATATATCTGAATATTCAGCAGGTATTCCAACAGCTTGTAAAACAGTGACTTTAAAAGTGAAATCAACCCCGATATTAAGATGTTGCGGTGGGTCGTCTTCTTTTTCATCCACATCAACACAGCTTTCTCCTTTTCCACTGTCTCCATCTTCGACATCTCCTTCAATAAAATCTTCTGATATTTTATTTTTATTTGCATTATTAGATGAATTTCATAGTCCATAATTTTTATACCTTCAGGCTTATCAATCTGGCCTTCGACGACTCGTTCGGTGAGAGCCTTTTTGCCTTTTGGTGGAGCCATGAGTTGTGTATCATTGAAAACAATCCTCGCTGACTGTCTTACACCACTACCATTTTCAGTGTTTTCATCTTCTAAACAAAATTTAAAATTAAGAAACAGTTTTTCAAAAATTAAAAGTTTGAAAGAAAATTGCCATCTCACCCATTATAGCTTGGACAGCTATTCTTAAGTACCCTTTGACATCGCCTTTTTCATTGACAATGGCTACTTTATGGATTAAAGGAACTGGGTAAAGCAGGTTACTCAAATAAACAAACGACCTGGAATAAAATCATGAATAAGTAACGGGCTATTCAAACATGCTTGGTTCTTAATAAATTTGAAGTTTTACCTCCCGACCATTCTAAACCATGGAAATCTATCATAAAATGGATCTCCCCTTGCTATAGATTCAATGTTATAGTCTGGAGAAGTTGGTGACAATTCAGCCTCATTATGATACATTTCCCTCATAAGTTCAAGCCTTTGCCTAGAAAAATTTAAATAAAGCTATATACAAACTTTTAAGCAATATTGAAGCAAGATACTAAGAATGTAATGTTATATACATAGTTTAAAGTAATTGTATAGCAAGACTCAAAATTTGTAGCAAAACTATGCAAAGCTTTGAGATGGTATGTTCAATACCAATTCAATTTTGATGATGTTTCAATTTCAACATAAACAACAATCAAAACTTTTAATCAAATACATACAAGAAACATTAAAACAAAAAGATAGTACAACTTTTTTTTTAATTAGGACCAGTTTTAGAAAGGTCTATTCTTTTTTTTTTTTTTTTCGTTTTTTGTCAAAAGTTTTCTGTACAAAACATAAACATTTTCATACTCAAGCATATAACTTTTAAAAAGTTTAATTTGAACTGTACCTTTAAAAAAGAGGGCTTAAGCACAAGAAAATATCATAAAATACAAATCAATTCAGCTCGAGTTTTTAAACTGCACCTGCATGCCCAGGAAATGAACAATCGATTCAATGAGTAAGAGAGTAAACAACGAGGTGAGAGTAAACAATAATTGCCAACCATTATGCACACCAATCCTGAAGTAAAACATCATTGGGAATAGATTTCACATAGAAGTTTCATAAATAGACGAGCTTAGAATTTTAAAAAGTCAACAAACCAGAATTCAACTGAGTAAATGAAAAGTATTATACTCGTATATTAACACATAAAGGTGTTTTTGTAATAGCAATTTATTGAAAGAAAAGCCGCAGTGAGCAAGATATAATTGATATGAATTTGTTCAAAATCATGCTTACACAAGTCAACTATACAGCTTAAAACTAATAACAAAATTTGATTTCTTCCAAACCTTTTCAAATAATACAACAATGATGAAAAAAACAGCAATAATGAGTGGATTTTTTTTCGCATATTTTGTACATGTTTGTATCATTATAATAGGCTAAAAAAAAGTCTGGGTGTTTGGTTGTTTTACAAAATTATTTTATCATATTCAATATTCATTCAATAAATTTTTAATTAGAGTTCCATTTTATACTTTATTTATTATTTTATATTTTTAGAGATTTTTGATGAAAAAGAACAGAAGTAGAAAAAATTATACAACTTATAATTCTAGATCACCTCTACGTAAAATATCTATATAAAAAAATATTCATAAATTTTAAACCAAGTTTTATTTGTATTGCTGTTGCAGTCTCGATCAGGCACTAAGTTCAAAAGGCATTTAAATAAATACCTAGTAAGCGCACAGGCTTTTGGTACATCTAATCTATGTAGAATGTGTACGTACATAAATTGTGTAGAAAAATATGTGAATATTTCAAACAAATTTATCATAAATTATAAATATGCATTCACAAACATTTTTCCATAAATATATGTTTGTACACTACGAAGAAAGTTGTGCCATACATGGATTGCATTGAGGTCATGTGAAAATAATGTTAGGGACAAGAAAGGGAAGAATATTGAGGACCGATTTTTTTGAATAAATAAGATCTCTATGAAAAGTGCCTGCATTGTTTAACTATGTGAAATAAAAAAATTATTCAGTGTGGTATTGAGATCTTGATGATATTTCAATTAATAATGAAGTAGAAGAGGAATTGACAGAAGTAGAAAAAATTATACAACTTATATCTCTAGATCACCTCTATGTAAAATATTCATAAATGCTATTTTTACAGGGTTATTCAAAACAATTATCAAATAATTGTAAAATTAAACAATCAGTAGATTAAATATGAAAAGAAATGTATAACTAAAAACACATTATGACATGCTTATACATTGTTTTATTTTACATGATGTAGTTAGCAAATTATATCAGTCTTATTAAGGCCAAATTCTTTAGGGGCATTAATCACCTCTATACCTTGTTTATTTGTGTAATATCAATGATCATAAAATTTTCTATAAAATACTGTTTTGATCCGAGCTGTTAGATCACCTCTGCATTGTGCCAGTGTTTCTGTCGGGCGATTTTCTAAGTTCAGTGGCTCTTATTAATGTACCGTACCCGCTATCATTAACAAATTGTGGAAACCAGGATGAAAAATTAATTTATTGAAAAATTTCAAAAATACATAAATCAATCAATATGATTCCCTTCAAATCTGTGTTCCTCCTGATGGGTTATAAACAAAATTTAAAATAAAAGTTTTTAAAAAACACTAAAACACTTGAATTAAATGTGTTCAATTCAGTGGTGGTTGTTTGGCGTCCCTGGATTCTTATGTCCGGAGAGAACCAAAACAGGTCGTTCCAACCTTCAGACCTAACTGCAATTCAACATGTGATGTAAGGTAAAATTCAAGTTAAAAAGAGTCGGCCACAACCAATATTGAAATATTGTGAAATCTCTAGTATCTAGGGCTCTTCATTAATCATAAGGCTTTTTTTTTTATCAGATCAAGTACTTATCCATCAGAGGATATGTTCCAACATTTTTTGTTTTTTTCTTCGTGTACAGGCTTGTTTCTGCTGACACAAATTTATGCTTAGAGTGTCCAGTAATCCTATTCCTACTACATACTAGGTTTAGTAGTTCTAATAACTATGACATTTCACACAAAATAATGTCTTGAATAACCCTAATTAATGTACTCTATTCATGCATATGTCTATATTTTATGTATTTTTCTAATAGACTAGTGCCATTTTAGCATAAACACATCCTACAGTACATAAGAGACTATAAACGTTATTGAAAATTTACCTAATAAGCAAACTTACAAAAAAAAATTATAAATAAAAATAAATAAACAGCCAGAGAACAGCTACATAGCAACATTGGTGCAGTGAAAGTGGTGGCTATGTAACAATGAAAGCATTCATGCCACAAGTTAATCACGAAGCAACATACGTGAAAAAGAAATTAAGGGATAGATACAGAAAACAAAACTATGTTGAACACATTAATAATAGGCGAAGCCGCACCAACCTCGAAGGCAAAAGATTGGCAAGATTGAATGGTTGATTTAGACAATGGAAAAAGTCCTCCATTCTCTGTTCTGGTGTTACAGGACTTGTGAGATCTTCATTGTATATATGCCTCATCAGTTCCAACCGGTTTCTAAAGTAACATAAAACCAATTCTAAACTCTCTGTTCTTTATCAATATAACGATGGTTAGGGCCTTATTAAAAAGAACAACACATAGATTAAGCAAGTGAAATTGAAAAATAAAATATACAAACAATAAAATAAAATTTTGTGACGTCTTACGGTGAATTGGCAAACGGCCGTGTGTTGATTGGGTTTTTATATAAAAATAGGCAAAATTATAATTATTACAAACAGTGTAGACATATTTGACAAGCTCTATTGCAAAATTTTCTTTTTAACAAGGCACTACCATCTGTTAACTTATTCAGTCCTAAATATAACTTCTAAACATATATTTTATAAACTGTCAACACCCCTAAATTACATATTTCACATCTTTTGCCTTCTGAAAGTTCTGTTAGCGGCATAGTGTAACTGAACAATTCAAAATTAAATATTAAGCATTATTGTTCTACTCTCATTTTTAACTTATTTTGTTTAATTTAACATTTTTGTGGATTGTACCGTCTTAGCCTAACAAAAATACGCATGCGTAAGTTATTTTCTGCATCAAAATATTGTTTATGGCTATTGCCTTCCACACTTCCTGAAACTACTGATGACAAGAAGATAGAAGAAATAAGAAATGTGTTAAATAAGCTTCCCAAAAAGCCCTATCAATTTAGAAGAAAAAGCCTTAAAACACTTATTAAGGATTATTAAATAAAACAAAATCAATTTTTATGGGCACATTAATGATGCAAACATGATGTTAAGGGATGTAACTTCAGCATGCGCTTGATTAATTCCAAATGTATTATTCATAATTTTGTCTTAGTGCTAGAAACTTTTTTGCAGTGCCTACAAAATCAGCACACTTACCATAACTTTAACAATGACGAATAGTAAAAAAATTTCTAGAAAAATAAAATTAGCTATTCCTAAAAGTGTATAAAATCTATCTGTATTGGAATAACCCAATGGAAAATTAAATTTAACGTCAAAGCAAATAAAGAAAACATTTGTTCAAACCTTAATTTCTCAAGGGACCAATAGTAAGTAGCTCCATTTTTCGTGTCCAACACTTCAACAGCAACTATAGTCCTAGGATATGGCCTATCTAAATCATCATCAATGTCATTAGGTATCAGATCAGGTGGCAGAGGAGAATATAATGTTCCTGTCAATAAAGTAAACTGAAATTGCACCTAGAAATCAAAACAGTTAACATAATATAACTTTTGTCTGAACAAAGATATTAAATACCCTCTTCTTCAATTCAACAGATTTTGCATTGGCTTCTTTTAAAAATATTGCATTTCCCCAAAGATCATCGCGCAGAGATGTGAACTGATGATATTTCCATTTACGAAAAGCCCAGCTGGCGAGTTGAAATTCCCTATCAGTCCAATTACAAGCAGCATCGAACAGTGGATTGACTAAAATAAACCCCATTAATATAACTTGTGACTAATCATTTATTTTCTTAACATTAATTTCATTTAATAGCCACATAAAAACTAGTAAGACTAAAAAATCTATAATCAGAATTTAGAACACTATTAAGAAAAATTTTTAAAAGTTGACTAATAAAGTCAACCATATTTAGTCACTGACAACTTAACTTAAACTGCAATTATTAACTTTGTAGCATGTAACTTGGGTAAAAACTATTAAGGAATTTTTGTAGTATAACAAATTCCGTAAGTATTTTTATTTTATAATTTATATATTTTATTTATCTAATCTGATTATCATAATTATTCTTCCACACAATTAAAGTTTATTGACAACACATTTGACCATTTTATGTGTATATAACCTTTGACCAGTCCCTGATGATGACACATAAATACAGTTGAAAACGACAAATTTTGTAAATTTATTCAGCTGAACCCTCATGCAGATCCACTCCAGTATAAACAATTTTTTTTAAAGTGTCAAAAAATATTGAAATATTGTTAAAAGGAAAATTCTGGTTCAGTTTTAAATAATTGCGACGTTCCCCAAAGTATAAAATAACTCTTATGCAGTGTTAAAAGACAGGTTTTTTTACGGAATATTGCGCACATACAAAATTGTATTACTAAAGTGAATACTGGTATTGGTAATTTATCAAACAGTTGAAAAGAAAAAGTTTCATACTACTTAGTTATTATTATGTAAATTATTTAGAACAGGCTAATTACCAAAAATATCTTCCTCATGAGGAAAGTCTTCTGGTGTGTATGAACTATACATGGACATTGTCATACTTTGCTCTTCAACTTGCTTTTGCAACGCATCAATTCTGGCCTCATAAGTCTATAAATTTTTATTTATTTATTTATTACTTCAATATCTGAGATAGATAAAATGCCCACAATATATATACCTTTCGTTGTTCTTCAAATTTTTGATCAGCATCTTCTTTCTCTTTTCTAAATTGTTCTTCTAGAGCTAGTAGACGTTTGTTCATTTCCTGTTTCAAATCTATTCCCTGTTTCTCCAAAAGCTCAATTTGTGCAAAGTCCCAGTCGACTATTTCTGAATTGTTGGGCGTTTCTGCAGGTGATGCTTTGCCTATAACTATAATAGTTTAAAATATAATTAATAAAACGATTCAAGTAACAAAAATGAATTTAGCACAGAAATCGCACTAATTACCTTCAGGCTTGTCTTCTTTGATTTCTGTGATGATCTTCTCTCTGTTTTCACGGGCTGAGGATATAAATGTTAATTAATGATTTGCAAGAAGAACTTGTTAAATTAATAAATTACCCTGGGCAGGATGGTTAAATCTGAAGACATGGTTTTTCCCAAGAATGACACGCGAGCCAGTTCGAAGAACTTCGGAATCTGAGACTTGCCGGCCATTTACATAACAGTCAGCACCAGGAAGTGGTTTTAAAGTCACAATGCCCTCTCGGTTTTCAAAAATACAATGTTCTCCGAGAATATGAGACCCATTCAATTGAATATCTTGAGGTACATTTGCTTCCCCACTTCCTACTCTTGTTAAGCCATCTTTAATGTAATACAACAGACATTCTGACATCGAAGGATCTTCATTTAAATTGACCAAATGGGGTGTCTGAGAGAAAAACAAAATTAGGCATTGTAATAAGTAACAAAACTAAAACATTCCCAAACTTCTTACCTTCTTTGGTGAAAATACACCAACAGTATCACCATCTTCTTTGACGGCAACGCCCATCTCAGCAAATATGGCTTCTCGTTGCACTCTTATTTCCTCCGTTCGTTTAAGTTTCTCTTCCCATGTCTCATTCAGTTCTGAGCATTATTAGTAAACCAATTTTTAGTAAAGCTTTTAATATACATTAAAATATACACCTCTCCTCAATTTGCTGTTTTACTCACCGGCAATTAATTTTTCACTCGCTTGAAGTTGGTCGACTGCTTCTTCTGCAATGGTAGAAGAAGGAGTCATTTTCTTTTCTTCACCCTCTTCAGATTTCATCACTTTCACACCATCATCCCCTAAGCAAATACAGTATGAATGAGAAACGGTGTCCTCTAGTTAGATTTTTCATCATTAAAACTGTTTCACAATTAACTACATTTGGGAAATTTTCGCAACAAACAAAGTGCACAGCATAACTATGAAAATATAACAAAAACAAAAAGCACCATATTTTGGGTTAACAAATTGTTTTTAATAAAAATAACAATTACAACGATTCTATATATTTTATCCGTAGTTCTTGTCAGAATTTGATTTGGCTTATGTTTTTTCTCTCTTTTAACAAGCATGCAAATGTTTTCCTAGAAAACCAAAATGTTATGTATTACAATATCTCCTTTAAACAATAATTATATTAAGCTTCGACACTGATTGCTACGAAAAAAAATATAGACAGGAAGCAAAATTTAAAAACATAAATGAATAAACAAAACAATATTTTAATATGTATATATAAGTTAAGCAGTTATTCATTATTATTAAAGCTATTATATTATCATTTATAAAACAAAATAAAATGATAATAAGATGTGCTTAAAATACTTATTTATAAACGATAAATGGGATGTGTCAAAGAAAGCTATGCATAATGAGCATTTGGGATTTTGGACAGCTACTTACTATTAGAGTCTTTAGCCTTTTCGTAAATCACTTTACCATCTGGTCCGAGCAAATGTTAATAGAAAATGGAAACACAACTATTACTCTACATTGAACAAGAATGGTTTTACTATTTATACTTAATTATTTTAAATTTAACTGCTCATTGTGTTTAAAAATTTACTTGAAATAGAAAAGGATTCGGAATTGTTTTTTACAAAATAAAGACAAAATCTAAAATAACGAATAAAAAGATAAAAGTTCAACAATTGAAATGAGCATTTCACCTTCGTGAACTTCGATACCCTCTGCTTTTAAAAGATCTCGCAGGCGTTGAATTTCTTCTTTGAGTTCCCTGATGAGTTTGGCATTGGCATCTTCATTGACAACAGCTTTGCACATAATTTGTTTGGCCCGATCAGCATATCTATGATAAAACATAATTAATTATATTATAATACTGCAGAACAACATTACGTACCGAAGGGTTGATAACGTCTCATCATAGTTAATATCAGCAGGACTTATAGCAGCAATCATAGCTGTTTTAGAATTACCACCGAGATTTTCCCTCAACAACCAGGTAAGAACAGAATCCCTGTATGGAATGAAGTTCTCTTTCTTCTTTTTCTTAGTGGCCTTTTATAAAACAAAATTTCTTAAATTAATATCTCTTTATAATAATCAAATAACCTAAAATTACATTTACGCTGAAAGTTACTTACTGACTATTGTATGCAAACAGTAAGAAAAAACAAAATATGTTTAGAGTAAACAACAAAATTATTTAAAATAGAAAAAAGCATGTATGTAACATTACTCACAATTTCTGCAAGTGCAGAAATGACTTTTCCCAAAGTGGTCAGACTTTTGTTAATATTTGCTCCTTCTTTGAGCCTTGTTCCTTTTGCACCAGTGGAATCAGCCCTTTCAGAGCCAGCAAGGTCGACCAAAGAAATTTTGCTGACTTTTTCAGTTGTCAATGATGTTAGATTATCAACTCGCTGCTGGGTGAAAAATATAGTGAATACTGCATGTGATCTGCTTGATGTTTCATTCATGTTAGTTGCAGCCACAGTTCTAAATAAGGAAGTCACTGCTGATTAGTTTGTATAATATTAAAATGATACAGTATTTTTTTAAAAAATGAATCGCCAACCTCGCTTTGTTCCCTTCATCGATTAGGTTGTGGATATCTTCATAGTTAGTTACAGCGAGTTTTGAAAGATCTTCAACATAAGGACCTAAAAGAGGGTGCTCCCTGACTCTAAGGTTTCCTTTATTTTTTGGATTTAACAAATCTCTCACACGCTCACAGTAAATTTCCATGTAACTGACCTAGAGTTTAACACATTAAACATTGTTTTTTTTAATTGTGGTGCCAAAATAAAATGCCATTTCGTACTTCAACAGAATATCGAAGATCTTCTGAAGTTGTGTTTCTGATCCTATCAAAAAGATCTTTACAAATTTGTGGTATAATGCCTTCTTGTCCTTCCTCATCTTGCCGGCCCATCATTGTATAAGACTTTCCAGCGCCAGTTTGTCCGTAAGCAAATATGCAAACATTGTAACCTAAAAGAAATCAATGTTTAAAAAAAACATACAAAAAATATGCAAGAATTGAAACAGACCTTCAAAAGCATGTTCCAACATTTCCTCGCCAATATCTTTATAAACCATGATTTGAGATGTAAAATTTGGGTCCGTAGGCTGAAAATTGGAAAGCATAAAAAATTAAAAACCGATATAAAATGCATGACTTTATATTTTCAAAATTTACATCGTGTGAGCAGTAAGAGTAATCATAATTGAAGCTTTTGACAGCATCTTTTGTTCCTGGTGGTGCTTTTGGGTTTGTAATAGCTAAATCAAACATAAAGTTTTAGTTTTCAGGAATATAAATCAATATTAAAAAGCAATAACATTTAATGAGCCTACATGTGGTGTATCCGGCCATTTCAATAATACATTTGCACTCCCTGGATATCTCCCTGTTGTTAAAGGGCCGAACCCTCACTGCCACTTTTACAGATGACATGTTTGCTCAATTTATTTTATCTGTAACAAAGTAATATTTAAACAACTTATTAACTCCTAAATTCTGAATTATTAATTATCAATAAGACCCACGTGAGCATTTTGTAATATGTTTTGTATCATCTAATCAAGACTTTTAATAAATTATTGCCATTAATTCACATTACAAAAGGTCTCATGGTTTCTCAGCTGTTTATTGATTCAAATAAACTATTCATTCATTTATGCATGTAAAGAGAAACATTTAATAGAAAAGTTAACTATGTTTTCACATTAGGTGAGCTTTCGTTGAACAAAGTTGGTGTTCAAGATAGTAACAGAATGAAATAGCTTTATAAGATTAAAAAAAACCTTTTAAAACCAGTAGCAAAAGGTGTACAATGGAAAGAACATTCTAAGCTGGCGCAAAATGTAAGTTAATGAAGAAAGTGAAAACAAAATTGTGGAACAGTAGGGCGCTATGATATGCAAAGCCTGTACAATCTATATGTCCTGTGGGGTTTTAATCTATTCAAGCGCCGTGTTAAGATTTTTTTAATGTACGCGTTAAAGATAAAACAAATACGCTAACAATAAATTTGAAAAATTCCGACTAGTTTATTAAGGAGTTGTTTGTTTTTTTCAAAAAGACAGGATTCTGTCAAATTAGCATTTAAGCAAAATATTTAGGAGTAGTTTTTCAGAGTAAGTACGTACTAAGCTATTTCAAACGTTCGAAATTTATGTTTTATAAACTACAAGCTCAATCATTTTGTTTTGGTGTAAAAAAAGTCGGTTTAGTTTTTCTTCGACTTTGAAATAAACAGATTGCTAATAAAAGTATGCAACATAGAGACATTTTTGCGTAATCAATCCTAACGGCATGTCATCAAAGTTGACCTTTTCTTTTTTTGGCTAAGAAATTGGATTATTTCTATTTTTAGCATATTTCTCTATCGTTTTCTAGGTTAATTTTGTTTTATCTTTATCACTGTTTATATTTCAACATATTTTTTTCTGTCATCGTGTCCCTCTGACTTGTTCTTCCATAATTTAGTTAATCAGTAAGTAAATATGAATATCTCATACAGTTTTAATCTAAATACACTCTTTCTTATGTACATACTATTCACTCAACTAAGATGACGGAGTACTCAGCAATCCTCCATCGACACTATTGTTCTATGCGCACATTCACGATTATACATTCTCACATAACATATAATAAATCTATCATCAAATTTGTTATTTATTCATTAATGAGATTGTCTGTAAAAGAATCTATATATATACAGAAATACAACTTTTCTCTCCGAAAATCGGAATAGGTAACTCAAAGGTCCACTGAACTTCATATAGGATGGCATTCCTACTCGCTCTCTATATGGAGCCAGTGAATACCCTTCAATTTTTAAGTATAATTATTAACTATGTTATCAAACCGCTTATTATAAATAACCGTCTGTACTTTTAGCCAACTTGTAAAAATAAATTTGTAATTATTAAATGCCGAAAATCGATCAACAAGGGGTACGAAAATAAATTTTTATTTCAAGTTCGTGACTGCTTTGTCACGTACAGAATCGAATTAGATGACGAAGAAGCATTAGCTAGATAACTTAAGTCTTATCTGGAAATTGAAGATTAGGATTTTGACATGGATTACAATTTATATGGATCCGTTGCTCGAAAATATGAAACTACCTTGTAATACTACGATTAACCGTACAATCCTGGTTTACGGCTTTCCCAATAAATTCTGAAAACTGAAGTATCAATAATGTCATTTCTAGTTTGGCCCAATTAATAATAAACATGGTAATTAGTTTGTTTATTTTTAGCGACGATAAGTACAATTTCAGCCTAAGCATTTCTCGATTTATTGATTTTTATTATATCATTGTCCTTTTATTATTTTGTTTTGTTTAATCGCTTACTCTATCTCTATTTTTCGAAATGTCGATACATTAAGTGGTGTCTCCCGTAGTTACTGTGTTTGCAAGTCCAGGTTCAAAAAGGTCAAAACCTTTGTAGTACGAGTCAATAAAGGTAGACCGTTTAGTCTTTTGTATAGTATTGAAGTCAATTTTTGTCTGTGTTCTACATGTTGCGATGGTTCGTTTATGTTGATCATATTCTGCGTGTGAATACAATAAATTGTTCCTCGTGGCCAAAATAGCGAAATTTATAGGAGCTTAGATTTAACCAATATTAATTATTATGGTTGATTAAGTACAAAATGGCATGATGTTAAATATTATTGATTAATTAATAGATTAAATTAAATATATTTAAATCTATTTCGAAGCGACTTTTCTTCTCTTTGCGATGTATCAGCAGTTAGTTCAACCAAATTTTGTCCGATGGCCATAAGAATGTAGTTGACAAATACTACAGCTGTTTTGCTTTACTAAATTAACCAAACAATTTTGTTTTATCTACGTATTTTCAGCTAGTTTTTTTCGCTGTCTTTAGTGTCACTCGGGCTGCGGGGCATATTTCCTTATACGCAGAACAAGCGGATCAAAAAGTTCATTTAAATTATTAAATTTATTTCATTTAGATTAGTTTATTAAATTAAAACGATCTTTATTAGTTTAAGATTTCTTCTTTAACTCCATTTAAATTTGAAGGAAACTACAAATTCTTTTAATAGGAGAGATTTTTGTCATTTTGCTACAATATTAAAAACATTTTGACAAATCCTGTCACAATCTTTGATTTATAAGGCTGCTATATCGTTAAAACTTTACACTTTAAAATTGGAGGCAACTTCCGTTTTTTCCTCCGTCCACTTACCGTCAATGCATAATCTCAGCTTGAATATTTGACGGAAAGTACAAAAAAGAAATAATTCCCTTGAACTTGGTAATTTATGTAACTTAAGCGGAAGTTACATAATCCACCTCCTCGTTATTTACCAAGTTTAAAATGGTAACAATCCACCACCAATCCACTTTTTAAACGGGCAGCAGGCGTTTTACGAAACGAGGCCGCAGTAAAGTGGAAAACTTAGTCCCCTTAACTTTCTTACATGCAGTTAATTAACAACCCTCCAAAATTCCAAGATTTCACACTTGGTAAAATTAAAATTAGTTAAACCCTAAAGCGTTAAATAGTTGGAATTGAAATTGTTAAACAAAAATATCCAATTGAATTGAAAAGTGAAATATTAATTCAGTATAAAAGAACCATCATTTTGACATCCAACATTTTGTGCTTATTTAACGAGTTGGGAATTTAAAAACACGACAGTTAAAGTAACGTCATGAAGCCATCATAAACCATACTAGATGGTGGTAATAAATTTTATTGTACATCTCTCATAAGATCGTAGTTAAGTAAAAATTGCCCCTGCAGGGTTTCCAGGCATTATTGCTTTCAACGTTCCAAGAAGATGAAAAGGCGTAAGTGTAATCGTATTTCGTTATACGAGCCGAAGTCAAATATGCGACAAAAAGAAAAAGTATCTTTATTTATCATCAATAACAGTACTATTTGCAGCATTCAAAAGTTTCGTGTTTTCTATTAAAAAAATAAAAAATAAATAAATAAATTTCCTTATTATAAGACCATGTAGGAAGCAAATTATGTGTGGTAACATTGGTTGTTGGTTGCAGGGTAGTCTACTAGAAATAGTAACCTCGGTCTACCGCTACTCCAGCATTTAATCTTGTTCACATCAGTCCAGAATGTAGTCTAAACCAGAGGATTATTTCCCCAAACAGTTTGACTTTTAGGTTTAATGTCGTGCCCATGCACCAACAGATTGGCGCCAAAGCACTCACACGAGATCCCTTTTGGACATTCGTTTATTTTTAATGCACGGAGGGGAAGAGTTTGAGATCAATATTCCTCGTGAAAAACGTAGGTGGTCATATTCCGTTGCCGCACTTCTGCTCTCGGCAGGCTTACTAAACATAGATTCTCACATTTTGCCCAAAAATGGATTTTGGTTGTAAAATATTGAGAGAAAATGAAGATGATTAAATTTTAAAAAGAAATCGAAGTCTCTTTCAACATGGTTTCGTAAACCGTGCGCAAATAGCGTAAACGCTAATACTTCAGTTTTCTTTCAAATTGATTTAATGTAGAAATTTTAAAACAGCAAAGGTCATTTTCATTTACATGCCCTCATTTAAATCAAGCAACATTTTGCTACATTGTTGTACATTTACGGTTTGTACTAAGACGTAACAAACTATTCCATCCAATGGTACCAACCATAAAATTAATAAAAATGTACACGTCTTCTCATACAAAAAAAAGATCATCATGATATTATCCATACTAGCCTTGCTAATATAACTGTATATAAAAAATCAGAAAGAAGGTGAATAAAAAAATTTTTAAAAAACAGTTCGTCGAGCTTTAGAGGACCTTTGAATTTGAAGCTAATTACTAATGATTTGTTGTAATTAAGAAATTAAGGCTTCAACCAAAATACATTTATGATTAGTCCATTCTCCTAAGCAAAACGCATACATTTATCCCCAATTAAAGCCATAATTTTAATAATTGTAAATAGATATATTTGTTAACCGTGTGTCGTTAGAAATGGTTTCACATTCTTTGATGGAAAAAATATATTTGTTTTGAAAGCTTGACAAAGGAACTGATTGTGTTTTGCTCTTTTTCAAATTAACCTTATCACTCATCTTTTATATACAGGGCATGACGTAATTCATCAGGAGGTTATCCTGCATATCCAACCGGACAAAAAAGTATCTATTGTTGAAAATCTGATTGTCTATTGTATTCGAGATATTTCAGTTTTCAGTTTACTTCATACTTTAACTATTATTATATTCCATAAAGTCACCCGTATCTCTAAAATGTTAATTGTGAATTTGATTACACAAATGGAAAAAGCATTGAAAACCCCAAAACCCTAAAAGTACAGCGGTAAAATATGTCAAGAAACAAAGTCAGAAGAAGTGTTAAACTTTGTTTTTTTTTTCTTTTACTTTCAATTCTGTACCAAAGTGCCTTTACCTTTATTAATTTCATTATTCTTTAATAGAAGTTTCGAAAACCTAATTACTAATTCTAACTAAAACATTAAACAAGTAGATAGTAAAAGTTTATCTTCTAAGTGATTTTTTTCGCTTATGGATACAATTAAAAAACCTACGAATTTTATAAGGTTAAGGTTTTTAATGGTCTTTCTATTGACGTAATCATATTTACAATAGGATTAATATTTAATTATATACAGGAAACTTGGTAGGATAAAGTTTTGAAAGGTAACCCGAAAAAAGAAATAAATCTAATTGAATTGAGAATCAGAGCTTTTACAATGTGTATATTTTAGTCCTATTTGACTTGCGGGTTATCCTCCTGAAGTATTGAAGTGCCAAGTTTACCAAAGATCTGCTCACCGGACAAAAAAATAAAATGAAACTGTCTGCTGAATACGAAATACTTTACAAACTTCTTACAAAAATATTTGATTTGTTTGTACGCTTAAATAAAAAGCCAATGTGCAACATAAAAAACAAACTTGAAAAGATTAAATAACATACTCACTACACCAGTTATCATTTCTAGTGAAATGTTTTCTGTTCGAAAAGCTGGTCTACAAACTTGTTGGTTTCCTGATCAAGGTAAACTAAACCATCTGACAATTATTTTTTTAAATATAGTTAATTTTTATCTTCAATCATATTATCAAGTGGCAACAGTAGAAAATTACTCTTGCCTTACCAATTAACGTATCCACGCTGGAACTTTGAGATCTGTCATGACTTCCAAACCAATTAGAACAATCTATTAGCCTGAAAAGGTCTAAAATATAATTCTAATGAGCCAGAAGTTAAAATACATTTTAGTATCAATATGGAGACTATTGTTTTAGAAGAAACCACTCTGTTAACTTATCTTTTTAATGAAAAATAAATAGTTCATTCACCACTGGTTTTAGTGTTTGAAACTTTCACCTGATCCTAAAATAAATATCTTCAATACTGCCTAGCTTGCAAGCTTCATTAAGAACAAATCATAAGAAGATTGGTAACTAATAGTATATTTAAAAAATATAATTTTTTCGTCTTGTCATGGTTTTTATAAAAAAATTGGACTATGATTCTTAATGAACAAGATGTCAAGTCAATTTGTGTAAACCCAAAACATGTTTAATTTGAAATAAACGTAAGATACAAAGATCTTTTGTGTAAATTATTCTGTTTATCTGTACACAAAGAATGAACAGAGTGAACCGAAGTGATAATGACTGGAAAAAAGTATACCTGGCTTTTTGTCTTCTCGAGAAAAGCACTATCTACGCAAGTCCGTAACCTTGGGATCTAACATCATATCAAATCAAATTAGATCCAATCTATCCGCCTGAAATTATCTAGAATCATAGTGTAGAGGATGATTTTCTATCTCGAAGAAAACTGTTAAAATTTCTGTAAAAACTGTTTTGTATCAGAGTAAAATAAACCAATTCTAAAATACTATGTAGGTTGCAAATTGGAAAAATACGCCGTTACTCAAAGAAAGCGTCGTTTCGATAAAAATTATCCTCCGATTTTGTACGGATAAATTAAAAACTTTGGATTTGAGAAAAGCCGCCCTAAAAGATTTGATAGAGAATTCGAACGCCAATCGCTTAAAAAATATACATTCTATCTTCCTGATAAATACAAATTCTACGCAAGCCGGAAATTTGTTGACGGTTTGAGAAACTTTGGTTTTTGCACTAAATATTCAAAGTTGGTAAAATTTCTTGTAATAGTTTTTGAATATAAGTGGTTAGCCAACTATACAAAAACTCAAAGAAACAACAAAAAAATCATTTTATACATATTTATAATAAATTGTTATGTGTAATTAACTTTACATTCCTAGGGATATTTGAATCAACTCAATTTTTCCATTTTAGAGAGAAAGAGAAAATGCTAAATATTAACGATGTTTTCACGACAATAAACTAGTTTAAGTATGTCAAGGATTCTTGTTTTTCAAGGACGCATCCTTAAATTCTTTCTCATGATTAAATTCCGAAGGAATAAACAAGGTCGCTTTTATAAGACGAGAGTGGGTGTTGTGTTACTCTTAGGGAAGACCCTGACTTTGAGCCTCTTATTTCAATGAAAAATAAAAGTTTCTATACTTCATATTTTATTTTTATTAGTTTATTTTATACAAACTAGAAACTATACACTTACTTGTTGGTGATGCCCAAACCGTTTTCATAAGGATAGGGTTAAAATATTTCTCATAAATCAATTATAAATTCTTACGGACATGAATCTCTTTTATGCCTTACCATTTAATTTTAAGTATCTACTGTATTTGGAAATAGTCGACGAATGTTATTAACCTCATTATTTTAGAGTTCGTGGCTGGAGAGGGTCGAAAAAATGAAAGAAAAAAGACCAAATGGAAAATAAGGCTGAAAAGAAAAATATAAATCGTAGTTGTCTAGATAAAATGTATCGTCCTTTCGGAGAAAATTATAGCACAATATAGGCCAGAGACGTACAAAGAAAACCTACTCCCATCTTCCCAAAAGGAAAAACACATAATAGACCCCCCTCAGAGGCGAGAACTGGCAATGTTCCATAGAGTTCGTCGTGACACTTATGAAACGTTCAGTTGTGCCATGTAGAAGTCGTCAAATATTACATTAACTATCGATTTAACGGCAGCTGTAGCTAATCCATGGCAAGTGTAATAGCTTTCCCAATACAGGTCAAAACCCCTCCCTCATTTTTAAACGGACAATGCTCCTCAAACGTTGAATATGAAACATTTATAATCTCAACAGTAAATTAAAAAGGCAATCAGAAACAAATACAATAAAGTTTTAACAAGCAATGTTTTACTAGAAAATCACCCGAATCTTTTATTGATTAACTAATCACCGAGAAGTAATCACACAACTTGAAAGGTATATAAATAATACATACCTAACGCTTTGTTATAATATTTTTATTTAACCTAAGATTTCGAAAGTAACAAACGTGTAAGGTTGTTAGAAGGGTGTTTAGATTTCTTTGAAACATGCCAGGATGATCAGTGGGTGCATGCAGGTTAATTTATACGCCATTGAACGTACGTTGTTCTTAGAATCGTTTCAAAACAATATTTTAATTTGACCGTATAATTTTTTCCGAAACCATTTAAAAAATTTTCTTCCAAGAGTTTGTTTAAAGGTTAACAACACTGTCACCGAGAGATATTACAAAACCGTTCAAAAAATTAAACAATACTGATGATTGAATAATGTTGTCATTTTCATGTGAATACATCAAAGTAAGATGAAAGTAAATTTAAAAAAACGTGAGATTTAATAAGAAATTGGAAGAAATAAACGAACAAGAAAAGTCATATGCGAGTAGCTTAGCAACCATTGACCTAGTAATAGAAACGCAGTAACATTACAATTTTTTCTGTTTTAATTAAATGATAAAAACAAAATCTTAATTACCTTAATACAATAATAATCCTATGTTCTTAAAATATGTAAATTTAAAACTTAAATCCGACACCGAGATACAACAGGAGTCCACATCTTGTGCGGGGGCCGACTGATGTACTTGGGGTGAACGAGGGTGACGTCGGCGAACATGCGCGAACGTGGAACACCCCAGGCCCAATGGGATACACCCAGAAGCTGATCAATAGCATTCTAGACGTCATGACCCGAGGCACCAATGCTAGCCTAGGACAACGTATACACCCACTTCGGTCGATTCACATATTCGACACAATGTGCAAATATTGTGCACTCTTTCCTTTCATTAGCGGCCCCAGGTTCAACACCCTCTTCGATAAATCTGCTACCTGTACACCGCGTTTTGGGATTGCGGGGGTGCTGAGAGTCCGTTGGGAATTGACTCCGTGAAAAGCAACCATAGATGTACACAAGGGCAGAAGTTAGAAAAACAAGATGTTTACGAACGAACTTAATCAAACTGAAGAATCGAGATTACACTTTCGATGGTACGATTTTTAATCTCGCTCTCTGTTGATTGTTCTCCTACAAAGATGTCTTTCTTGGGTTTTTAGGAAATACCTCATGGAGTGTTATGGTCAATGATATTAAACAAAAAATATTCCTCATTTTTCTTTGGGGCTTATATAAATTTCATCCCTGTCTAATAATTTATACAATCATACAACATAAGTAACTTATTATTCAGAGATCGTGAGATGCTGTCTGGTGTGATGTAGGTTTTAGAAAAATAGTTTCTTTATCGTTATCGCCAACGTTTCGATCTTTATTGAGATCATCTTCAGGCTCAAAGTGTTTGTCTTCTGTGTAATTGTGCCAGTAATTCTTGCTTGTCGTATTGAGACTGCCAGTCACGGCACGCAAGAATGGCACAATTACACAGAAGACAAACACTGTGAGCCCTGATGATGATCTCAATAAAGATCGAAACGTTGGCACGATAAAGAAAATGTTTTTCTGAAACCTACTCAACACCAGAACGCACCTCATGATCTCTGAATAATTATCGATTAACGGTCACTAATCACCGCACATCGGTGATTAGTTCGCCCATAGCTTCCATAACCGTCGCTTCAAAAAACATGGTAAATTTCGATTTAAAAAAAAAATTGCTATCCTGTACACCAGGTTAATATTAGAATTTCCAAATTACTCACAGGCTTAAAAACAAGCAGCATAC